>JARHVA010001802.1:3042500-3082524 GCA_037957365.1 Torreya grandis
AAGTATCTTGTGAATAAACTTTTGTTAGATGGAATAATTTGTACATGGATTGTGTTTTTCAAGAGTTTTAATTTTTTAGTGGTGTTAAAATATGGTGACAAAGCTTATGGGCATGATAATTTATCTTCAAATACAAACATGCATAAAATTGGAGGATGGAATGCCATATGCCCAATCGTACAATATGCAACATGTTCTGAAAGATTGGGTTGAGATCATGACTTTCCTCAAGTCAAGATTTTTTTTGAGTGACTTAACATAGATGGAAAATAAGAAAATGGTGGCTCATGCCATACCCTATTAACTCATTAGTGGGGAGTTAAACAATATGTGGATATATGAGGTTCTACATAAGTGTGTGATGGAGAATAAGTACACATAATTTTTGTGTGAAGAAAATGAAGGGGTAGTCAGTGGCCACTATTTTAGAAAGACTAACTCATAAAATATCTTGTTCTCTAGCCTATGGTGGAAAAAACCATTTAAGCATGAAAATGATTTTTCACATAAATTTGATGTGGGTTAACAAATTTATAAGGCCAATCATATCATGGTTGATGGTAAGGTATCCAAATAGAATTAATGTACCATTTGAGTGATCACACAAACTAGTAAGTGCACACCATAATGTATCTAAAAAAAATTTAAATCAATAATAAGAGAATATTGCATAATAAAACATAAAGCAAAACCAATCTTATATTAATTAAGCTCACAAATGTGAGAAGTAAAAATAGGAGATTGTTGTGTAACTCCTGCACAAAATGTGGTTAACAAACCTTTAGAATAAAATAATAATTCCTCCATAAAAGTTGGTTAATGTAGCCAAGAATAGAAGAATAAATCCTATACCTATGATAGTCGGTTAAGGGAGTTACTTCCTAGTCATCCTGTCAATCTATACACCTAAGCAAACTTCTCCATGAAAGTATGAAAACTCCAAGTGAGGGGAAAAAACCCATAATTAAAAATATGGGAAAATAAATAACCCCTACTTTAACACCCCCACATAAGAACAACTTCGGTGGGTAGTATAAAAAAATGGGTCCCAAAAACTAGACCTGATGAGGTACCCATATATAAAGCAATATCTCATAAAGTAGAGAAAAAGTGAAAACCCGTAGGAAAAAATTCCCCCCTCCCAAAAGAGAAACATAAAGAAGAGGCCAAAAGTGAAGATACTTGATCTTTTTGAAAGGTTTAGTGAAGATATCTACAATATACTCTATCATATGGAAATAAATTAGATCAATTATGTCCTCATGAATGAGCTATTGTTTGAAGTGCATGTGAATCTCTATGTGTTTGGTTTGCTAATGTTGAACCAGATTCCTATAAATCTGAGAAGTACTTTGGTTGTCATAGTAGATGATGGTAGGTCATTTAAACTAGATACCAAACTTTATGAGAATCCTTTACATATATATGGCCTCAATGGCAACATTGACATCCCCCTATAATTTACCTTAGTGTATGATAAATCAATATCATTCTACTTCATTCTTGACCAACTAATTGGACCTGAACCAATGGAGAAACTATAACCTAAGTGGAATTAATAATTCTAAATATTTTTATCCCATTCTAAGTTAGTATAGACAAACAATTCAATGTTAGTGCTAGATCTATAATGAATCTTAAATCTATATGTGCCCTAAATGTATTTCAAGATCCTCTTAGCTACTTTATAGTGTAGCTTATTTAGTTCTTACATGAATTTGGAGAGTAGGACCACTACATATAAAATGTCAAGTCTATTATGGGTCAAGTAGATAAGGATACTGACACTTTATCAATACAAAGTAGCATAAACCAAAGGTGAGGTACAATTTATCTCAAACTTGAATACATATATAAAAGGAGTTAGAGTTGGGTTATAATTAACCATGTGAAACCAAACAAGTAGATTGAGAACATACTTAGGCTGTGTAAGACTAATCCCTGAGTCAAACTGATAAATATGAATCCTAAGGAAGTAATGTAATAATCCCAAAGATGTCATGGAAAATATATCCTGAAGAGCCCTTTTCACCACTACAATGGATGAAGGACAACTCCCAGTGATCAAAAGATTGTCAACATAAAGTAACAAAATCAAGAGTGAATCATCCTACTACAAGAGATAAATGTTCAGATCTAAATGACATCTAGTAAATCCTTCTAAAAAGAAAAAATGAATTCATCTTGGCGTAACAAGCCCAAGGGGCCTATTTGAGGCCATAGGTGGATTTATAGAGTCTACATATAAGGAAAGAATCCTCAAAAAATATTGAAGGCCAATCTATGCAAATTTCCTCCTCAAGATCACCATGAAGAAAGGCACTCTTCATGTCCATTTGATGAGAATTCCAATGATGGGTTACAACAATAAAAAATGTGAGTATGATGGAGTTCATCTTGGTGACTAGTGCAAATGTCTTTGTGTAGTCAATGCCAAGCACCTATGAGAAACCCTTTGTGACCAACCATGCCTTGAACTTGTAAATAGAATAATTTGATACTTAATTGGTCTGATATATTCATCTACATCGAACCATTTTTATTCCCTTAGGATCAAATGTCAAATCCCAAGTGTGATTCTTGATCAACGAGTTATACTCCTTATGTATTGTAGAATCCCATTCAAAAATAAATAATGCCTTCAAATTTTTTTATAGACCTAAGATATAGGCATATAAATCATGTGGCCCACTTTAAAACACTATATGTGTCTACTTATCATTTGAAGGATCCCCAAACCATGTACATACAATCTATAATGTTTTCTTATCCCAAAGAGGACTAGAAGTGGATAAGTCAGGTAGAGAAACATCATCCTCTAAAGTTTTGTTATATGTGGATGAAGATGATTCCCCATCACTTCTCTCACTATCAAAACTATAATAAATGTCCTCAACCTCTAGAATATTCTCAAGCTGAACTAAATCATTTGAATCAAATCCAAGTGAGTCCATTGAAGTGGGAGAAGTGTCAAGTGTTGAGTCTATGGGAATATATTGAAAGTTAATACTTATCTCTATAAATAACTCATATGTGGTTAGATGAAGAAGAAGGTATCCATTGATACCATCTAGATAACATATAAATATGTAAATATTACTCTAAGGTTCCATAGCCTTGTATTTCTTCTTTAGTATGGATGCCATAACTAGGGGTCTAAAAACCCTAAAGTGATCAACTATAGGTTTCCTTTTGTTCCAAGATTTAAATGGAGTTATACCTTTTAAATATTTGTGAGGAATTATATTCTAAATTTATCAAGAAAAATTAATGGCTTCGACCCAATACTGAAGTGTCAATTACTTAAAATGAATCATATGGTTCACCATCTCTTTTAAAGACATCTTCTTGCATTTTGTAACTCTGTTTTGTTTAGGAATGTAAGGAACTATCCAATACAAATCAATACCCTCTAATGTACAAGAACACTCAAGCCTATTATTGAAATAATCACCCCCATTATCAATTTGAATAACCTTGATGCATCTCTCATATTATTTCTCTACAAGAACCTTGAAGTCTTGGAAATTGTCACAAATTTTAGATTTTTTCCTAAGGAAGTGAACCCATGTGTATCTTGATAAATCATAAATGAATGTAAGTAAATAATTATCCCTTACCAAATATAGACTAGTAAAAGGCTTAGATACATCACTGCATACTAACTCCAGTGATTGTGAAGCCCTCCAAGTTTTGCCCTTGTTAAATTTCTCTTCTAGATACTTCTCAAGGGTGCAACCCTCACAAATACCCTTAGATAAATGGATTTGAGGTAAACTTATGACCATGTAATTTTTATTGAGTTGTTATAGGTAGTGGTAGTTAAGGTGGATAAACTAATCGTGTTATAATTTTCAAACTCCATTTGAATGAGTCAGCAATACAGTTAGAGAATAATTAGGTGAAAAAAGTGAGAAGGTGTATAACATAGCTTGGTGATCTTCCATACCCACTGTCACTATATATTCATCATGTAAGTCTCTAAGTGTGACTAAATATAGTGAAAAATCTATTCTCATGCCCTCACTAATGTGAGTGATTTGATACACTGATAGGAGATTAATTGAACGTGATGGATCACTTAGAACATTATTGAATGTTCCTCCATCCATTTCAACATACCCTCTACCTACAAATTCTATTGAAGTTTCATCAACCAAAGTGATATAAGACATGCAATAAGGTTATAAGGAATAAAAATCAACTTGTGATGAGTGGTGGGAAGCATGTAGGTCAATAACACATGAAGAGGTTGGAGATATAATTACTATAAGAGCCTTGCCATTTTATTTCTCTTTACCTTTGCCTTTTGCCTTAGAATAATCTTGATTTGATGAATTATACTTGATATATTCAAGAACACCCATGTTATTCTTTTCTATAAGATGAGTTATGTGATCAATTTATTTCTTCATGCACTTGTTTTCATCAGGCTCATTTTTATTTCAATAGGCACACTTAAACTTTTATTTCTTAGGTTTATCATTGGAAGAGGAATTTCAGTGGTTGTTTTGGCAAAGGTTGAATTTTTCTTATTCTCTTGATCCTTATTCTTTTTCTTATTCTCTTTTTTTGAATCCTTATGTTTCCCATTCCTATTAACTATGGATTGAGGTTTTGAGTACATGTACCCATATATATTAGCTTGTCCTCCTCTTGAGTCAAGTTGGAAACAAAACCATCTAAAGAAGGCATCTTCTATGTAGTGCCTATATCACTTTTAGTGGCATGGAAAGTAGAGAAAAATATTACATAATTAGGACCTAACTTAGAGAGTATATAAATGAAAAGTATGTAATCTTTCTTCTCTATTCCACATTCTTTCAATTACAATCTTAAAGACTTTAACTTGGTGAATAAATCCTAAAGGGCGTCAAAGTTTATGGGACTTAAGTTGCTAAGTTTATTTTCTAGTTCATGACCTCTCATCACATCTTGATTCCAAATAGATTTTAAAAAATTCTCCACACTTCATTAGGTGATTTGGTAGGTTCTATATGAAAGAGGAAATTAGGAGACATAAAGACACAAAAATCCATATGCTTCATCACTAAAATTGTATCACTTAATTTTTTATGTATCTATAATTGGTTGAGTTTCTAACCCTATTAAAATGTGATGTAAGCCTTTACTTAGAATTATTTTAATTTTAATTTTCCATTCATGATAATTAAATAGCCTTAGAGGGTTAATTGAACTTGTATGCATTTGCGCAAAAATTAAGTGCAGTGGTTATAATTATTTATATGGAAATGAAAGTATAAAATAGAATGTAAAGTTACCCAAAAACATAGTATACCCCCCTCCCCCCCAATATATATATATATATATATATATATATATATATATATATATATATATATATATATATATATATATATATATGAAATGGTGAAATCCACCAAAATGATTCAAATAATTCATTCTCAAAAGACATCAAGCATAATTGATAATGTGTTTATAGAAATTAGTGGAAGTGTCAGAAAAGACAAAATCTATAAAGCAAGTGGACTTTAGGCTTGGTTGATTATGTATCCAAGGAAAAAAAGTATAAAGTGAGTAAAAGAGAGAAAATGAATGTTTTAAATATGAGGGAGTTTGGCCACCTACCAAACTAGACCTCACCCTCTGGTCTTTTACTATCAAGGATATGAAGAGTTTCAAAAATACTAATATCCCCCTTTTAACAAAGCTCACAATATAATGTTTTTATTTTACAAAAACAATTAAAAAGACTCAATAATATTTTCCACCTCCATTTACAATATAATATTGTTTTTATAACAATATAATTATAAAAAAATAACATATAGCTAACACTATGCCCTTTTTAGATTAAAAAATATCCTTACATTAAAAGACACTTTAGTTCTCATGAAAATAAATGTTTTGAAAAGGTTTTAAAACTTCTTCCAGCATACTAAAGGAAAACCACACATTTATTGAGAGATAGTTTTAAATAAAGAAGGTAGTTTCTTTTTAAAATAACTTTTCCACCAATGGAAAACCACAAATTCAACAAAAAATTGTATTCAAAGACCAAAGTTGATTCTAACAAACCAGAAAATATAAAAAATATGGTTCAGGGGAATAATGTTGTGGTATAGCTTCTTATTAGATATTGAACGATGGTATAAGGGTTTGAAGTAGGTAATGGGTGAGTTGTAGTAGGCTCAAACTTGTTGTAGAAGGTGATGGATCTATATCCTTAGCAACAAGAGCCCATCCAACTAAAAACATCGTTGGCAATGAAAAAATGTTTCACATAGTCCCAAGCCTTCCAAATGGGGGAAAATATAGGTGATCTAGTAACTCTAAAAGAGTAAGGGCCAAGAATAATGTCATCAATATGAAGGTCTTTCCATCCCACTTTACCTTTAGGGTAACCTCTCAAAATATTATTTCTAACTAGCACATTTTAAGGCTCATCTCCCTATAAAGTCTTGATAATCACTTAACTACTAAGGAAATACCTTTGATATGTAGGTCCTTTAGACCAAGACCCTCAATATCCCTAGGCTTACAATATAACTTCCAAGCAATCTCCTGTATTTTCCCATTCCCTTTGACATCTAACAATAGAAATATTTGATAATATTGTGTAGAAAATTGATCTAATTTTTGTTAAAAAGTCAACAAAAAGCATAATATATACTATAGGAAGATAAGATTTTCTAGGAAAATTGAATTCTACCTTGGTAGTAAGAGAAGATGCCCATGCCACTTTTTAATTTTTTTGTTTATTTTTTTAAAAACACACTCCCACATCATCTTGAGATAAGTAACAAGGGAAAAGGGAATAACCAAATATCTAACCATCTAGTTAGGGCCCTTCCAATCCCAACCAAACTCCAATACCTAGTTTGGATAGTGATCACTCCATCCTATCATACAAGACTTATGCATAAAAAGTTTTAGATCATGAGGCTAAGCAATAGATATTCAGTATAGTACTCACCTGAACAAAATTTTCCTTTGAGAGGTTAATGAATAACATTGATTCATTAGAAAAAAACACATCAATCATGCCTAAATTGTTTGGAAGTTGAATACCTTTAACTAGGTGGCCAACCTCAGTAATTTTAAGTAGGTAGTGCAATGCATCAATGACCATAAAAAAGAGAAAGGAAGAATTGGGGAATCCTTGTCTAATAGATATTTTCATAAGAAGAGAATCTTTGGTTTAACCATTAATATCTATAACATCTGAGGCATCTTTGAACAATAGAGTGACCATTCTATAAAACCTCTCCTAACATCCAAGGGATCTAAGCATTCTTTTAATAAAGGGTCACTCAATTCTATCATATGATTTTTCAAAGTCAATAAGGATCATCCAAATATCTTATTTAAAATATTTAGACCAATACATAACCTCCCAAATCACAATGATATTATAAGGGATATATCTACCTTCCATGAACCTAGTCTGAGTAACTAAAACAATCAAGGGTGGTAGGGAAGAAAGTATTTTTGCCAATATCTTTGCCAAAATTTTATAAGAAACTTTGAGTAGAGTAATAGGCCTCCATTTTTTAACCAAAGAGAGATCACCCTCCTTTGTTATGATTTTAATAACACCTTTTTTAATATTCAATCCCAAAGAGCCAACAACAGCTGCTCCTTTATATACTTTTAGGCACTCAAGGGAAATCTAGTCCATATTAGCTTTGTATAATTCTATCAAGTTGCCATCAATCCTAGGGGAATTATCATCTTTTAAAGAGTTAATAGAACATCTGAATTCACCTAGAGAGATCTCACTATCTAATAATGCAACTTGGATGGAGGAGATATTTTTTGGAATGATATTTTTGCACATAAGTTTTCCCTATTTAATTTACTCATTTGACCTTTTAGTCAAGAATAAATTGGAGTAAAAATAAAAAGGAATATTTAATCAATTTAGAGTCCTCCAAAATATTATCGTGAACCTTAATCTCAGAGATCTTCTGCCTTTGATGCTTAGCCTTTAAAAAATGGAAGAAAATTTAGAGACTTTATCTCCAATCTTAAGCCAATTAAGACTGGAATGAATCTAACCATGTATGGCACAATAAATATGATGATTTATGATCTAATGTTTAATAATAGATACGGCTTAAATAAGGGAAGAGTTAGTTGGATCGTATTACAAGGAATATTCCACCCTAATAAGCTATTATTGAACAATTTTGAATGATTTCCTTTTCCTCTTGGCTTTTATCTAACCATAAGATCTATAATTTTTTTCCAAGTCGATAGAGTTATTTTAGATATAAATTTTATATTTAGAGTCAAAATAAAACATCCTAATATTCCATGTAGAATGGATACCATCCAGATATATTGTATCTTCAAGATGGGAGACATTGAGTTTATACAGCCCTTTGATTCCATGAAGAACATATACCATTCCAGATATTCACTGTCTTCAAGATGGGAGACATTGAGTTTATATTCCATGTAGAACGAATACCATCCAGATATTTGATGTCTTCAAGATGGGAGGTTTTCCATGTAGAATGGATATCATCTAGATATTCGTTGTCTTCAAGATGGGAGACATTGAGTTTATACAACCCTTTCAAGGTAGCTTTCTCCCCTTTCTCATCATTACTAATTGAAAAGTTGAGCTCAATATGATGATGATCAGAAATAGTGAAAGGAATAAACTTAAACACATTACCATATCCTTTTAAACAAGTCTCAAAGGCATATGTACATAGGTAGAATTTGTCAAGTCTAGAATAGAGCCATATAGAATTACCCTGATTGTTTCACCAAGTATACCAAATGCCTCTTCTTTGAAACTTGCCTTTATTTAGTAGGTCATCTAATTTATGTAGTATATTAAATTTAGACCAAAAAATAGTTCATTACCTTTCCAAAAATGAGGGTTTCCACCCATTTGATCCTCTCTTTCTTCAATCATATTAAAATCCCCACCAAAAACCCAAGGGATGCCCTTAAAATTAAAAGCTAGCTAGTTCCAGAGCTCTATTATTTCCATAAAATAATAAGAGGCATGTATGTGACACAACTTAAAGACTTTGATATACTTGTTAAAGATAACCTAGACCAACCAATTGGAAGGATAAGTTCCATGCTCAACAATAGATTCCCCCCATAACAGATTGATTAAAATAGAGGCACCACCTTTACCTATGTAATGATTAGTGGAAGAATGAATAGAGATAGGACAAATAAAGCATAAAATATAAGATAAATTAGACCTATTAACTTTAAACTCATAAATAAGAAGAAAATCAAGCTTTATTTTAGAATTTTTGAATTATCTAACAATAGGCTTTCTGTCCAGGGATTTCAGCTTCCTTACATTCCAATTGATAATCTACATAACCATTGATAGGATTACTTGGTCAAATTAATCGATTTAATTCACCCATTATTTTGGTATTATATTTTAAAACATTATTATCCTTATTTATATATTTTTTACTACTATCTCCACCTCCCATCATCCCATCTTTGACTATTTTTTCATCTTTGGAAAGAAGAGGTTCAAGTGGTATTTCCCCAAAGGGATAGTTTCAAGTCTCTTTCTTGACCCTTTATAAGTTTGATTCTATCTAATACTAGGAGTATAAAGAGTCTCATACAAATTAACAACATGAACAAATTCAATCCAGACACCCCTATTGGGGATATGTCTATTAAGGGAGGCTCAATATTGTTGTCAAGGACCAAATCAATATTTTTTCATTGGTTAACTAGAGGGGAAACAAAAACATCTAAGGATATCCCTTTGGAAAATGGAATCACATCATCCATGGATTCATCATTTATTTTTTGGAAATTTAAGGTTGGAGGAGGCAACAAGGATTGATCTAATAAGTCAACTTGATTAACCTTCTCCCCAACAAAAGGTAGTGAAATATCTTTAGGTATATGGGAAGCATTTATAGGGGAGGTTCCCCAAATATATTTGCAAGAGGGTCATAATTATTCATATAATGAATTAAACTATCATCTAATATAGGGCCCTCACTAGGGGGTGATCTTCCTTCACTAAATTTAGAATTAAATACATGGTTAGCAATATTTTCCAATTCTTCCATTCGAGGGGGAGGGGATTAAAAATAAAATATTTTATATTGAGTTTAGGGCCTCTCTAAGAGTTTTTATTATATTTTTAAATAGAGGGAAGAAAAGGTTAATTTTTATTCATATGTCCATCTTTTTTTATAAAAAAACATGCATTGAGACCTCCCAAACCTTTAATAGGGTAGATACAAGAACCCCCATTAATTTCAAAAATAAGGGATTCTAGAAAAATTTACAGTGGGTTCAAAGAGATTAGAACCCAAGCATTCATGTGAATTAAATATCACTTGGTGTCTTTAACACTAAGCACCTCACCTATGGGTTTCAAGGCCTAGGGAAGAAAATTCCACAATTGAAGAGGAACATTTTAAATATCAACCCATATTGAGGTGGTTTTTAAAACCAAATCTTGATAATCTAAATTGGGGTTCCAGAGGACTTCTTTGAACAAATATTGACCCATATTACATAGGGTTTTGTTGATATATCTTCTTTGCTTATTGGAATTTTAAAAAAAGACTAAGACCTATTTTTGGATTTTTTTTCAAAAACTAACATAAATACCCTTTTTATTAACCCATATCGAATTTAGCTAATTATCAAAAAAATTCCTTGAAGGAAGGGTATTTCTATTCAAACAAACAAAAAACCCCAATATTTTTAGCTGAGATTCTTCCCTAAGAAAAAATTATTCCATGGATGAATTAAGAACCATAAAAGGGTTTTACTAGAACTAGGGAATTTATTGCCTTATCTTTTATCATAACCTCTTACTCCATATTCTTATGTGCCACTTGTGTGAATAAAGAATTCCACACCTTATGAATGTTTGGTATTAGAATGAGATCTAGGAATACTAATCCAAATGAATGCACCAATTCAAGATGCAATGTAAGACATGTATTATGTAAGATAATACATAGTAAACACATGTAGTTGTAAGAATGAAATCAAATAGAAACAATGGCACCAAGACATGAATGCTCCAATAATTCACACAATATAATAACCTATAAATATAAAGGGAGAGAGGTGTATATATAGGTTGGAGAGGGAAAGATATCACATATTATAGTAAATGTGGGACTAATATTTCTAAGCAACCCAAATGAGCTCTAGAGCCCTAAACAAGTTAATACAATTGTGTAGGAAAAACTCAATGGGAAAAAAGATTACACCAACCACCCCACCCCTCCCCCCCCATAAGCATAGCTTAGGTGGGAAATTATACAAAAAATAGGTTCCAACAATAAGGCCTGATAAGATATCCATTTACACTGCAATCCCTCATACATTGAGAAGAGAAAACCCAATGGGAAAAAATCCCCCCAAAAGAGAGGAATGAAGAAGAGGAGACTAAAAGACCCCCTAGAAGATGATGCTAAAATAATAAACACTCCAAGTACATAAAATGATCCCTAATGTCCTAGAAATCATGAAAAATATGTGCCTTAACAAAGAAGAGAGATAAGATAAGCAAAAAATGTTTCATGATGAATGTTATAGTAGGTCCCTCTGTAACAAAATTTATCTCTTCCTTTCAAAAGAAAGAAACCATGATTTATCAAACTACATAATTCCCACTCAAGTGAAATGCAAGTAGATCTCTAGAAAATGCTTTAATGTCTCCCTTATAATGCTTGAATGTGCTAAAGTCTGATTAGCTATCATAGGATTAACTATAGAAGATATCTAAGGATCACACAAACTTCACTCTCAATATCCACTGAATCTCCAATGCTTTGAAAAAGACTCCTCAAGATTTCTTTCTCTAATATCAAATGAAAGACAAAATGGATCATATCACTTGAGATCATTCTTAGTTGCATCGATCATCTTCACTATGCTGATAGTGATGATTATAAATCACTATAACAACCTCCCCTCATAATTTTTGAGGTAGAGGTTAGGTTCATATGGACTCTTGTTGAATCCATGTTGTATGAGATACTCATCAATCTTGATGTACTAGGCTCAGGGAATGTATTTTATCCCAGAGAGAGACTTGATATGCCTACACACTTTTTGTTCTATATTAGGTGTCAAAAATCCTTTAGATTGAGTCATGTAGACTTCTTATTTCAAATCTCCATTGAGAAAGGAACTTTTTACATCCATTTTATGGAATTCCATCCAAACTATGTAGCCATAGAAAAAACTATTCTGATAGTCTTTATCTTAGATGTGGGAGCAAAAGTATCTTCATAGTCAATGCCTTCTTTCTGAGCATACACTTTTGCAACAAGCCTTGCCTTTCACTTATCAATTCTTTCATATAAATTTTACTTAATCTTAAAGACCCATTTACATCCAATAGGTTTCTTCCCTAGTGGAAGATCAACAAGTTGGCATGTGTCATTCTTCGTCAGTGACTGATATTCTGCATCCATGACATCTTTCCAAGTTCTAGACTATAGGGCTTATGTTAATGTAGAGGGATAATTATTTCTTTCACAATACTCATAAGGGACATATTAACCTCTTCTTGAGCCATGATTCAAGTCTTTTATATTGAAGTGGATGTATCTGGTACTCTATTTAAGTTAGCATCTTGTATAATACTTGTATAACACTTGGGCATACTCTGAACTATAAGTAATGGTGCTAGAGGTCCTATTTGACTATCTTCCTTTTCACTTTCACCATCACTATCTAAAAATAGTATAGGACTTTTACCTATATAATTTACCTATGTATAATGTAGATTGATTCCACTCTTTTTATCAAATACTACATCTCTGCTTATTAATATCTTCTTTGTTTTTAAATCAAGGAGCTTGTATGCCTTTGATTATTCACTATATCCCACAAAAATACATTCCTTTGTTTTCTTATCCAAATTATTCCTTTTACTCTTAGGAACATGCATATATGCCTTGTAACCAAAAAATTTAAGGTGAATTACCTTTGGTTTATTTCTTGTCCAAGCTTCGTGTGGTGTGATTCCATCAAGATATTTGGTAGGTGACTTGTTCAACAAGTAGACTACAATGTGAAAAGCTTATACCAATATTTACTAGGTAATTTTTCATCCTAAACCATGATAAAAAAAACATTTCCACAATGACTCTATTACACTATTTTGCAACTTCATTCTACTGAGGTGAATATGGAGTTGCCAATTTTTGATTGATTCTATTTGTACTGAGATAGGTTGAGAATTATTTACTAGTGTATTCCCCCCATGATCTAAGTAGAGGGTCTTGATTTTTTTATGAGTCTCATTTTCAACCATGGCCTTGAATTCTTTGAAGACTTGAAAATTTTGATCCTTAGTCTTCAATAAATATACCTACATTTTCCATGAGTAATCATCAATAAAAAGATGAAAGTATATTTATCCTTTAAGACTAGGAGAAAAATGTTTGCAAAGATCAGTGTGTACCAAGTCCAACTTACCAAGTGACTGATACTCAATATTTCCAAAGGGAGATCTTTATTTTCTTGCTAAGTAATTAGTACATATATCAGAAGATTATTTGAGTTTAGGAAAACCATAAACCATATCTTATTTGCTCAATTGTATCAAATAACCATAACTCAATTGACCATGTCTTCTATGCCACAAATTTCCTAGTTCAGTATCTTTGACCAAAAGTGTTTCATGATCATTTTGAAAAAAATCAAGCTAAAACATTTTACTAATATTAGAAGCCTTGTCAATCAATTTGAAATGCCTAGACTTGTATTTTATGTGGCATAAATTTTGACCATTTTGGTTATCATATTCAACCATGGTATTGTGGTCAAGTAGATAATTAATAGACACTAGATTTTTTGTAAGTCTTGGAACATAAAGAACATTTGAAATGTTATAATTCCTATTTCCAAGTTACAGTTTGATGCCACCACTACCTTGTACTATATATGAGGGATCATCTCCAAGTGAAACATTTCCCTTTGTTTCTATTTTTTTCAAAGTAGAAAACCATTCTTTTCTCCCTGTCATGTGTCTAGTTGCCCCTGAATCAACATACCCAACTACACTTAGATAATTGGTAGACTCATGTGTTTGAGTAGCTAAACCATATTCATCATTTAAAGAATCATTGTCTTCAACAACATTTCCATGTTGTTTATGCTTGCAATTTTTTTGTTTTTACTTGTTTTGTTGTTGTGGTTACTTCTTTTCTGTTTGTTATGATTTTTTGAAAGAGGGCTTCTTGTTTGATGAGCCCTTTTGAAATGTGTTGTACCACCAATGTATTAAGTCATGTATTTATTTTCCACAAATTTGACATGCTTTAAAATAATGTGAATTTTCCCTAGTTGGTTTTATAGATTATCTTACTTTGGAGATTTCTCTGGACAACTTCATGGGTTTCTTCCCCTTTTGATTTAATGTGAGTGTATGCTCATCATCTATTTCTTATGAATTATGCATAACTTCCTCTTACTGCAATAAATTTACTAATGCCTCAAAGGTTGGTTTTTATCTTGTGACATTAAAAGTGGTCATAAATATCCTATATGTAGGGGGTAGTTCTCTAAGGACTATAGGGACCAAAGAATCATCTATCACTAGTTTTCTCAAAGATTGAAGTGAAGCCCACAAAGTTTCAACTCTTATAAGGAATTCATCTACTTTTTAATCTAATTTGAGCTTAAGAGTGTGCAATTGGATTTGAAGATGCAAGATTTGATTTTGATTCTTAGCTTCATATACTATTTTAAGCTTATCCCAATCATTTTTTTTAGTTGTAACACTATGGATATGAGGTTGTACCTCATTTGAAACTCTAAACATGATTATTAACTTAGCCTTTTATTAGCTTTATCATATTTTTGTTATTGATTAATATCTATTGCATGTTAGACCCATGTGCCTTTTACTACTAACCAAATGTATTCAAACTCAAGATGTGTTTGTAATTTTGTTTTCCATGTTATGTAATTATCATTGTGAAGTAATTGTGTGTTAGGGAGGACAAATTTAGGTCCTAAACTAGAGATTGTGAAAGTTGAGAATGAAAAAGAAATACTAGTGTGTTTAAGAGTCGAAATGAAATATGCATTTGTAAAATGTAAAGAAAATACAAAAACATATACACAAATATGAAAATCACACACAAGCACATAATGGATGTTGGAATCCACCAAAAATGCATCAAAAAATATAATAGAAAACTAGACGTTGATTTTAATCAAAAATGTGTTCGAGGAGTAAATGAGGTTACAATTTTCTCATTGCAAGAGAATTTGAGGTTTTTTGGAGAAAAATATCCCCCTCCTAGTTTTAATCTTTGAAATTTTAGAAAAATGATAGCCTATCTTGATAATTTACAAGCGAAAAAGAGCCTCTTGTGCTAAAAAATAGCTTTTCACCTTTTCAATTTTCACTTTTAGTTTTTAAATTTCACCAATTAAATTTATAGAATGATTTTTTTTCAAAATAACCTCCTCCAATAGATTTACAAAATCAACTTTATTATGTTTTTAAATAAAACACAATAAAAGACAATCTCCTTATTTGGCCTTCAAGGCAATATAATTTATCTTAAAATAAAATTTATCTAAATCCTTTCCACTCTCCCCCTTAATAATATATCATATCAATATTTTGATGAATAAAATATCATTATTTTGATGAAATCAACAAATGAAAAATAATGACCTCTACCAAATTAATATGACCCATACCTTTAAGCTTCTCATATGGTGGCAGCCATAATGTGTAGGTCTTGAAGGTTGATTTAGAGCTTAGAAATGATGTAACAACTATAGAAATTCATCTAATAGTTGATGAAGGTCGTGGAAGTATCAGGGTCTGAGAATTGAGCTTGGATAACTTAGAAGGTAGCTGTGTGACACTTTGGGGGTTATGTTAGAATAGTGGTGTCCAAACTCTAGCTTGTCATAGTGGGTCTCTTGGACTAGCTGGGTGACACTAAAAAGACTACCGTTGTAAGAATAATAATCATCTCTTAAAATATATGGCTTGTTGATTGTAGTATATATAGCCTAGAGGCTTCTTAGATCTGGGTGATTTGAAATCAAATGAAATTGAATACAATCATCTAAAAAACTTAGATATGATATCAAATTGATATAAAAAATGGTTTCACTATATTTTTTTTAATATTATCAATTTAAAAAATTGATCAATATCAAATATAGATTTCAAATATGAAATTGTAAAATTAAACCCTCCTTTATAGGATGAATACAAATGAAGAGTTCAAACCCTCATTAAAAAATGTCAATAAATGACTGAATATGAATTTATTTAGCCTGAATTGATGTATAAATTATCAAAAGTTTGCAAAATAAAAAAATTGCCTACAAGACAACTATTCTCTTTCCACAAAATTGGCTAGAATTTTGGCAGTATTTTGGTTTGGGATGGATAAAATTAGAGCAACATGATGCATCCAAAGATTTCACAAACTTCACCCTCAATCTCCATCAAATCTTCAATGCTTTAAAAAATACTCCTTAAGATTTCTTACTCCGATACCAAATCAAAGAAAGAATGGTATTGTATTAATAAAAGTACTACAAGAGGTGCTTATTTATACAACACTAAGTGAGATTAGATCTCCTAATCTATAGGAGATTATGACTAACAAAACAACTAACCTATGTCAATAAAAGGTATAAATCACCTTGAGACATTTATTACAAATAGCTAGGATAAATTAATTATTCTAACAGTTTTAAGTCTCTTTCTTGACCCTTTATAAGTCCAATTCTCTCCAATATTAGGAGTAGTAATATTCTTAGACAAATTACCAACATGAACAAATTCAATTGAGGCACCCCTACTAGGGATATGTCTATCAAGGGAGGCTCAATATTGTTTTCAAGGACCAAATAAATATTTTTTATTGGTTAGCCAGAGGGGAAACAAAAACATCTAAAGATCTCCCTTTGGAAAAGGGATCCACATCATCCATGTCTTCATCATGAAGTTGTTGGAAAATTTAATGTTGTAGGAGGCAACAAGGATTGATCCAATGAGTCAGCCTAGTTAACCTTATCCCTAACAAAAGTTAATGTAATATATTTAAGGATATGAGAAGTATTTATATGGGGAGGTTCCCCAAAACTCTTTTCAAGAGGGTCATCTTTAGTCATAGAAGGAATTAAACTATCATCTATTCTAGGGTCCTCACTAGGGGGTGTTCATCAAATTCAGAATCAAATATAGGGTTAGAAATATTTTCCAAATCTTCCATTCAAGGGGGGAGGGGATTAAAAATAAAATATTTGCTATTGAGTATGGGGCCTCTCTGAGAGTATTTGTTATATTTTTCATTAAAGGGAAGCAAAGGTTAATTTTTATTCATATTTCAATCTTTTTTTTTTAAAAACATGCATCAAAACCTCCCAAACCTTTAATAGGGTAGATACAAGAACCCCCAATAATTTTAAAAATAAGGGATTCTAGAAAAATTTATAGTGGGTCCAAAGAGATTAGAACCCAAGAGTCTATGTGGACCAAATATTGCCTAGTGTCTTCAACACTAAAAACCACACCTATGGGTTTTAGGGCTTGGGGAAGAAAATTCCACAATTAAAGAGGAACATTTAAATATCAACCCATATTGATGTGGTTTTAAAAACCAAATATTGAAAATCTAAATTGGGGTTCTATGGGATTTCTTTAAACAAAGATTGACCCACATTCCATAAGGGTTTGTTTATAAATATTCTCAGCATATTGGAATTTTTAAAAAGGACCACGAAGACTTATTTTTGGATTTTTTTTCAAAAAATAACATAAAAACCCATTTTCTTAACCCATATCGAATACCTATTTTCTTAACCCATATCAAATTTAGCTAATTATCAAAAAAATTCCTTAAAGGAAGGGAATTTCTATTCAAATAAACAAAAAACCCCAATATTTGTTTAGCTAAGATTCTTCCCTAAGAAAATCCTATTCCATGGATGAATTGGGAATGAGAAAAAGGTTTTACTAGAACTAGGGATCTTATTGCCTTATCTCTTATCGTAACCTCTTGCTCCATATTTTGATGTATCACTCAGGCCAATAACGAATTCTACACCTTGTGAATGTTTGGCAAATTCTTCCTAGCACAAAACTTCATTAAAAAGCTTCCTATGGTCTTCCTTTTTCTCACCACACTTCTTAGAAATAAATTCTAGGCACACTTTATCTGAAGCTATTTGGCCTCATTTCCACTAATATTACCATCAAAATGACCCTCCACATGGTTCAAATCAATTTGGCCAACCTCCTCCGTAAGTCACAAACATTAATTATAATTTACTATGAATCCCCAACATGTACCTATTAGAGTTGGTTCTCATATTTTTTATTTTTTATATGTAGTTTTATTTATATTTTTCTTAGTTTCTCATTTTTTGGATTTATCCCACATTGGTTAGTTTTTCTTACTTCTTATCTTTTTTTGCCTATTTATGCAAGGTCTTTCCTTTATAATAAGAAAGTTAATTTTTTGGATATTATATGATATTGCCTTTGTCTTTAAATATCATATTTGTAGATCTTAAAATTATTCTTATGTTTATTTTGTTGTTAATGCTTTAGATATTTTTTTTGAAATGATCTTGTTAATGTTTCTTTCATGGTATTAGAGTTATAGGTGTTTCAGTAATCCATTTACAAATTTGTTGCTGCAAGGGTTTGTCCATTTATCAAAATTTCTTCTTCATAGAGTGGAGGTATTTTGTATGGATCCAAGATATATATTTTTTGTATATTTAATAGGTAATATGGATCCTAGGCTATACCATTATGTACTTATTTTTCTATATCCATGTTTATGTTTGATTTGGAAGATTTTAAGGAAATTTGTGCATGTTTTTAATGGTTTTAGGTTGTATATGCATCAAAATCCAAATATAAAAGTCTAGGGTCATATCAAGTCCTCTAATTTTTTTTATAATTTCCAAAGATCAAGTCATACAAACCTTATACTGAAAAACCTACTCACTGGTCTATTAGCACATACCTGCCACCTATATGGTTTTATCTTAGCATGGGTAGTATAGATCTAATTTTTTAGATTTGAAACCTATTAAGGTTAGATAAAAATCCCACATTTCATCTATACTAGTTATAAACCTTTTGGAGTAGGATGTACAACTCTTTTGGTAGATTGAAAATTATTGTAGTAGTCTATCTTCATCATCTAGATAGTTGTATAATTTTTTGTTGGTTTGAGGTTGCAAGATATGTAATGTGAGATCTGATTCTTAGAGAGAATAGTAATTTTATAATAGTTTCAACAATAATAGGTAGTATCATTGTGAATTAGGATGCATATCCTTTTGAGATGTCACAACAAGGCCCATTCACCCAGTTTTTATGGATCTTGTAAAAAGTGTTCTTGAAGCTAGCTTTCAGTCATTTGTGACAACCTATGCCTAGTTTATGCCAAATAAATTACTAGAATTAAAAAAAAAAATTATCTAGATTCATGAAGTGGTAAATAATTTTTTATTACTTATTGTATTTAATATTTTATAATGTTAATTTATTTGACCTATTTTAATAATGAGAAACTTGTAAAAGCTATAAATTTTGAACTGTGACTCGAAATTGAGTTCTATTTTTTTCAAAAGTGTGTGTTTTTTATTCTCCATCCATTGAGGTCCTTTATATTGTAAAATGAACTCAATTATAAAGTTATAGAATTGGGGGGCCTTACACTTTTTGAGGTTTTTTTTTCTTGTTAAAGAAGTTATTTTTTAGGGGGGAATAATTATTTATTCTTCCCAACTTCTTCCTTGTATTTTGATAATGGATCCAATCAACACCTCTAACTATAATATATGTAAAATCAAAATTTAGATATAATTTCAATATAAATTCTTGTGGAGAATGGTGCTTGGTGACATTCCTCACTTTACAAATGAGGAAGATATTCCCTAGATTGTATCCATGCAAGATGAGGCTCTTTGTTTGATTAACTTCCATGTTTCAGATAGTTTTCATTGTTATGTCACATGTGCCACATCACCAAAGGAAACTTGAGACACCATTATAGTGATATTTCATAAGGATACTAAGTCTTTTAGGTCTTTTCACCCTCTTTTACTTCACCTCTTTCTATTTTCCTTATCCTCATGTTAGGGAGGATTAATTTTTTGATTATGATAGTGGCATGGGTGAGGAACTATTGAAACTTTCTTTTTCTCTTCATAGTGAGAGTTCACTCTTTACTACTAACATGAATCAAGATTCCTTTTCATTTTGTGAGGACATAATTATATATGGTGATCTAGATGAGGCATTCTTACCTCCTTCACCTCTCACTATTCATCTTTCTTTAGTTTTTAGTGAAGACCTAATTGTTTTAGATGAGGTATATTCACCATCTAATATTCATGATATGGAAGATGTTGTTGTTACTTTTTTTGAGCTTGTTGTTGCTCCTACTACTACATTTTTTTCTTGTCCCACTTTTGATCCACCTGCTTATGTGCTTGGTTCCTTTAAGCAATATACTCTTAGATTTGGAACTTGCATACTTCATTCTATGGGCTACACTCATGGAGGTCTTGGTAGACTCTTCCAGGGTATTTTCTCTCCTATTGGCATTGATATTTCTATAAGTGATGTCTTTGGGACATCTTGTTCATGGCACTCAGGAGGAAGGTACATTTATGGGAAGAACATTTTATTTTTGGGACTTTCTCACCACCTATGTAGATGGTTCCTTACATCCTTTCCATCCATACAAGACATATAGTATTGATATTCATGTGGGGTGAAATAAGTTGTACTTAGGGGGATTCCACATGAATTCCTTCCTTCCTTACTTTTTTTTTAGATTTTTTGGGGGAGTTTTGTTTGTTTCTTCATTTCATGGATATATTTTAAATGATTTCTTCATCATGCCTTATTTATAGGACTCATACTGTGGATATAACACTTTGTTTTTTGGCTATTTTTAGTCCCTATCTTCACTTGGAATGGGGGTGTTATAGTTGGTTCTCATATTTGCTAGGTTTTATATCTAGTTGTTTTGTCTTTTTCCTAGTTTGTCCTTTTGCGGATTTATCCCACATTGGTTAATTTGTCTTTATTATTATCTTTCCTTGCCTATTTATTCAAGGCTTCTCATTTTTAATAATAAATCTATTTTTTTAGATATTATATGATATTTATTTTATCTTTGCATATTATCTTTTCATCTCTTATAACTCTTCTTGTGATGTTTTTGATGTTAATGATTCAGATCTTTGGCTTGGAATGATCTTGTTAACATTCCTTTCAGTACCAACGGATCAAGGACCAAGAGAAGGGCACAAAAAATAAGGAATTAGGTGGAAATAATAATCAACAAATTTAACAAATAAAATATAAAGAAAAAAATAAGCAAATAAATATAAAATAAAAAACAAGCCCAACTTAGAGCTATGATCACCAAGCACCCTTGACAACCAAGAAATAATTAACCATATAAACACCAAGGAAGCAAAGGTAACCAAGAGAGAGGAAGATACAAATGAAGAACTATCAATGGAGGGTGACTTTTCATCTCCCCATTGTAGAGCTCCACCTTGATTCTCAATATGAACACCACTCTACAAATAATTGTAAATGATTTTTTTTTGCATAATTAGGATTAGTAATTAAAATGCACAACCCTCTAAGGCCATTCATATGAGTTTAACAAATAATTTAATTTAAATCCTTATATCATACTATTCTACCCTATTTTTTATTTAACAATATAAATGTTTATTTAATAGGTATAAAACTTTGAAAGATTAGAATGCTAAATATATACACTTATTAACAATTCTAATTACAATATGCTAAATATAAAAATATTGTTTTTGGAAAAAACTATAAATAAATAAAATTAACTTAGATCAATGTTCTTGGTTAACTATTTTTTATGTCTGATAGTGGAAATTAGTAAAAGACATGACTATGACTAGGTGTAATCAAAAGCAAAATATGAAGATATTCCTAGATAGGATTGGACAATAGTGCATGCCAATTATGTCCATTGACTATGAAAATTATCTACATTGATTGTGACATAACTATAATTTATTCACCTTTTTTTTATGTCTTTTGAGTAGCCTAATATATTTTGATCATGTTTGTGCCATGTGAAGATAGTTTCTTTCTCTTTTCTTTGTAAACCTAGGGGTCTTTATGAGAGCTAAAAACCTATTAAAAGAGAGGGTGAGTATAATGGGATGAGTTTACCCTAATAACCCCATTTATTATTGAACATTACCTATATATCTATATATTTTAAGGAGGGAATCAAGATATATGTAGTTCTCCCATCTAGAGTGATTGCACAATTTTACTCTTTAACTGTGTATCTAGCTATAAATTTAGTTTCAGTACTTAAAAATGATAAATTTTAAAATTTATTTGAGATTATTTAGACTTGGTTTATGACTAATCCTTTTTAATGATATATAATTTAAGAATAATAGGGAAAATTTTCTCAATGTGCAATAGTGTATAAATGCTCACTAGATAGTGCCAAGTGAGGAACCAAGTCTCTTTAAAATGAGGTTTTGATTTTATTATATAGTGAAACCTTTTGATAATTTACTTTAGATGACCTTGAAAAACATGTGGAAAGGAAAAAAATAATAGTTAAATTTTTTAAATTAGTTTTTATTTGGCATGAGGATAAGGCCACTCTAGGTGGATAGGTCCATGATAACATACCTATCTACTTGGGGTAAACTTGTCCTAGAGAATTAGGGATAATTATTATAAGAATGGAAAAAATATGAGGATGATATAAAAAGGTTTGAGTATTAATTTAGAATTATTTTTATTTGATGGTGGAGTCTAGTCTTATTATAATACCCAGTTCTCAACAGGGGGTGTGGGGGGGCAATTCCCCACCAAGGTCACCATGGAGGTTCAGGGGGTGAAAAATGCATTGTAAAATATTGTAATTTTGTATTAAATTTATACCATTCACTATTAGGTCTTAGATCTAATGATATAAATTATGTTGGTATATTTTTTTTCCTTATTTTTAACCCCCTTTGATATGAGGGCATTGTAATCATGGTAGAACATTGTGTGTGAGTGAAGAGGAGATTACAATAAATGTATTTTAGGTTTATCTATTCATTTGTTTGATTGAATAAGAGAAATAGTTATTTCTATGTGGATGTAACCCATTTTGGGTGAACCATGTTAAATTTGTGTTTCTATTGTGTTGCATTTTATATATTGTATTTTCATCTTTATTTCATTAATATTACTCTGTATTATATATTTATAACAACTAATATCAGAGTCAAAAGTTTATTTGGTATATAAATTCATAGGCAAAAAATGTTCCTAATTTGAGTGGAAGTAATGGCAGAAGAAGGCAAGTTTAAGGTTGAGAAGTTTAATGACCAAAACTACCAGTTATGGAAGATACAAATAGAGGACTATCTATATTAGAAGGATCTTTTCCTACCATTACATGAAATAACAAAGAAGCCAGTGACTATGAAGGTTGAATAATGGGAGGTTCTTGATAGAAAGGTACTAGAAACAATATGACTGTACCTAAAAACATTGATGACCTTCAATATTTAAGAATATAAGATAATGGATGTGATAAAGGCATTGGATAGATTGTATGAAAAACTCTCAACTTCCAACAAGATATTTATTATAAAACATTTATTTAATATGGAGATGTCAAAAGGTGGGTCTATTACTAATCATTTAAATGAATTTAACATGGTCACAAATTATTTAAGCTTTGTAGAAGTAAATTTTTATGATGAAGTTAGGGATCTTTTGATTCTATGCTCATTGACAAAAAGTTAGAATGACTTGGTTATGGCTATGAGTAATTCTATCTTTGGTTTAAACACTTCAAAGTTTGATGATGTTATTGGGGTTATTATTTGCAAGGAAATATGACAGAAAAACATAGGTGAGACATCAGGTAATGCTTTGACTATGGAGAATAGGGGAAGGAAAAAGGATAGAGGAAAGGTCCCAAGGAATCATGAGAAGTTTAAGAAGGGTAGATCCAAATATAGAGGAATATTTGTGTGCTAGATTTGTGAGAATAAAGGACACATGAAGAAAGATATTGGTTTTGAAAAGGAAAATTAGGATATGGACAACAAGATAAAAATTAGGAAGCAAATGTAATAGGTGATGTGTTATAAGATGATTTAATCATTTATTTAGATAATATTAATGACTCTTAGGTGTTAGATTCAAGGGATTTATTTAATGTTACACCCCGTAGGAAATATTTTCAAGACTATGTTCAAGGTGATTTTGGATAAGTTTAGTTGGGTGATGGTAAACCATGCAAAATTGTTGGAAAGGGTAAGATATATATAAAATTATATAATAATAAAAAAAGGATGCTAAAAGAGTTGAGGAATTATTTTTAAAATAAAAATAAATCTAATTTAAGTAGGGTAGTTGGGAAGTGAGGGATGCATAGTTACATTTATAGAAAACTCATGGAAGGTCACTAAAGGATCATTGGTAATAGCAAAAAGGAAAGAAGGTAGGTACATTATATTTATATAATGGTAATGTTGACTCTTCTATTGCTTTAGATTATATAAAAATAGATACAAAATTATGGAACCATAGACTTGGGCACATGAATGAGAAGGGGATGCAAGTTCTCTAGTTGAAAAATTTGTTACCAAATTTGAAGGTGGATTTGGATTTTTGTGAGCACTGTGTGTATGGAAAATAGAAGAGATTTAGATTTCTTAGAGTTGGGAAGACAAAAAAGGATTAAAAGTTGGAGATTTTATATAAAAATGTATGAAGACCAACTCAGGTATCATCCCTTGGTGGCTCTTATTATTATGTTACTTTTTTTGATGATGTAATAAAAAAACATGGGTTTATTGCATACACAAAATATAATGTTTTGGTTATTTTCAAAAATTGAAATATTTGGTTGAGAATGAGACATGAAATAAGTTGAAGTGTGTCAGATCAAATAATAGAGGTGAATAATGTGACTAGGAGTTTGATAATTATTATTCATCTCATGGTATTCGTAGAGAGAAGATGGTTCTAATAACACCATAATAAAATGGTGTGCCAAAAAGGATGAATATGAAAATCATGGAGCATGAAAGAAGCATGAGATTGCATATAGGGTTACCCTTACAATTTTGGGTAGATTCTATAGATACCACGGTTTACTTAATAAATAAAGGGTCTTCAAGTCTTTTAGATGGTGGCATTCTAGAGGAAGCATGGATAGGTAAAATGGTAGACTATTTCTTCTTAAATACTTCCAGTTGTGAAGACTTTTTCCATATTGATAAAGAAAATAGAACTAAGCTTAAAGCAAAATCCAAGAAATATACTTTTATTAGATATGGAGTTAATGATTTTGGTTACTATTTATGGGGTTTTGAAAATTGCAAAATCATTAGGAGTAGAGATGTGATCTTTAATGAGAAGGTCATGTACAAAGATCAATTATAGGGAAAGAAACAAGAAAAGACAAACAAAAAATATGTAGTACTTGATGAAATCACTAGAAATAAAATTTTAAAAGTGCCAAAAAATCAAAATATGCAAAAACTACATTCTGTGTGGACCATTTTGGGTGAACCACATTAAATGTGTGTTTCTCTTGTGTTGTGTTTTATACATTTTATTTTCATCTTTATTTCATTAATATTTCTCTACATTCTATATTTCTAACAATTTTGTGTGGTAGTGATAATGAATAGAGAGTCAAACCCATATATAGATAAATGTCTTAGAGGAATGGTGAATTAGAGTAATTTATTTGGATAAAAGTTAAGTGGTTTAGGATGTGTCAATAATTAACATTATAAAATACTTGTAATGAAATTTATAGAGTAAAGGATAAATAATTAAACATGAATTTGTATAACACACTTTGTCTTTGATAAGATATCCTAATTGTGTATGACACTCATTTTAGCAAACCCTGCAATAAAATATGATGTAGTTATTTTTTTATATTTAAAATTAGGAAAATATGAAACTTTGAAATTTTGAAAATTGAAAAGAGATCAATGAAGGAGTACACCTATAAGAAAATGAAACCATATTGAATTGTAATGTGTAAAAGGATGATGAAGCATTAGAGAAACATGTCCCCTTATTAAATCACTTAGAAAGATGGTTTCTTATGTTAATCCAATGATAACTTAAAAGTGATCAAGTTATAATTTGGAATAAATATTCAAGCCCTTTGATATGTAAATATTCATGTTCCAACTCTCATTGATGGGGAAAACTACCTAATGTACTAATCCAATTAAGGTGGAACCATGGTGGGTTTACTAGAAGTGATGTTAAAGCTACTGAGTGTCACTATACTCAAATGTACATCACCCATAACTAATAGATAAAACCACACAACCAATTCACTAAAAATAATTACAAAGTCATTGAGTGTCATTAGACTCAAATGTACATTACGAGTAACAAATTGAATCACATTTCTATAAATGGATCTAGATTCTAAATTGTTTGATTGAAATAGAACAAATAAAATTTATGCCCCTATCATGACCTCAATGCCAATAGATTTGAATTGAATATTTACCTTTGAATTTGTAAACTATATCATATTTGATATGTGTGTATGAACTTATATCATGCCTTTTAAACTTTGAAAATTTGCATATGTGCATGAAAAAGTACCACCGCCTCTGAATTTATGCCCAATCATATAGAATGTTATGCATATATACACTCAATTATAACTATATTGTATTTTTTATGTGCATGAACCAATATCATTCTAACTAAATATGTATCAAATGATATATAATTCCCTACATCCATATGGTCAATTGTAACTATATATGAAACCTATAACTTTTGCTCCTATAAGTGTTTGGAATATGACCATGCATATAAATTCAAGTGTATATGAATTTATACTCAAGTATTTGTAAAGTAAGTACACATGTGTGTCACATGCCCCTATAATTTGTATCAATATGCCAATGTTTATCATGTGTCTAATTTATGAATTACTTTAAATCTTTGGAAATTTGAATCTTTAAAATTTGTACTCTATTGTAGAATCATATTTTTGAATAATTTTGAAATTTGTATTTTGAATCTTGTAAACCTATATTTTATCCTAAATCTTATTGTTTCTATTCATAGAGGTTTAAAGTTCTCAAACACTCATCTCAAAACAAAACTTAAGTGTATCATGTGATAAACATATAATCATGTAGTATCATGTTATCATGTGGAAAGTATGTCATCATAGTTATGTAATTATTATTAAATCATGTATGTAACATATTTAATGTGAATCATATACATGTCATGTCTAGATAAATATAAAAATGAGGCATGTAGTAAAGTAAACATCTTTGAATTAGACTAAACAGTAAAGGACAATGGTAAAGGGCCACAAACTGTAGTACAAATGTAAAGGGCCACAATAATTTTTAATGGGAAAACATATAAGGCATAAAACTTCTCTTGAGAGCTATAGTACTCTTCTCTAGCTAATAGTGGAAACCTAATCTCATCATAGTTTTTTTTTGTCTGCACCTTACAAGGATCCTTCATCTTCCTCTTAAAGATAATGTCGGGGTCACAAATTTTCTTCTTCCAATTTTTCTTTAGCGCTTTTTTTCTTTGTTTAACTTGGTCTAATAAAAAAAATTTATGCGTAATTACCATTTTGTGTGTTTCTATTAATTAACACTCATGGTCTTATAACATCTCTCTGCATTTTTTCTATCAAATTATTAATTAATAGTGCCATATATGTGCTTTTTTGATAAGAATAATTTCTCATTATGTTAGGCATTTATCTTCCTTACATATTTTTTGTGCTTTATGTTTTTATTGGTTCACTAAAATGATCATATTAATGGTATGTTTTATTTTTTAAAGTCACTCAACTACATAAAATGTCTTTCATTAACTTTCATTGCATTTATATTTAGATAACAAAATGAAAGAATTGTTCTTTTACTCATACACTTCTAATGGTATATGAAGGCTTAAATCTTTAAAAAAAATAAATAATATAAAATCATCCTTTTCTTCATGTGTGGAAGCTTCGTTGGTTTTATTTATGGATTCTCCAAACTAAACAAAAACCAAAAAGCGTGGAGCTTTCATCTTTATTGGTAATTTGTTAAATTTTTAAAAAAAAAATGCTTTCCTTTTATGCTTTAATTTTGTGGCATTCTCTTTTTCACTAAACACAAGGACATTAAAACATTTTTCAAAATGAAAATAGAAAGTCTTTAATTTTGTTTTATAATATCATATAAGATTTTCAAAAAAAAATATTTGTCTTTTATAAAAGTTAAAAAGTGTATTTATTCTCAACCAAAACTTTTTCCCATGGGAAGTGAGATTTTTTCATAAGTTTTTAAGAAAATTTAATATTTCAATCATAAAAGTTTTTCTGGGTAATTAATTTTTTTTAATACATTTAATTGTTTGAAAATTTATTATCAATTTTAAGAAATTTTTATTTATAAGTTAATTGGTGATCTTATACAAGTTTATTTTTAAAGTGTTATTGGTTTTTTAAATAAACCTTCAAAATTGTGTAACTTTTTGGTATCTATATTTAGTGTTTCAATTTTGCATCCTAGCATGTTTAAAAATGATATTTAAATTTGTTATTTTTTCATCCTTTAAAAATTGTTTGTAACAAATTGATTTGAAAAATAATAAAATTATTATTCTCAAACATGAAATTCAATGTCAAAATGACACCATTATTTATTTTTAAAACTCTTTTATTACTCATATAGAGTCTATGAAAAACTCTATTGATGTTCTAAATGACAAATTTACATATTTTAATAATGATAATAGTTTTAACAATAATGAATCTCCTTGTGTTTCTAAACAAACTCAACTTCATGTGTATACTCCTTCTACCAACCTTAGTTTGAAAATTATGGACTCTATGGGTTATGCAAGTGGTGGGCTTGTTAAGTGTAAAACATGTATTCTTGAACCTCTTTTACCTAAATATAATGCAAAATCTAAAGGTTTTGACTATAATGCTTCAAATGCTTTTAATAAAAATTTGACATC
The DNA here is from genome assembly GCA_037957365.1 of Torreya grandis. NCBI lineage: Eukaryota > Viridiplantae > Streptophyta > Pinopsida > Cupressales > Taxaceae > Torreya > Torreya grandis. Next base: position 3,071,536 of record JARHVA010001802.1, read on the forward strand.
CTATTTTCCTCCACATCAAAGGACTTATAATATAACTTATTTTGATTATACTGTTTCTAATGATCATATTTTGGTTAAAACTATTAAACTTTGTATGCATTATGGAAAACATGGGCATCATATATATAAATGTTAGAAATTGTACCTATGAAAATATTATGGTAAATCCATACATGATATTTTGAATTATTGAAAAATGACAAAATGTCCTACCTCTAAGGGTAAAACTATTTGGATTCCTTAAGAAAATAAATATTATAGAGATTTTGATATGTCTTCTTGTGATAATACTTCTAATTCTTCATGCATAATATCTTTTACAAGTGATACATCTTCTTTGTCTTCATTTTGATAACTCAATATCTTTTATGCATTCTTTATTTTTTATTACAAAGGTACTATACTTTGAATATGTTGACTAACTTATTTTCATATAAGTTTATGCACTTTATGATGGAAGTTGTCTTTACTCCATTTGCCTTTTTTGTACATCTACTTTTATTAGATTATGTATGTAAATTATATTTTTAACATAATGGTTACTTAATTTGAAATATTAGTGTTAATTTACATGTTTTGCAGGGTTTTGTTGATCATTACTCCTTTTAGTTGGTCTTTGTTCTATGGCAAATTGTCTACCTTGTCTGAAAAGGATTCTTGGAGATTCTTGATGATTACACTTTCTTCTTTGTAACTTTTGGCATCACCTTTTCTTCTTTCTTATCTCTATATATTTGTAAATGCTTTTGAAAGAATTTTATATTAAAGGGGATTATTATGTAATTTCAACTCTCTTCTTTGTTTGTATAAGGTTCTCTCTACTTTTGGAACCCAAAATTTTACTTAAAGGAGAGTGTTGGAGAATTAACCTTAATTTTGGGTCCTATATATAGGTTTATATGCTTATCCTAAGTCTTAGTTATGTATGAATTTATTATATTTGCAAATACATTTTAAGTCTTACTTTTATGAGGTATTACTTATCTCCCTAGTCCACTTGTTGGATTAGAGTTACTTTTATGAAACTCTTCTCCTCTCACATGGCACACACATCCTCCCAACTTGTAAGAGGATTAGGGCCACATGTTACACATGTCTAAGCACATATAACTCTTCTCTCTTAGATATATATTAAGATCTATCTTCTCTAATTCACAATCACTCTCAACTCATAAATTATTTTTGTTGTTCTAAGTTTTGCTCTTGCATTATTGATGCTTTCTTGGTCTAAGGCCATTCTTTTCCTAAGCTTCTACATGCTATTGTACATGGATTTCATTTTTGTAATCTTCTTAATACTAGATTGGGGTTTTTTCACCATTTGAAAATATGCCCCACTTATCAAATCTTTTATCTCAGATTTGTAGTTTGCTCCAGTTTACAAGGTAATATTATTCATTTTCTTGCTTTTAACTTTTGATTCTTGTCAAATTTTCAACTTTAGATTCTTGGTAATATTGTTCAAATGCCATACATAGAAGCAAACATATGGCCAAGATATACAAGAAATGGACATATTCAAATTTTATACATACAAATAAAAAACATCATAGAGATTATTAAATAACTATTGTACACAATGGAAAAGAGCCACTTACAATATGCAAACAATGTCTATCCTATCATGTAAGAAAGTAACAACATTGAAAGAGCATAGTTTTGCTACTTATAGAACATGCCATATTTTTAAAATGAAAAAAAACGACCCTCTTTTATTTTTGTACCCTTTGAAACCTAGTTGTGCTTTCACTCACAATCATTTTAATTGTTTTGGGTGCACAATACAACTTCTATTTATTACCACTTGGCACTTTTCAAGCATATTTTTGCATCATTAAACAAGATCTAATTATGTAAATTTTTTTCCATGGTGATATCAAAATTTCATTAGATTGCATTAGTAAAGAAAAGTATTAGAAAAATCCTTTCCACATTCTAAATGCACAACCATTAAAATAGGCTTCTACATAGATTTATGTCTTCCCAATGACTAAATATAGCTAGTGCACACTATTCAAACCCAATTTCACACAATTAAATGAAATCCAATAATCTTAAAGTTTCCATGATGATATCTATATATGGGAAGAGTGAAAATATGAGTAATTTTATAAAACATTCCTTTCCTAATTATGGAATATGCACACATCAAATCTAGCTTCTGCATTGCTTTTTTTACTTAGTCTTTTGCTGTCTTTCTAATTTTCAAATCTAAGTAGTACGCACCTTTCACACCCATTTTCATACATTAAAATGAAGTCAAAATTGCTTAAAATTTTATATGGTATTACTTTGATGACATGATAATATAATACATTTGGTTTCATATTTATTAGTACTACCAATGAAAATGTATGACAATGTGAAAAGACTCTTTTGGGAAGATTTGTCACAGTCAACTTTCAATTAGAAAACATTAAAAAGTTAGTGTGAAGGTGTTAAACTGATTGTTTCAAAAAACTTAAAGTACCTATTTGAGTGTATTTTCAAGATATTTCTAGAAATATAAGATATGAGGGTATTTTCTCATGTTTTTTTACAAATTTCTCTTTTACCATGTTTTGAAGGTGTTGATATGGTTGTACATGGCTATGTGTTGATTTTTAAGCCATATCTTTCGATCCAAAGCTCCATTTTTGATGTTTTTTGTTGCATTTTAAATATATTTTCTCCATATTTGTAATGGTGTTAGTATTAAATAAGGGAAATGCAAGATTAAAAACATGTCAATATTTTAATTATGATATTGTTGATTTTAAATGCTTAATGTTTATAATTTTATTTCATATCTTTTGCCTTTACCAAGGAAGTAACATGTTTTATTTGATATTTTTGTAGGATTTGGAAAAAAAGAGTGAAATATTCAATGCAAGGAGATCTCCAATGACCTATCATGTGCATAAGTGGTCCAATTGTCAATGTTTTATCTTTTAGTGCCTTTAGAAGGAGTGTTTTGTCATCTATTGATTTTGAAAAATGATTTTGTTCATTGAATCAGAGACTTGGTGGGTGGATCATAGTAAACATTTACAATTATTTTAGAGGGATAATTTCATTGGGTCAATGGATAATAATCTATTTAGTGACCATGCAAAAACTAAGAAAGGGTAGGCTACTTTTAGTTTTAGCTATAAAGTAGTGGACTAGACTGTCTGGTCCTTTATAGTTATTCGGTTAGACATTTTCATGCTTTTCTGGAGCCATCTTTTCCTTACTACTATGAAAATGAAGTCTATAACTAAAATATTCTACCAAATATCATTATTAATTAATCAAAAAACTTCATCTTGATGTTATGAGTATTTTGGAGGCTTTCATCTATTTCATATGCATTTTTATGGTGGTTATGGTCTGTTTCCCTCCCAGTAACTTCTCTAGACTCTCACACCATCCTTTAGATGGAGTTGTGTTAGGTCTAGCTCAGATAAGGATTGGTTTCATGGGATTTACATAGTCAAACAACTCAAATTATTCATTGAAACAAGCTCTCTCTCTCTCTCTCTCTCTCTCTCTCTCTCTCTCTCTCTCTCTCTCTCTCTCTCTCTCTCTCTCTCTCTCTCTCTCTCTCTCTCTCTCTCTCTCTCTCTCTCTCTCTCTTTTGCATTCTATTTTTATCATTGTTTTAGCTTAGAACTTAGGTATTAATGAATGCAATTTATTTTTTATGCTTATCCTGATTGTTTAATATTTATTTATTACTATTATTGCACTATTTTTTCTATGTGTGTAATAAACATGTTTGAATTAGCTATAGTTCATGCTTAATATTTATGTTGTTTCCCTAAGCATTAATACTCTATTTAATGCATATGGTAAGTCTGAAATACTCTAAATATGTCCCTTATATGGAAGGTCACAACAAGATGACTAGATTACCTTGCATACCAAGACTTTTTAATAAATACCTTGGAGATATTTATTCACATAAATATTATTTAAAGAGAGATAGGGCCTAATAACCCCTTTCTAAGTTGGCTTGTTTAAATACCTCCCAACAGATTGGTGCTAGAAGGATGGCTTGAGATGGATTTTTAGACTTATCTACTATATTTTTAAAGAGTTTTTGCTTAGTTTTATAGCCCACCAATGACATTTATTTGGTTAGGTTGATGTTCTTACCTTGTTAATATCCTATGGACTTACCATGATTTTCTTAAATATCCCTGAATTCTACTAAAAGTATATACCTAATGAAATCCAAACTCTAAAGGAACACCTTCAAGTATTTAAAGATGCCATAGTTAGAAATCAAATCTAGTATGAGGATGTGGCTTGTCATCTATTCTCTTTATCCCTAGATGAAGCTACATATTCATGGTATCTTGTCTTACTAGACAACTACATAATCTTGTGGTCCATATTTTAAAATATATTCCTTAACCAATTTTATGTGTGCATAGACCCTGTTGCCCTATACTATCTATTTGCTATAGCCAATAGAGTACCCAATGAACCCATTAATGTGTTCATCCTTCAGTTCAATTAACCATACATGATGATAAAATACTATGTCCTATAGATATAATTAGTTTCCATAGAAGTTTATTTCACAACCTTATATCCCTTGAATGTTATGTTTGTTAAGAGGAACCTAACTGATATTTCATCCTTGGGGTTAACATATCAAGAGGAAATCATAATAGAGTAGCAATCTATGACTCAGGGGTTTATGCTAGCCTTTCATATTATTTAGAACAACATGACACTTTCACCCAAAAACCTATGAATTACCTATCTATAAGTCATCCCATGGACCATTTTATGCCTTCGTGTTATGTGTTGCCTCAAGTTAGCAGTCAATCAGACCTCCCCATGATAAATGATAACCCTAACATTAATTTTAATGCACATAATTTAGTTAATTATGTATATAATCAATAGGCTATTTTATCTTGTGGTAGTAATATTGAGCATGGTCATTGATGTCCTAGTTTATTATTTATGTCAAAGAGAGAATGTGGTATTAGTGCATACATGACAAAGAAGTTGTGTTTGATAGCTTGGAGAGATATGACACATGTGCAGGTTTGTAAGGATAAAGAAGAAGTTGTGAGGCATCTATAGATGTCTTGGTGAAGTTATGTGTGTCATTTGATCATTTAGAAAGAGAAACATGCATATTATATCTTAAGAGAAGTTACACTATCACTGCACGTCATGCAGATATGAGTGAAATAGCAATTTTATGTGTTTAGTGTAGGTATTTAGAAAGTCAACAATGGCCAAAGTTTTGCATGAAGATATTGTCTATAGTGTCAAGAAGGTACCGTAACTATTTTTAATTTTGAAGTGTTTTCTAGCTTACGTTATAAAACTTTATATTTTCTCTTGTAGACTATGATATGCTAGAGACTATCAATTTTAACTATATTAAAATCTGGGGTCAACTAGTCAAGATAGATCTAATGGTAAGCATTCATCATCTAGATTATGATCCAATGGCATGTGTGAAGTAAATATGTCAAAATTTCCTAAGATTGAATGTAATAGTGACATGTGTCTCAATCACTATGATTTTATAGAATATCAATGGTACGTGGGACTACAAAGTGGTACAAGAGTGGGGACTAATAATAATGTACTCAGATGGCATGTGGGGGTACCAAGTGTCTTAATCATGAAAGCCTGTGTCAAGGATCAATGGTTAGAATTAAAGAGTTAAAATAAAGAGGCTCACAAGGAGATTGATAGATCACATTTGATCAAGTTTCTATGGGACACAAGATGAATACATGTGTATGCAATGTTTGCATTACACAATGACCTTGGCTTTTGAATTAGCAAAGGGAAAAACTAGTATGTAGTATTTTTCTAATATATTTTGATCTAGGACAAATTTTAAGGTGAGGTAAAAGGAAAAGTTATAAATAACTTCATGTCACATCCATAAAATTTGATTATAATATTTTAATGTTTTTACAATTGTAGATATTGATCTCTAAAGTTGAGTATGTGTTTGACCATGTTCTGCAAGTGACCTGAGAAGGATAATTAAGTTGTTATTGATAGTATTTTGATGTTTAAAGATTAAATAACTATTTTATAATGTCTTATACTCCATTAATAATATCTATATGGATTTTTTAGGTTTTACCAATCCATATTCAGTATGAAAATTGCTTATAAGTTGATTGTGTTTGTTGAATGCACTAGCAGATTGAGTGACCATATTGTAAGAGTGAGTTGAAGGTGTTTTGAGAATAATTAAAGAATAAAATGAGTATGAAGATGTTATATAATATCTAAGGATTATGAAAAATTATTATATGTCATGATATTCGCTTTGATCAGATATGGAGAGTCAAAATAGCTTGACTATATATGACCAATCTAAGTTGTCATTTTAAGAGAGTTATTTTTAGTGCTTGGAGTGCTTGGAGCCTGTGTTGAAGTATTTAAAGAATATGAAGGCATTTAAGAGGTCATAAATTTTTAACCCATGTGATATAATCATATGGATATGTGAAATATTTGAGTAATTTCTTTATAAGTTTGAGACCATGTTTTTTGTGTATGAAGGCCTAAAGAGTGAGGGGTTTTAATTGGTAGGCTCAAGTGTTGAGTTTGTGTTATAGGTGGCATGGACCCATATGAAATTGATAAATGGGATATTGGAGATATTATTTATGTGTTCTAAGAATTTTTAAAGGATGAAGGTGGTCTAAGTAGTCTCACATGTAATGTGTGAGTATGAAGGCCTAATTGTTTAGGTCTCATCAAGACCTAATGGTGGTTTGGGGATAATAAGGTAATGCCTAAATTATGAAGAGTGTTTTATTCACATGTAACATGTATATGGACATATTTTAAGTGTGGTTAAAATATGTAAATAATCTTAGATGATCAAGATGGGTTAAAGGAAGAGAGTGGTATAAGTACAAGGTCTAATTGGACTAATTGTGCTAGTTGTGCATGTGTGGGTTTAAGCGAAGGAGAGAACCTTTGAAAGAGAATGTACATGTAAAATAGGAAAAAAGAGAGTGAAGAGGATTATTAATGATTATATAATCAATTTTATTTAGGAGGACACATAGGTCATTGGACCTAATGAGCCTAAAAGAGGTAGTTTGAGTGAGTTAGTCCTAGAGGCAGCTTGAGAGAGATTGGAGGCAAAGAGTGTAGCCAAAGGTGGACATTATCAGTGGAAGAGAAGAAACAAGTGTTTAAGATGATATTTTCAAGGTAGATAATTGGGTTCTTATTTTCCTAGGGGTTTTCTTCCTCCTTAGAAGATAAATCTTGCTAAATGTCTAGTTATTGTGGGTGCTCAACTAGACAGGGGTAGTAGCTCCTTGTGGGATTGGTGTATCACTAAACTAATGGATGGGTTTTCTTTGATAAATTGGTGATATTATAAAGGTTGGATCTTATTTTTGTATGATATTAGTCCATCTTAAAAGTTTTAGTGGGTTTTATCCCACAAGAGGGTTTTCCACATATATCATGAGTCTTGTGTTTGATCTTGTTTTATCTTCCATGTTTATTGTTATGAATGATCTGTATGCTTCATGATTATATGTATTGAATGGTTAAGGGTTTAAAGGGTTTGAAATTGGATTAAATATCTAGCATCACTGATTCACCCCCCTCTTAGTGATTGTACTTCTAATAATTGGTGTCCGATTAAGACCTTCTTTGCAAGTTTAATTGCTTGAAGGTGATATAAGGTACAATATGGATAAGCAATTGAAGAAAAAAAATCAAGATTTGAAGTCTCAATTAGAGGCTACTTATGCTTGTATAAAATTAAGTGAATAAAATTATAATTAGTACAAGGCACTTTTTGAGAATTACATAGGTAAGATGAGTGAGTATGATCAAGAAGAAGCTTAGAATAAGATCATGGACTCAAATTTTAAGGCTATTAAGGATGAGTGCATCAAGATCAATAAGGAGATAGAATCCTTAAAATAAAGCTCAAGATCAAAGGCTGATAAAGACAATATCAACATTCTTGAGGATCAATTAAGGGTTACAAAGACTAATTTGAGTTCAAAAGAGGAAGAATGCAGACATCTCAAAACTCAGTTAGAAGAGACAAATGCTAAGTTGAGTTCAAATCAAGGTAAGCATGATGACTTGAAGTCTAATATTGATTTTATAAAGATTATTTAAGATCAAACATGTATATTAAAGGATGACATGGATAAAAATTTTAAGAGGGATAAGGAGACTATCTAAGTTCTCAAAATTTAGTTAGAGGGTACAAGTTCAAGTATGAAAGCTAAATAGGATGAGAGCGTTCAATTGAAAATCAAGCTATATTCATTGAAGGATGAGCATGAGAAATTTATTGTCAAGGTAAACAAGGCTGAGAAAAAGCAAGATAGGTTATCTCAAGACAAGAAAGATGAAAGTACCAAGTGCAACATGAAGAAGACCTATTAGTAAACTAAACCCTATAAGTTATGAAGTTTATTTCATGGTAATTGCTTTACATGTAAGATTTTTTGGTCATAAGTAAAGAAACTATAGAAGGAAGAGTAGTTGTTCAGCTAGAGGTATGGATAATGTGGTCTTTTATAATTGTCATGACATGAAACATATTCTATGTTTTTCCCTAGAATACATAATAAAAGACTAACCTAGGTATGGAGACCTAAGATAGTCAAGCTTGATCATAATGAACATAAGAGACAAGATGTTATTTTTTTTAGTTGTCATTAATTTGGTCATATTATAATATGTTGTATAAGTAAGCTCTCAAGTCATAAGAAGGTGCATGGATATCCTGTGTGCTCAAGAAAAGTCAATCCTTGGTATGGAATCCTAAAGAAGTGAAGAAAAAGAGGAATCAGATATGAAGAAGGTTCAAGAATGCCAAGAGAATGTGTCATTTGTCTAGATAGAAAGGATAATCAAAATTTAATTCAAGTCAAGTCAAGCTCAAGGAAAAGACTAAATTGCTAATTGAGGATAGATATGAGGTATGTATGGATCCAAGAGAACATCCTGTTATTATTAAGCAAGTTTCATTTAAATAAAATTAGTTGTCAATGCCTAGTGATGAGTTTATTTCTTTAGATGAAAAATGTATGTCATGAATCTATGTTGTATCCATATGTTGTCAATTATATCTTAAAAGAAAAGGAGAATGTTGTAGTGGATGAGAAATTTGATTCTCTCAAGTCCAAGCAAAAGAATAATAACCATTGGTTTCAGATGGCCAAAGAGGAGGAAAAATATGAGTTGTGGGCAACTCCTAGTTTCACATTATTCTAGGACATTTTGGGTTAGGGTATCTCTATCTAGGCTTTAAAGAGATACTTGAAAAGTAAGAGGAATAATGGTGGATTTCATTTTATATTTGGTTGATGTTGAAAGACAAGAATATCATTTAAATATGTGTTTGGTTAAGGGGAAGCTAACTAAGTTAGATTGAGTGTCTTGAAGAAGATGTGCATGATGTGAGGGAGAGCATATGTGAGATGCCTCAGTCATGGTGGAGATATGTGTTAGGATCCTCCTTAGAGTACAATTGATTACCTTTGTATAAAAAACTAAACACATAATTAAACCAGAAGTAATAAGTAACTAGAAATCAGAGACAACAAAGAATAGGAGATACGAGAAACAATGCAATCTTGTATTACACTCTTCTAGAAGGAAATACAATGAATAAATCTCACTCTTCCCACACCTCTTGGGTGTATAGTAATTCTCCCTCAAGAGTTCTCTCTCTCAATCAATTATAATCACAATCAACTCAATACCGAGTTGTTGTTCCCTCTAGTGACAATCAACCCAATGGTTGTTGTTGCCTACCTTCCAAGTGACAATCAACTCAACCATTGTTGCCTACTCCCTTGATTACAATACAGCCCCATGGGTCTCTTAAATAGATCCCAAACCAAAAAATAATTAGAAACATAGACTCAAGACTAAAATTAGTCTTTACATGCAAACTAACTATTCACTTAAAATTAGAATAGTTCTGGAAACACACAGGTGACCGATGTCGGTTCCTGTCTGACTGATGCCAGCCAACCATGACTGATGTCAATTACTGTGTAGCTAGAGATAACTGATGTTAGCTGACCTGACTGATGTCAGTTACTTTGTAACCCAACAACCTCCACAATTGCACATTCAATGAAGCTTTTAGCTCCATAACTCAACAATCTCCCACTTGGAGATAAATAGCTGCACCTGTACCTGTATAGCAACATCCTCTAATTTGTTTCTAGCTTGTTTCTCCATCTTCAAGTTCAATCTTGAAGACCGAAAAAAATTTGAATGAAGATTCAACTTCTCCTTTGTTATTGGCTTTGTTAACATATCAACAGGGTTCTTTTCCGTATGGATCTTTTCCAGCTTCAACTGACCATCCTCCAATACTTGTCTAATGAAGTGGTACCTAAGCTGTATATGTTTGGTTTTTGAATGAAAGGCTGAATTCTTTGCCAAATGAATTGCACTTTGAATATCACTATATAATTTGTAACTCTCTTGCTCCTTTCCCAACTCTTCCATGAACCAAGTCATCCATATCATTTCCTTGCTAGCCTCTGTGACTACAACAACCTTATGCAACTTTGAAATCCAGCTAACTGCCATTCCACCAATAGTGAACACATATCCTATGGTGCTTATCCTACCGTCCAAGTCACCTACCATATCCGAATCTACATACCCATGTAGAGAAGTGTTTGACCCTACATAACATAAATGCCTACTGTTAGTCCCTCTTAGATATCTGAGAATCCACTGAACTGCTTTCCAGTGCTCCTTTCCTGGATTGGCCATAAACATGCTGATAACTCCCACTACTTGGGCAATATCAGGTCTAGTACATACCATGTACTCAACCTCATTATGTGATTTAGGACACTATTTTTTGCTTAGCTTGAACTGTCCAACCATAGGTGTGCTTACCAGTTTTGCATCCTGCATATTAAACCTCTCCACTACCTTATTCATATAATCCTCTTGAGACAAAATCAACCTGTGATTTTCCCTGTCTCTAGAAATACTCATGCCAAGGATTTT
>JARHVA010001803.1:0-405000 GCA_037957365.1 Torreya grandis
ATTGTCTTCACCAACTAAACATGACTCTCCTTTGAGGCTATCTGATATCTTGCAACCATGCCTACTACATGCATGATGTCTGGCCTCGTTGCTGTCAAATATAAAAGACTACAAATCATAGATATACATAAAGATTGATTTGCAATAGGTAAATCTTTATCCTTACTCACCTTGTTCCCTATACTCATTAGTGTGTCAACTAGTGCACAATCCTCAAAACCAATTTTTTAAATATTTCCTTGGCATACTTACTTTGAGATATGAAAATTCCTCTATTTGACTAATATATTTGCAACCCTAAGAAAAATGATAATTTTCCAAGCATATACATCTCAAAATATTTTTGAATTTTATTAAAAAATTATTTTATCATCTTTTCAATGTTTCTTCCAAAAAATTATATCATCAACATATACCACAACAATCAATTTATTCTCACCTTCTATTTTTGATGTAGAGATTACTGTAAGAAAAACCTCTCTTGAAACCTTGATTTTTCAGGTACTTATCAAGTCTTACATACCAAGCTCTAGGAGATTATTTCAATCCATACAGTGCTTTGTTCAATTTGCATACATGGTTACTATCATTTCAGAGAATAAATCCCTTAAGATGCTTAATGTAGACCTCCTCTTCTAGATTCCCATTTAGAAAGGTAGACTTGACATCCATGTAAAACACTTTGAAATTTATAAACACTACATATGCAAAAAACATTATAATAGCCTCTAGCCTTGCCACTGGTGAAATTTTTTATTTAAATCTATTCCCTCAATCTAAGCATATCCGTTACATACTAACCTTGCTTTATTCTTGGTAACTTCACCATTTTCATTCAACTTATTTTTTTATACCCATTTTGTTCCTATCATATTGTAATCTTTTGGTCGAGGCACTAATTCCCATGTATCATTATTTTCTATCTAATTTAATTATTTATCCATTGCCTTAACTTAGTGGTGATCATGTCTATCTTATGAAAAATTTCTAGGCTGAATTTTGGATAACAAAGAGAAATTAACTTGCTTAGATTCACTTACCATCATTATTCTGGTGTAAACTTCTTTATTTATGTTCCCAATTATGTCACTTTAATTATCATTTCTCTAGACATATTTGGATGGAGTTTTTGCATCCTTTTTCTACTTCATCTCATCTTCATCTAATTTTTAAAAATCTTCTTCTTCAATGATTGTTGGAGTGTCTACTGGATCACTATCTCTTTATGTTACATCTTCATATATCTTGACACTTGCACTCTTAAAAATTTTCTTGGTTCTTTTGTTATAACATTTATAATCTTTACTTTTACAAGAATATCTAATAAATATACCTTCATCTTCTCTAAATTCAAACTTACCAATTTTTTCATTGGTTCTCTTTATGAAGCATTTGCTACCAAAAATATTAAAATAATCAACTATAGCTAGTTTGTCTTTCCATAACTCATAGAGATTATTGTTACTATTAACTCTCAACAATGCTCTATTCTGGATATGCACTATTTTAGCTACTACCTCTCTCTAATATTTATCGAGTATCTTAGATTCATTTAGTATTATCTTTGCCATTTCTTGAATTATTATGTTTCTCCACTCAACTACTTCATTTTGTTATGGAATTCTAGCTAATGAATGATGTCTCCTTATCCCATGGTCTTCAAAATACTCAATAAACTAATCTAAAATGAATTCTTCTCCTTGATTTGATCCCAATCACTTAATTTTTAAGCTAGTTTCATTCTCAAATAAATCTTTCAATAATTTGAAATGTCTGAAAGCTTCTATTTTTTTCTTCAAAAATATTACCCAAGTCATACGTGTAAAATAATCAATAATTAACATGAAATATTTATCACCTTGAGTACTTTGAGTTCTCATAGATCCAAATAGATCAATGTGAACAAACTCTAACATCTGAGTAGTTGATTATTCTTTTATCTTGAACTATCTTCTAGCCTACTTCCCATGCTGATAAGGTTCACAAAGCATGTTGGAGGGATTTGTAATCTTTGGAAGATCTCTAACTTCTTTCTTTTTACTAATTTTAACAAGATTTTCAAAATTTATATGTCTCATTCTCTTGTGCCATAGCCAAATTTTCTCAACTTGACTCAGACAACATTTTTGACCTTTGATATCTAATAACATATATAAATTATTGTTTGTCCTCTGAGCATCTGCAATCAACACATCAAAATATTTTCTCCTAATTTCACAACCTTCTACATAAAACTTTAGTGTGTCCCTAATCACACATTTGACTTACACTCAAAATATTATGCTTAAGACCTTCTACATATAGAACATTTTTAGTCTTAGTTCTACCATTATTCAAACTTAGTGTACCTTTTTTGGCAATTATGGAAGTAGTATTATCTCAAAATTTCACTATGCCACCATTAATCTTATTTAGGTTTATGAACTTGATCTTGTCTCTTATCATGTGCCTCAAACATCTATTGTCAATGAACCATGTCTTTTCTTCATTTATTGCATGCAAAGCTATCTAGACCAACATAGAATTTTTAGGTTGTTTCTTCTACCATGAACATGTCTAAACTTTCTTCTTGATGAATGGAGCCTTGAAACTCTAGTCCTTCTTAACTGACTCAAATACACTTTTATAATACTAGGATATGTGTCTAAAGTTATTGTAATTATAAAATAGTATGTATTCTTCATTAAAGCTTGATAGAGGAGTAAAAGAGTTGTGGCTTCTGCTTGACTCTGCATGAGTTTCCTTCTCCTTGTTTCTAAATTTTTTATCCCTTTTCCAACATTATATTTTCTTATGACCATATCCATTACAATAAAAATAGTAACCATAAAAATAGAATCTATTTGTGTATCTCTAACCTGATTGCCTTTTGAAGCTCTACTCCTATCCTTCTTTGTTTGAGATGTCTTCTATATTCTTAACTTCCCTTTTCATTTCCTATTTTGTAAGAGCTTCAACATAGCTCTTTCCTTTTTCTATGTTAACCTTGTTTTTGAAAGAAGTTTCCTTCCTTTTCTCTTTTTTAAATTTGATACCTATCTTATATGATATTGATATTTGAATTTATAATATCTTATTAAACATATTAGTGTTATTCTCAAATTTTGAATCATTGGTTGCTTTATCATTGATTACTTTATTCATTTTCTCAATATCTACTTTTAAAGAGGTAATTTTAACAACATACCTTTCACATTCTTCACTTAATTTTTTTAACTGAGCTGTTATATCTTCTTCAATCTTTTTAACTTCTTCAATCTATATTTGTAGATCTTGAATTATTTCTTTTGACTCTTTTTCATTTTTTCTTGATTTGGACCTTTAATCCTTGATTCTTCTTTTCAAGAGATTTTAATTATATTAAGGCACAAATGAGTTCTCCTTCTAGATTCACTTTAGCTTCATCTTATTCTTCTTTTTGATCATCTATACTTTTGCTTGTGGAGGCATCTTCATGTATGACCATGAATAAAATCTCTTCTTCTTACTAACTCTACTATCTTTGGCTGAGCTAAGATCTTTAGAATAAAAACTCTTCTTCTTGAATCCCTTCTTGAATTTTTATTTGAAATTTTTATTGTATGTAGACTTTCCTTCTTCATTTTCACCATTACCCTTATCTACGTATTTATCTATAAAATTTCCAATCTTTCTACAATTAAAATATTTGAAAGGCACTTTTCCTTGATATTTACCTATGCCCTTTTTTGACTTACAAATGAAAAGAGCTCCATTATCATCTTCATCATCGCTAGAGCTATCACTTGATTCTTGAGTCTTAGCCTTGTCTTTCTTTGATGTCTTGAAATTATCTTCCCTTTTTGAGGGTCTATCTTGTTTGGTCTACATCTCATATGCCATAAGAATACAATGTAGTTAATCCATCTTTAGCTTGGATAGATCCTTCATCTCCTCCATTGATGAAACCTTTTCATTATATCTCATTGGTAGAGATCTCAAAACCTTTTGTACCACTATTTATTCTTCTACCTTTTCTCCAAGGCCTTGAATATGATTAGCTATTTGATCAACCTGCAAAAGATAACTCATTATATTTTCTTCCTCTTCCATTTTCAAACTCTCAAACTATCATTTAAAATTCTATAGCTTAGCTTGTTGAACCTTTCCATCACCTTTGTAAATATTTTCAAGATTTACCCAAGTCTCATGAGAAAATTTGCATTGCATAACTTTAACAAATTTTGATTCACATAAACCACATAGAATAGCATTTAAAGCTTTAGCATTATTTTCACTTACCTTCTTTTGTGCCAGAATAATCAAAAGTGTCTATGGCTCTTCATATTCCTCCATAACTGCTTACCAAATGTCAAATCCAAGAGACATAAAATAATTCCTCATCTTTATCCTCAAAAAAACATATTTTTTTCCATCAAACAAAGGTGTGTTATTTGTATAAAAACCTTTATGTGTTCCAACCATCGTGCTTTCCCTGATGTACCTTCAAGCTTTAAATTTTTTTCAAAAGGAACCTACTATAATACCAATTGTTAAGCATGGGATATACTAAGAGGGGGGTGAATCAATATATCATATATATTATAAATATTTTACTTAATCAAACTCCAATTAACCATACATTCAAGATATGCAATAAAACTAAAATAATATGCACCACATGAGAGAGAGAGAGAGAGAGAGAGAGAGAGAGAGAGAGAGAGAGAGAGAGAGAGAGAGAGAGAGAGAGAGAGAGAGAGAGAGAGAGAGAGAGAGAGAGAGAGAGAGAGAGAGAGAGAGAGAGAGATAAATATACAATATCAAACAAATTTATCAAACAAAACTATCTCTTAATGTTTCTTTCTCATTAAATGATAGAACTCTACAATATCTCTTTCTATTCTTTCCTCTTTTCTTATATAAAAAAATTAAAAAGCATGCACTCTCTTGCATATTAAAAATGGCTTCTGAAACCTTTATTTATATATTTCCAAATGACCTTTGACATTCACCCTTTTTGAATCTTCACTTCTCATGGAAAATGGCACCAAACTTGCATGACCCTTTGAATCCTTGTATTTGAAAATTCATGTGGTGACCCTTCATAAGAAAATACATCCTTTCCTCTTTTGTATTCATCTTGGTGACCTTTAAAATTCTTTAAGGTGACTCTTCATAGAAAAATGTGCCATACCCTCTTTTGTTTTCACTTGATGACTCTTGGAATTCCTCAAGATGACTCTTCATGGGAAAATGCATCCCATTCCTCTTTTATCTTTGCCTCGTGAATCTTTGACTTCTACATGGGCCCTATTTTGAATTTTATGCAACCAAAAATATATATTTTTATATTAAATAAATATCAACACATTAAAACCAAAATATGAACATTAAAAACACCTTTTGATAATAAATGCTATGGGGCCTTTATCACCAATGCTAGACCTTTGACATCAATGACAATATTTCTAATAGATAATTATTATGATATATGTATACATACATTCCACATTACCCTAGTGACTTGTTATTCATGTGATATGGATTTAAATTCCATGTTTCCTTTTTTAGTTCATTCACTCTAGATGACTAGGTGTGTGATGATATACCTTGTATCCCTATGTTTTTGATAAAATGTTGTGGAATATGATTATATATGTGAGAAAAATGTATTAAAATGATGTAATGTTTTATAACATGCATGAAAATGTGAATGTTCTAATAGTTTTATTTCAAGTAATGACCCATTTATTTTGTTTACAAAACATATGACTTTCAATTTGTATCAAGGAATGAAAAGGGAGATATGATCAATGTGAAATTATAAAATATGAAAACCATAAATCAAAATTTTTGTATGGAAAAGGAAGATGACCTAATCTTTAAGAGCAAATGGGAAAAATGTACTTCTTGCTAGACTTATAAAATACTAACTTTATTGGTTTCATCTAGATATAACTAGTCTTGACAAAATTGGTGAATGGGATAAAGTTTGATTTTTTGGCATAAGCATATAGATAAGAGTATTGAACATATTTTTACTTTGGCACTTTATGATTTAATAGTGATTTTACATTTAGATTTTATTTCTCTTTGTGATCCCCTACACTTAGACTCATGTGACCAAGAAGACACATGGGCTCATCACCAAAGGCTAGATGTAGGTGATTAAGGGCATCTCTCCCCAATGCTAACTGCATGTAACTAGTAAGATGCAAGGGATCAAAACCAAAGGTTAGTAGAGGTTGATAGATGTGGGTTTTGAATTTTATATTTGTATAAGATTTTTATTTTTATAAAAGTGTACTTTTTTAATTTTAAAGGCCTTTACTCCTAAATAGTGGTCCCATTTAACTAGTAATATGCAAGGGCCCATCCTCAAGGGCCAAGATAGGTGAGCAAAGTTTACCTATTTTTTAGCATGATAATTCTCTAATTTAGAAGGAACCATTGGAATATATTATACCATGGAAAAACTTCTAGACTACATTGTAAGCTAGAATTTTCTAAGTTTTGCAATAAGATATGGTGAAAATATATGTACTATGATCATAAGAAGTAAGGTAAGAACAATTGTAATGCTAATTTTGATTTTTTTTAATGGAATAATAGAGTAGTGTGAGAATTCAATGAAAGTATATGATACATTATTAAAGCTTCATGTTATATGAATTAATAGGTAAATAATCACCAAACATGACATCTAATATACAAGACAAAATGATAACAATAGAATATGCAATAAAATTAGGGGAATGTGACATGCAATAATTACATATAGGATTTTTTAGGTACAAAGAGTTTATAGATTATCCAAACACCTTGCCCTTTAGAGTACATAATTGATAGGCTCTATTATTGAGATATTTGATCACTAGGTAAAGGCCTAACCAGTTGGGTTTGATCTTTTTACCTTCTCCATTATTTTTTTAAATTTGGTCATTGAGTATAAGGACAAGGTATCCTACATGTAAAGGATGTCTACAATCATAATTATGAATCTCACAATACCATTGATAAGGCATGATTATCTCTCTTTTTGTTTCTATAATGTGTGGGTGAGGGAAGGACCAAGTTTGTGAGCATTCAGTGGGTTATTTTCCATGACCCTTTTCTTGTATAATAGGTTTGTGGTCATATTCAAAAAACCCACAATATTACTTATGGGACTTAATTGACACTATTTTTGATGCTGTGATATTAGGGAGAGTTTGAGAGAGTTTAATGAATAACTCTTTGTGGTCCTCTTTTCTTGAAGGAGAGAGAGAGAGGATCCAACATTGGGGATATTTGGGTAATCATTAGAATCCAGGCTAATTTAAATGGTGCTTATTATTAATTTATGAATCCTTCCTTCAAGTGTTGGCATGGTCAGGGTTAGATGAATGGTTTGTTTATCTATCCTAAAGTCTACTCTATGATCTAAATTATTACTTTCCCTTGAGTGATAGGGCATTGGGAGATTATGTTGAAAATATGGATCATCATGCTATTTTGGGGGTTTGTTATCATGACCTAAGATCTTTATCATGCCAACATGGTGGTTTTTAATACTATGGTTAAGAGTTTCAAATTTGAGAGGTATATAAGGACTATAGGTCCTGATATTATAGGGATTAAAATGAGGTTAGATTGTTTCATCTCTTTAAAGGATATTAATTATGTTAGTTGTAGACTTGGATAATATGGTTGACACTATCATAGGAATTTATTCACTTAATATTTCTATTAGGATAATATGGTTCACACTATCATAGGATTTTATTCACTTATGATTTCTATTATTTATACTCTTTGTTTAGGTTTTTCATGTGATGAAGGCTTAGGAACTTTGGTACCCCTCTTTGAGATAGTTAATTTGGTTTTTAAGGGGGATTTATCTTCAAACAAATATGGGGGATTTTCCACACCATTGGTGGACAAGTGATAATCAAAGTGTACCCATAGTTGTTTGTGCATGGTCATTTGAATGGAATAAAAGGGATTATGGTCTCCTTGATTAATGAATACTTTACCTAAGTGGAGGAACCTAATTTGTTGGAACAGGGAAAAAGGGATTACCTTCATCTTTTGGATCTAAGGTCTACCCAAGATCATGTTTTAATTTATATCTCTATCAATCAAATAAAATTATGCCAACATAGTCTTGGGATCCAAAATTATCAGAATAACAATGGTCCTTATTGAAATAGAATTGAGGCTATCATATCCTCACAAAGTGTTCCTAGTAGTAGATAAATTGGTTTGTCCATAGCCCAGTTTATAAATAAATGACAAGGGGACTATATTAACAACTATCCCATAGTTAACCATTTCTCATTTTACATGGTTGTTATATATCCAAACTTATAGATACAAGGATGAATATCCCCTTATATCCATTTTTGTGTCTAGGGGTAGACTTTATAAGTTAATTAAATTTTATCTATGTGGGAACATATCCAAATCAACAAGATTGATTTGAGTTTATGGTGTAGATGTGATACTAGCTAGATGGCCTAATCCTAAAGCATCAATTAATTTTGAATTATGGGATGGAGATTTCTTGATGAGGTCTAAGAAAGAGACGTGGTAAAATGTCTTTGTGAGATAAAAAATTAAATTAGAGTTCCCCATAGGTTTTGGGTTAAAATTATTATCCAAAACACTTGTCATGTGATGGGTTATGGGTTGATACTCCCTAGTGTGATTGATAGTGTTTGAATCTTCTTTGGTTTTAATTTCTATTCATCTTATCATGTGATTTTTTGCTTGTGGTCCTTGTTTGGGAGCCACATCAGGGTTGATTGTGTTGGAAGTAGAAGCCTCAACTTCATGAGTAGTAGTTGATGGGGGTTGGCTAGCTTGATTACCCTATGATTGGATTGGGATGGTACATTGTTGATGGTTTAGATAGGTGTTTTGGTAGATTCCTAAGTTAATATTTTGAGGTGTTATGGGACCAATTTATTAGGATTGAGGTTTTGTGCTACAGTCCCTAGGAAAATGTCTATAAATGTTTATTGCTAGTCCTTAGGGAGTTTTTAAATGAATTTATTTTATTATATTTAGGTTTAAGTATCATGTCTAATGACTCTATGAAAAAAAAATAGACATTAGGATCATAGTCTTTAGGATTTTGATGGTGGCCATGTTGATCAAACCCTTACTATTTGTTGCTATAATAGATGCATTGATTTTGGTTAAGGTCAATGTTTTTGAATTAATTTTTTTTTAAGTTTCCTTTTTTTTGGTTTTTACATTGTGTGTGATGAGGAGGAGGGAAATTAAAATCAACCATGTTAATGTTAGGTGGAGGGTTTTTATTTCTTAAACTCATGTTATTATTGTTGAATTTTTATCATTATTCATAGGCTAAGGTAGATTATTAATAACTAAATTCACCCTATTGTTTCGATCTATGATGACATTTGTGGTGACATCATAATTACATTTGAGAATATTAGGACCTTGATTATTGGAGTATTTTTTGTTAGATTTTTGATAGCCTCCATTGTTTTGGTTTGGTATGAGTATCTTGCAATTAGTCCCATAGGTTTTTCAACCACTATCAATGGTTTCTTGATCAATTATGAGAGAATTTCCAAGTGATTATTCAGACGATTGATAGGAGAATTTTTAAATGTCTTCCCTTGTCTCTTTGTTAAGGGATTATAAGAAGAAATCACATATTTCTCTTTAGTCGATGTGTGGCATGCTAGTAGATGAGTATAAGACTTGTCTCCATCTTGTAATAAAATAAGTAGATGATTCATCATGATCTTTCTTAATGTGTAATAAATCTCATATTACATTCTTTAAGAGTTTCTTCATATCAAAGGCTTTGACTAGTTTTCCCATGATTTGGAAAAAATAATATATGGACAACAATGGAAAGAGATAATACCAATAGGAGGCTATTCCTTCAAGGGTACTTTAAAAAAATTCAACCATCCCATCCTAAGGTAAGATTTATCAAACAATAGTAGCATATGACTTGACATGTGAATTAGTATCTCCATCCTCATTGAATTTTATGAAGTCAATTAGGGGACATGATATAATAAATCCTCGTATATTATGATTGAGGGTTTATTTCAAGTACTTAACATATGTCCCCATATCATTATAATTTATTAAAGGTGTAGTGGAATAATATTGAATGGGTGGGTTTAGATTTAGGTGAATCACATAACTATTGATGGGAAAAGAAGGTATTTGGTAGGGTGGTGTAGAATAGGCTGGGAAATAGTTATCTGACTAAGTGGATTTAGAGAACATATTATAGTAAGGAGAAAGAATGTTAGACAAAGATGGATAATTGTTTGTTGGTGAGTACACATAGATATCATGTAACTCAAAGGCATATAATGAAGTATATGGTTGGTTTTTAAAGAGGGAACATATTGGGTGGTATGTAACTCATAAGATGTAGGGTGGAAATTTTATGGCCACCATATTATGGGGAAGAGCATAGGTGTAAACAATTATCATAGGATTGTGAGGAGGGAGTTGGAAGGATGGAAGAATTTTATAATTAGGGGGATTAGGGACACCATGAATAAGTATGTCCCTTGGACATTGATTTGAGGCATGATTGATAAGAGCTAGGTTAGATGGATATAGCAACAATTGGTAAGTTAATGTAGGGTTAGGAATAAGAGATTAATGGCCTTGATTAAAGGGATTATTGGCCATGTCATGATTCAAAGAGGCTTGGTTATTTTTTAAATCTCTAATTCAACTCACTAAGGTTGAGATGAGTTCATTATGGGAATAATTAATGGTGGTGCTAATGACCTATTTGGTAGTATCCATAAGAAGTATGATTTGATGACCATCAATAGATTGATCAAGGTTATTAGGTTGTGGAGCTAAAAGCTTCACTAATGCAAACATGGAGGAGGTTGTTGAGAGGTTGCTAAGTTGTAGAGCAACCAGCATCGATCTAATCAACTGATGTCGGTCATATCCAGTGCAGAGAAAACTGACATCGGTCAAGGATCGGTCGATGTCAATCATCTCTAGCCAGACAGGGACTGACATGGGTCACCTGTGTGGTTTAGAACTGTGAGTGTTACAGATAGTTTATTAATGAATCAGTTGTTTACATGTTGAAATGCTAATTTTAGTCTTGAGATGCAGATCTAAGTATTGTAATTAGATGTCTAATTATTGTTTGCATGAGATCTATATAATAGACTCATGGGATGTATTGTAATTTGTTCTAGTTTGAGTTGAGCTTGGTTAGCTCCTTCTGAGAGTGAAGAGAGCAAGGGTAGCTCCTCCTAGTTTCATAGGGGTGCTGAGTGTGTATGATCAGATTGGTCTACAGGTGTACAAGATCAAGGAGAAGATCCACTGGGGTACTGGTTTGGAGAATCATAAGGACTTGGTGAGGTAAGGACAAGGGTTCTTTAGGATGTAGAAAGATCTACATGGGTAAGTAAGATCATTGATTTGCAGGTGGGTGTGTGTGTGTGTGTGTGTGTGTGTGTGTGTGTGTGT
Organism: Torreya grandis; assembly: GCA_037957365.1. Lineage (NCBI taxonomy): Eukaryota > Viridiplantae > Streptophyta > Pinopsida > Cupressales > Taxaceae > Torreya > Torreya grandis. Next base: position 11,446 of record JARHVA010001803.1, read on the forward strand.
GTGTGTGTGTGTGTGTGTGTGTGTGTGTGTGTGTGTGTGTGTGTGTGTGTGTGTGTGTGTGTGTGTGTGTGTGTGTGTGTGTGTGTGTGTGTGTGAGGTCAAAGGTGATCTATGGGGCAATAGGATCAAAGGTGATAGCAACACAATAGGTAACAAGATTAGGAGAGATCTACTTAGATTACATTGAGTACTTGGAGTACATGGAGTACTTAGATTTGGAGTGCATGGAGCACTTGTGTACTGGCAGTAGTGATACTAATTGGTTGGAGGTGAACAACAACTCTGTGTGTGAGTTTCTTGTTGGGACCGTAAGAGTGAGAGTGAGCTCTTGAAGAGGTTTACTGTTTATGCCCTAGAGGTGTGGGAGCCCTAGAGGTGTGTAAGGAAGAAGACTGTGGAATCTTCTTTGTTGTATTTCCTTCTAGAAGAGTGTTAATACAATTGGGTATTATCTCTCATATTCTATGTTGTTTCCAAATTCTAGTTACTTGTGCCTTCTAGTTTAATTTCACATATTAAGTTGCTTGTACATGGTAATCAATTGTGTGCTTCAAGGTCCTAACAGTTGGTATCAGAGCTAGGGTGTTGGTTCATAGCTTGATACCACTAACAATTGGTATTAGAGCTAAGGTTGCAGGGAGTAGGTTTGTGTTTGATTACAGGTTACTCTCAGGGGATTCTGATTGAGTGGGAGTATAGCAATGGTAGAATAAAGTACACTAAAAATGGAGGAATTGAAAAGAATGAATGGTCAATTATGGTGTTATGGAAATAAAGAGTAGGTAAGGAAATATTGTTGGTTGGTAAAAGATCAGCATGAAGGAACTGAAGAAGTAGATGTTGCAGGTGTTGTTGCACAGGATGCTCTAGGATGTTCCTTGGATAAAGTAGAATCTTGGTTTATAGATTATGTTGCCTCTTTCCATGTAGCTATAAGTAGAGGGGTTGGTGAGCCTTGTCAAAGTATTGGCAAAGGGGAAGTGTGGCTGAAATTGTAGGTAGCCAACACATGGGTGTTGAAGAAGGTCATGCAGGTCCCAGTCTTGAAGATGCAGCTAATTTCTTTAGGAAAGTTGGGTGATGAGAGATGCATAAGAACTCTCACAATGGATTCTTAGAATGTTACCAGGGATGCACTTGAATTAGCATGTGGTAAGAAAGTAGGTACTCTTTATCTACCTGCTTATATTACTAATTCTTCTTCTGTTGCAAAGAAGTGGCTTTGTATGCTTGGTCACATGAGCAAGAAGGAGATGCATGTTCTTAAGAAGAAGTCAGAGGTATTTGATAAACTTAAGAACTAGAAATCCTTGGTGTTATTGGAGGAGATGATGGATAGAGATTAGTGGATGGGACTAGATATCTCTGAGTAGGGCAGTTTAGATAGGGTTTTGATTTAAAGTAAGCTCCCGAGTAACAAGTCATCACTCATAGGCAAACATAGGTACCAGCATCAGTCAGGAGGAACTAGTGTCAAAAAAATAGGTACCGATATTGGTCAGTGTAGACTAGAGGAGTTGGTGGTGTCAGGTAGGTGGAGACTAATTTTGGTAGGATAATCGGTGTCAGTGACCTAGACAGTCGCATGGAACCGACATCGGTCGGATGCAGACTATGTGGTGACCAAGGTCAGTCACTGGAATGGATTTTGGGCAGACAACACACTGTCAAGGAGTCTCAAATGACCATGTGGAGGACTGAAAGGGTAAGTAAGCCTCAAATTCATTATTCCTCTTCTTTATACTCATTGCTCACTACAGAGTAGGAAGGATCCAGGAAACAGTGGGAGCATGGCATGATTTCTTTGGAGAAAAACCAAATGGGAAATTTGGTAGAGTTGTCAGCTGGGATAAAAGCACTGAGAGACAAATGGATTCCTTGTTTAAAGAATAGAGAGAATGGACACTTGAGATGGAAGGCCAGGTCATATGGTCTTGAGCAAGCTGCAGGACAATGGTACAGGTTTGACAGGTGGATGACAAAGCAGGGCTTTAGTCAATGTCAGTGTAACCATTGTGTTTGTCTTACCAAGGTGGATGATGGTCATGACATTATCCTATTACTATATGTGGAGGATGAGCTTGTTGCAGGTTCAAACATACAAGGTTTTGCTGAGCTAAAGGTAAGGTTAGTTCAGTGGTTTGCCATGAAGGATTTGGGAGCAGCAAAATTCTTTGGCATGAGAGACATGGAAGATCACAAGTTGATTTTGTCTCTAGTGGGAGCTGATGTGAATCAGGTGTTAACAAGGTTCAATACGTAGGATGCAGAACTAGAGTACACCAAGGGTTGGATAGTTTAGTGTCTAAAATCACATGAGGTTTGGTATAGACTTGAGTTTTCCCCAGCAGTGGGAGTTGTCAGAGAGTTAGGATCTAATTTAGGGAAGTGGGTTCTCAAGTATTTGAGAGGGACCAGTAGCAGGTATACATGATATGTAGGGTTAGGAATTCACTATATGGGTTTGTAGGTTTAGATTTGGTAGGTTACTTGGATGACAAGAGGTGCACCATAGGTTGTGTGGTGGTTGGTCTTTAGGATTGAGTTTGAAGAGGGATACAAGCCAGGAAATAGATTAGACGGTGTATAGGTATAGGTATAGTGTAGCTATTTATCTCCAAGTGGGAGATTGTTAGGTTATGGAGCTAAAAGCTTCACTAATATAAACATGGAGGAGGTTGTTGAGAGGTTGCTAAATTACAAAGCAACCAACGTCAGTCTGATCAATCGATGTCGGTCATATACAATGTAGAGCAAACTGACATCAGTTAGGGATTGACTGACGTCGATCATCTCTAGCTAGATAGGGACTGATGTCAGTTGCCTGTGTGGTTTGAAACTATGAGTGTTATGGATAGTTTGTTAATGAACTGGTTTTTTTCATGTTGAAAGGCAAATTTTAGTCTTGAGCTGTGGATATAATTATTGTAATTAGATGTCTAATTATTGTTTGCATGAGATCTATATAATAGACTCATGGGTTGTATTGTAATTTTTTATAGTTTGAGTTGAGCTTGGTTAGCTCCTTTTGAGAGTGAAGAGAGCAAGGGTAGCTCCTCCTAGTTCCATAGGGGTGCTGAGTGTGTATGATCAGGTTGGTCTATAGGTGTGCAAGATCAGGGAGAAGATCCATCGAGGTACTAATTTGGAGAATCATAAGGACTTGGTGAGGCAAGGACAAGGGTTATTTAGGGTGTAGAGAGATCTACATGGGTAAGTAATATCATTGATTTTTAGGTGTGTGTGTGTGTGAGATCAAAGGTGATCTGCGGGGTAGCAGGATCAAAGGTGATAGCAACACAATAGGTAGCAAGATTAGGAGAGATGTACTTGGAGTACATTGAGTACTTGGAGTGCATGGAGTACTTATATTTGGAGTGGATGGATCACTTGTGTACTGGCAGTAGTGATACTGACTAGTGGTACTGGCAGTAGTGATACTAACTAGTTAGAGGTGAACAACAACTCTGTGTGTGATTTGCTTGTTGGGATTGTAAGAGAGAGAGTGAGCTCTTGAAGAGATTTACTATTTATGCCCTAGAGGTGTGGGAGCCCTAAAGGTGTGTAAGGAAGAAGGTTTTGGCATCTTCTTTGTTGTATTTCCTTCTGGAAGAGTGTTAATACAATTGGGTATTGTCTCTCATATTTTGTCTTATTTCCAAATTCTAGTTACTTGTGCCTTTTGGTTTAATTATGCATATTAAGTTGCTTGTACATGGTAATCAATTGTGTGCTTCTGGGTCCTAACATTTGGTATCAGAGCCAGGGTGTTGGTTCATAGCTTGATACCACTAACAGTTGGTATCAAAGCTAAGGTTACAGGGAGCAGGTTTGTGTTTGATTACAGGTCACTCTCAGGGGTTTCTGATTGAGTGGGAGTATAGCAATGGTAGAAGAAAGTACACTAATAATGGACGAATTAAAAATCATGAATGGTCAATTACAGTGTTATGGAAGGAAAGAGCAGGTAAATAAATATTGTTGGTTGGTAGAAGATTAGCATGAAGGAACTGAAGAAGTAGATGTTGCAGGTGTTGTTGCATAGGATGCTCTGGGATGTTCCTTGGATAAAGTAGAATCTTGGTTTATATATTCTGTTACCTCTTTTCATGCAGCCCCAGGTGAGCCTTGTCAAAGTATTGGCAAAGGGGAAGTGCGGCTGAAATTGCAGGTGGCCAACACATGGGTGTTGAAAAAGGTCATGCAGGTCCCAGGTTGAGATGAGTTCATTATGGGAATAATTAATGGTGGTGTTAATGACCTATTTGGTAGTAGCCATAGGAATTATGATTTTATGAACATCAATAGATTGATCAAGGTTATATACCTCTAAAGGATATATTAGGTGTTTCCCCTCTGGGTTGGAAATATGTTATTTAGTGGGATGATGATGTAAAGGTGTTTGTATTCTACTTATCCTATCTTCTAAATTGAGCACTCTATCAATGTATTGGTCGTGTTTTACTATAATTTGGGCATTTGGGATTTTTAGGTTATGATGGTTAGGTTATAACATGGACATTATTCTCTCTCTTACTGATAAATTTTATGTTTTTAGAGTTAGGGTGATTACTATAGGTTTTTAATAGATCCTATAGTTTATGGATCACTACTCCTAATCTAGTTTGTGAGATTAAAAGATGATCAAGCTTCCAAATATTATGGAAGAGTTTTTTTATTCTAACTATGAAGGGAGGATTCATCACTTGGGTGAAAAATCCTCCTATAGGTTTCAAATTCTATGGTTATCTCAAATATGTCTTAACTAGACATATTTAGGGAGTATATAATACTCTCAGACTATGAATGAAAAGAAAAAGCAAAGAGAAAAGAGAAAATATGGACACATAAAATGATATGTCTTTCATGTTAGGTTCACCAATTTGTATACAAACAAATAACAAATTAAAAACTATGCATTCAAATTATTGAGGTCTGGTTGAGACATCTGAGATAATGAAAGATGATGGGTAGCCTAAATGAAATAGGATAAGCCTAGACCCGAGGACAAAAGAAATTTACTTGATGATGAAGAATATAGAGGGTCCTAATAAAGGGGACTATAATCCTAGACTATTCATCTATGGATTCAAGTTGGCTAAGGATTATATTTGAACTATGTGTGGATCGAAAGACCTAAAGCCTAAGATTAAAATTGATGTCACTATGAAGTGTACTTAATGGAATAGGACACATCACTCTAGGAAATGGACTATCACTATTAGATAAATAGGCTTAGTGAGTTTAATCTAATGGTAGTGAGATATTTGTTGGTAATGGATAATCATATATCTTATTTTAAATGTGTTGTAAGGTAAACTCTTGTTATTTTGACTGTGTGAACAAGGATTTTACTTGCACTCATATTGGTAAAGATTTTTTTGTGAATTATTTTGATACTTTTTATCATCTTGGCATGGTTTTAATTGTAAATTATTTTTGTACTTTCACTCATCTTAAAAAGGTTTTGATTGGGGATTATTTTGGTACTTGTGTTCATCTTGGAAAGGTTATTGTAAATAAATTGAAACCAAATTGATTACTAAAATGAAAGTATGGAAAGTAAAGAAATAAAAAATAATGAAAGAAAAGAGAGAGAAAATGAGAGGTGATTTTTTTAATCCTTTTATTTATTTTTTGGATTCATGCAATACTAAATATAAAACTTCCAAAGAAGACTATGCTGATTTTTGATGTTTGTATAATGTGTATAACATGCAAGCTAGATGCAATTATTTCATTTTTTTGTTTTCATATTGTTAATGATTATAAAATGTAATTAATTATTTAATAAAATTAAAGTAAATTTTAAATCAAATCTAGATCCCAATAATCAATACCAAAAAGTGTCTAGGAATTCTCTTTACAAATGCAAGCTAGACTAAGTTTTGATATTTATAGATGGATGCACACTAGGTTTTGAATGATTTGTTATAATTAAAATAAATATCTGAATTATAATTATCTAAATTTTTAAGCTAAAAATTACATTTTTAAATTATTAAAACAAATATAAAACAATATTAAAATAATAACTATTAATTATCTAGGATTAATTAGGGTTTCCACTTGCTAGTGTGCTTATTTGTGTGTGGATAAGAGTTGGTTTTTAAAATAAAAATTAATTTTGATTATAGATGAAATTGTTTCATATATTTTATAACATTCACTTAGGGCTTATATTCAATTTTTTTAATTAAAGTATCTATTGAATGGCTACAAATTGTAAAAAAAATCTAACTAAAGTTTTATGTGAAGATGGGAGAGGAATTTATTTCCTGTCAAATTTGCCTTTTCAAAATAATTATTTAAACTAGCACAAGAAAAGAAAATAATATAATATAATCTATTTAAAAAAATAAATTAATCTAAACTAGAAACTCCCAACTTGATCACAATGTATATTAGCTAGAAACAAAGATTCATTGTAGTAAAAGATATCCTGAAGTAGCTAGTTCCTTAATAGCTCAATCACAGTGCTTGTAACTCTCTATAAAAAGGATGAAATTGGGAGAAGGAAGAAAAGACATAATATTTGAATCTAAAATTATATAAATAGTGTCTAGGTTGATTCACATATAGTAAATAATTAATTTCTAGTTCATATGAATTATCCTTTTTAAACACTATGTAGAATGATCATGAATATTACCAAAAGTGGAGTAAATGATTTTCAAAAATTGAAAGTAGGTAGGCTAGGGTTATGTAGTTCTTAAAAACACTTATATTCAATGAAAATTTTTAATCCAAAATAAATATAAAATAATATTACTTGTATAAAATCAATGGAGCTTGCATGAAGGAGTTTTACTGAGTTGAATTGAGAGTTAAAGTTGGGAGGGACTCAAAATGATTGAAAATAGAAGAGGGAGTGAATTGGGCCTGATTAGAAGTTAACTTAGAATTTAGAAAGTAATAATCATGGTAAAAATCATGAAAAACATGTGAAAACAACAATTTAGTAAGTTAAAAATAACACATGAATAAGCAGTAATAAAACCATCACTATTTGAAGGTGGCAGTTACGTAAACTCCACAAACCATGATGTTTTTGTAACTCTTTATCATAGAAATAATATAGATGATTACACAACCATCATAAAAATTATGGGTTTGTTAGTGATGATTACATAACTATGGTGATGAAAGTGTCACCAATGGGGAGGTTTTGTAATGGGGTGGTTTTGTAATGGAATGTGGCAAAAGTGTCATAGTTTAGGGTGGTTATGTCACCAAGTAAGAAGTTCAAAGACTAAGGTAAAAGAGACACAAAGAAAATAATTTTTGAGGTTTTCCAAGATGAAGATGAGAATAAAAATAACCAAATAATGTCAAGGAGGATTGAGTTTGATCATGTATATGGATATCACTACACCATCATTAGATTTGTCAAAAATATCACATTGTGTAATTTTTGGGTGCATGCAGACACCTGATGAAGACTCTAAGTTAGATAATATCAAGATGATGATCTTGCCAAATTAGTATCATTTTTATGAAACTAGGATATGGTGCCCATATTAAAATCATTGATATCCACCAATGATAAGGAATAAGAAAACATCTTAGAAAGTGTATAAAGTAGCCAAGAATTAATCATTGATGTATAAATCAATGGCTAGTCTATCTGCGATGTATTACTAGACATAGGGGCTGAAGTCAATGTCCTATAGATATATGAATGGTGTAAAATTGGAATCCCTCCATTGACCATCACCTCACATATTTACCATGGTTTAAAAAATTAAGGTGCAACCCATTGCAGTGTTAAGAAATGTTAACATCAAGATTTAAGAGTCAAGTTTAGTGCCAATTTTGAGGTGACTGAGTTGGTAGAGGAAGAAAACTATCCCACATTTCTCATAAGACCATGGTGATATGTGAATAATGTTAAGATGCAATTAAAACATTGGCACATGATCATAGATAATGGAATTGAACATGTGATCATCCCTTTTTCTAATGATTCTAGTATTGGGTAGGTTGCACCAATAGACACCTCTCATAACCCCCACTTGAATACAACTAGAGGAATATCACATCCTAGCTATGTAAACTTATAATATACTCAATGATTATGTAGGTAAACACAATCCAACACCTTATTTAAACATATACAAAATACTTCAAATCCACAACCCATTTATCTACCTCAATAGATGATGAAGTGATTGTTGACCACTTTTTGTCTTTAGGCCTAGAAACATGTCAACTTGAGTATTAGGATCTTTGGTATATTATGAGAACCTCATATTTTCCATGTATCTTGAGGAATCAAGGAAACTCAAAATAATGTTAATTGGTTATTAATTGAAGGGTGTATGAGTCTCATATCTTGTCATGGTCATGTTTTAGTTGTAACTTGTTTTACATGTCCTCATGGTGTGTGAGTATCTTTAGATGTCTTTGATAATGGATTAAAGTGGTATTATGATCTAGAGTGCCTTAAGATAAGATGGTTGAAGATGGTATTTTATGAATCACTATGAGAATATTTGATTTATTTAGTATATGTAAGGTGTGTGGACTATAAACCTTGAAAGGATGATGAAAATACATAGAGGCTTAATTTAAACCTTTAAGAAATCTAAAGGTATTATTTTGTGATATTTATTAGTAATTCTTCTAAAAATCTATGTATATTGTCTAAAATAAGGTTTTAGTCTTGAAAAGATAATTTTTTACATCATAAGGCCACTAAAACATCACTAACATCTTTAAATCACCCCCATGGGCCTTATATTGCTTAGTCAAATAGTTTATACTTTGAAAATGTCTCTTCTACTAGCCTAGAAGGTTGTTTGGTCATTCTCACACATGTGAAAATAGATGCCTTTTTTCTATCCAAGATGTTTTTTTCTTTAATATGTTTTTTTCTTTAAGATGTATTTTGACCTAAATTTTTCTTCATGTTTCCCTAAAATTGTGGTTTAAAGCTAAAACAAGAGGAAATGAAGGAGAATTGGTAGGATTCAAGTGTGTTTTCAGGTGGTATGGATCCATACTATATGAATTCACTTAGGATGAGTCTTGGAGGTGTAAATAGGTATTTTTAAAAGCAAATGGTGAATTTATTAAGGTGTTTGAGGACTTAAGAAGCCATAAATTAGTGGGTTTTCTCTACTTAGTTCATTAGTAGATAACAAGAGTATCTTAGGTTTATGCTCAATCCGTACAGTAGAGAGAGAAAGAAGATCTAAGATCTTGAACAAAGAAACTAGACTTTATGACATTTAATTAATGTGTAATATATATTGGTTTAGTCTTCTCAACTTTATTAATAAAGGCTAATAACTTAAGGGTTTTATTCACTATTCACATCTGCACAAGGTAAGAGAAGTGGTGTAGTTTTGTGAAGTTTTTATTTGTTTTGACCAAACTAGTCCTTGTTCCTTATTCCTAAGGTCTTGAAGATAATTTTCATGTATTACCAAAAATGTTAATCCATATGTGTGACTATGTATATTTTAAGAACACATTTACTACCAATTTTATAGTTTGAAGGACAATGTATGGTTCATGATGGATCCAAGGATATCTAGACTCATTAAGACTTTGTTTGTAGTGTTTCATTCATGGAAAGTGTCCTTAGTTAAAGTTTCTCAAACTTAATCAAGGTATTAAAAATTGTAAACCATTAATAGGTATTCAACATCTTCACAATCTCAGTTTAGCATATGTTTAGGTAACTTAGCAAATGTTAAGGTATTTTGAAGAATCCTAGGTTTCATTTTCCACTTTCTATACTTCATAAAGAACCTTTAAAATGGTATTTCTTGTTAATACATATGCTTATGCTCACTTAATATCATTAAATTATATATTTATATTGGATTCATTTTTCATTTTACTCCTTCATGTTTCATCCCATTTCATAGCTTTCTCACTGCCATTCACAATTGTTGTAAGCTTATCATTCCATCTTCATTCTCCCATATAGCCTATTATCATCATATAAATATAACCTATCCACATTAACATCATGGATCCACTATTTTAGAGTAATAAATGGTTTTAGGAATAATTATTTTCACGAAGATATGTTATGCAACCTTAAACACTACCAAAGGGATAAATCATCACCTAAAATAAAGGCAAATACAGTCAAGAATATGCTTCATGAAAGTGGTGTATAGAGGAGACTAGAATATATATAAATAAAAAAATTGATTGAAATATCTACAAAATTTAGTATTAATGGATGAGAGGTTCATAAACCATGTTATGGAACTTATCAATGTCTCATCCTATCCCAGTCCTTACAAGCTATAGTGGATCATCACCTACAGTCACACTAGGACACAGTTAAGATATCATCTTCTAAGAAAGTTTTATGTATTGGGTTTAGATAAGGATGTAAAAAATGGTTTTTATTTTTTATGAAAGTAAAAAGGTACTTATTTTTGACAAAGATAATACATAACCTATAGTCATTTATGAATAAGGATGCATGATCAATGCATCAGTTATAACCTACAAGTTTTTTTTGGAGGATCAATACTTTTGTTTCAAATAGAAGATAGAGTTTGTATGAATAAAGAATTATAATTAAATTAAGATATTAATAAAATATCAATTATGTTATGATAATGTCTTAGACCCAAATGAGATAACCAAGGTGCATCACAACCATCTTAGTGGCATTGTGTAGCTAAGTGAAGCAAACTCAGCCTTGACAAGATGGTGAAGGTTGAAATTATGAGTTATGAAAAATAAAGGGATATTTTAATATTATAATAAATATTAGATACCATTAATGAGTTTGAACTAGTTATAATCCTAAAAACAAACAGTTAACCATTTTCAAAGACACCTACAGGCATTAAGTATTGTATTATGTATAATGAGCAAAGACAAGTGCTTTGAGGTGTTGGAAAGGATATATTTGAGATGATTAAAACCTATATATAAATTTATTAATATTTAAATTAATTTATAAATCCTACTGAGCATGTGAATGACCATAAAACATGAAAATATAGTAAAATGGGTAAGCTACAATTTACTATTTATAAGGACTCTTGTTTTTGGATTGTGGGAAGATAAGGACTATGGGCATGTTGAGGGGAGTGAAGTAAATTTTTTTATGATGAATATAATGGTTTAACACACATATACCACTCATACACCTTTTTACAAATATTAAATTGTCAGGATATAGCTTGGATAGTTGAAGATAAGAGACCTTGTAGTCATAGTTAGCATATAAATTCAATCAGGAAGTTATGGTTTTGATGACTCTATAAGTGTGATTAATTTTTAAAACATGGTAAAAATGGTCTCATTTAATATATTAATCCATAAATAATATCCTCAACACTATAAATTTAGTGTAAATATCCACTATTTTGTCTCAGAGCTACCTCAATTAGTTATCAATCAATAATGAGGCAAAGTGGACTTTTAGATATTTGTGGATAAGATTGGAGATTTAAACTTCATGAAGAGGTTTGTGAGGAAAGAAAGATAATTTTAAATCCTTATAAACTTTTTAGGATTAATCACACTTAGTTTTCAAGTCAATAAGCCATTGAGGGATATCAAATGCAGATAAACCTTAAACTTGCTAAGAGACCCTGTAACCATGTTGAGATAGATACAGGTCCTCATTGCACATTATATTCAAAATAATGGTTTGAAGAGCCAAATAAAGTCCCGAAGGAAGTGTTGGAGTGAGAGGAATACAACAAAATTGTAATTTTGACCCTTAAACCTTATTTTTACTTACATAGTCTAGATAATTAGTTTAAAGCTCTTTTCACTATGTTCATATCTTGGCCCATATTTTGCATCGGAACTCAATCTAGTTACATAATTTTAAGGTACTAGTGTAATTAAAATTCATAAAAAGAGGTTTTTCATTAGAGATCCATACTCTATGAATCATTACTAAGAGTTATGGACCTCTAAAACCCTAAAAAAAACCTTGAAATACACTTGATGAAGGAAAGATTCCTAAAAATACATTAAAATGAAGTTTTTGAGTAATGAAATGATGTTTTTGGTCTTTCTAACTCTCCTGATAATCACAACATCCTATTATTTTCCACAAGCAAAGATCATGTTATATGAACTAGTCCTGAGAAGGCTAATTTAAGCCTATGATCAAGTAAATGATGGGGATTTTCATATATAATGAATTATAGAAGGGAAAATGGGACCTAAATTCCCTAAAAAACCTTGGAAGAATCATCTAAATGGGTCTCCATGACTATTTATATAGGTAGATAGACTTGTGTGTTTAGACAAGAGACTGTATCCATGTAGGTAGGTGATAAATGAATTGGTCAAGCCTATAACATATCTCCAAAGGAATTAAATGGTGTTATTATTCATGTTAAATATAATTATTAAGATCCTTTCAACTCAAAATGAGGTCCAAAATCTAAAAACCCTACATATACATATGTTTGTCTATTGGTTTCATTAGACAGTGCCATAAAGAAGGAATATTAGAAGTAAATGTGGGCTCATGAGGATACCTCTAATATTCATGAACAAGAGTATTATTTTGTTATATGTATTTATATCTGATTTGATCCATAGTAGAGGTGATATGACTAGTCATTTAAGCCTTAAGATACTTAACACTACTCAGAAAGCATGTTTTTTCCCTGAGAGGTGACTTCACATGTTCACCATTACATGAAGATTTTGCATGGGAGGGTAGGAACATTAGAATAGGTAGAGAGCTTAGTATTCTAGTGTTTTTGGAATTGGTTAAGATATTCAATGCCCAAACTTTATGACTCATTGTTAAGAGTTTTGAGCACTCTTAAACCCCTCTAAAACCCTAGTTAAAACCCAAATAGGAAAATTTGAAAGAAAAGGACCTCAAATAGATTGAAAGCACTAGATTAGCACCTGAAACACATAGTACACTCAAAAAGAGTCATTACAATGTTACTTTTTTGTATGTATGATGTGTGGACCTATCAAGAATTAATGTTTTTCAAGGAAAAGGAATATAAAAAGAGGTACATGGTAGTTTAAGAAGTTTAAAATCATTAGATGAGGAATTTTGACACTTTTTTCATGTTATAAAGTCATTATATTTTCAAAAACATATATATAATTATCTCTACAACTCTCTTCTAATTAGCTAGTATGTGAGACCTAGTCAAAATGGCCTAATTGATTAAAAAAAACCAAGTTACAGATGAAGGAGATATTGGGAGTATAAATACTATGTATTTAATGGAACATATATAAACCTCAATAATTACCCCTTGAAGCAATAAATTTCCATAGTTTTGAGCATTCATGAATGTTTCTTGATGGTTATATAGATATGGTCAACCCACAAAGAGAGGCAGTTAGTTGATGCTTTATGAAATATGGTTATTTACGACTATTCAATGTTTTTAATAAATAAACGAGAAGGAGTTAAATTAATTTGGAATTCATATACCTTTCATGGGTCAAAGGTTACTCAAAATAGGCTTTGACCATCTTAATCACCGTTTGAAAGAACTTTAATGCATAGAGAACTGTTGTAATTGTCATGAAAGGTGGTTATGGTATTTTAACTTATTCAAGGAATTATAAGACACTCTCCATATTTATATCTTGATTAAATTCTATTTATTGAGTTGGAAAGGCCTAATTTGGGCAGCCCTAAGGCTGGTATAACAAAGCTCTACTGAAATTGTATCTTGCACCTTGAGTTAATGAGAAAAGACTGTTGTAGACTTATTCATTATTGTTAGTGTGTATCTTGATTTTTGAATTGAAATTAAGTATGATATTCATTAAAGGTACTCTCCTTCACCTAATTATATTTTATCATCCTCTATATATCATATGAAGTGTTAATAGATAGAAGTTGTGTTGAAGAGTGAGTTAGTTTGTAGTGTCTTATGTAGACCTCCATTTATTTTAACTTTAAGTTGCAGAACTTTTATCTAACCTACATCTAAAATACTCATGTTTAGGACTATGTTAATAAGGTCTAGTTTATAATCTATTTCCATTTGTTTCACAAGTGTGTTTAAGGACAAGGTTAAGACATGATCATTAAATAATTGGTGTATTACCATTATTAGTATAGATTTTTCTTTTAAGTTGTCTTTCTAACTCTTTTCACCCCAAAGTAAAATAGGTTTTGGGAAAATAATTCAAATTTTATAAATTATAGGAGATAGCCTCATAATTTATAGGTTTGGTCTAGCTATAGGTCACCCATAACCTGTAGACCAATCTAATGTTAGTCCGATTTTTAAGAAGTGAACAATCTACTTCACAAGGTACAACTTGGGTTGCTAATAGTTATGGCATTCTTGGTGGGACTTCTTATTAAAGATATTTGGAGCATAAATCTATAGATTTTAGTACATCATCAAGATTTAAAGGTCTTAGAGATATATTTTAAGATATTTCATGCCTAGAGTGGTTACAGGATCTTCCTCAAAAGATAAGGAAACTAAATTTATTGAGTTATCTTTGGATATAGTTAATAAAAATAAATATTATAAATCTAATCCAAATCATACACATTTTAATTCTCCTAATTTTTCCAAAAATCTACCTTTGTCCAAAATAATATTATCAAAGCAAATATTATTTAAATAAATATTATTTTAAATTATATACTTTAAATGGCTATTCTTAGGAGACAATATTTTATGACTTTTAATGGTGGTATCCCCTTAAAGCTCAATAAATTTAATGACATTACTATTATTTCCTTAAATATACTTCCTTACTTCAAAGGAGAGAACTCAACTACTCTTGTTGATCATATTGTAGACATAGCCAATCTAGGTTTAGTGCATAATGTAACCTAGGAAAATGTGGCTATGAGATTGTTGGTAACTTCTTTTAAAGTCAAGGCACTCCAATGGTATAGGGGTTTAGCACCTTCATTCATTAAGACTTGGAATAAGTTTATAGAAATCTTGTGTAAACATTTTGAAGACAATAGTGACCATATTTCCTTGGTGGTGTAACAACTTATTAAAATCAAGATAAACCCCTAGGAGTTCATGGTATACTTTAACTATAGGATTCAAAAAACCTGGGATAGGATCCCTATAATTATAAAAACCCACACCTAACTATGCAATATTGTATTACTTGAAATTTATAAATGTAGATGTGGTGGTTATAATACAATCAATGGTAGGAAGCACCTCACAAGAGGCCTATGAAGTATCCATAAGGGTTGAGAATTTCCTAACCCAACCATGTAAACTCAACCCTAGACCACTCATTCCTTTGTTACCAAAGATTCACCCCCCTATGCCTACCATTGGTCTATTACCAGCCTCAACTAATCTTGATCAAATAGATGGTAAGCAAGTGGATATATTGGGTAAGATAGAGGGGTTAATTAAGGCCCAAAATAACAAGCTAATAGATTTGGAAAGGTAACAAATTCCACCTCTCAAGCCTTATCTAGCACCTTAACAAGCTCTTAACTAATATTATTAGTATAATAGGCCTCATTATCAACCCAATCAATAAGGTCAAGGGTAGATTTCACAAGAAAGACCCTATAATACTTATAATACCAATGTTACTAGTAGTTCTAGAGTTTTGGTTCTAACTTAGAATAACTATGCTCAAGAAGACCAATGGTCTATTCAATGGGAGTAATCAAGAAGTATAGAAATGGATCCAAGTGGTGAGGTGAGTCAACAATCTTTCATGTAACAAGGTCCAACTCTTCTACCACATGATAATATACCACCTTTAGAACACAAAGAATCTCCTCTATCACATAGAGACATTATTTATATGACTCAAGTTGAGGTACCAAGTTAGAAAGGAGTAATTGGAATCAAAACACATTCTAAAAATACCTTTGTCCATTTCCAAGATGGTGAAAATCCCTTTGATCAGGTGGTAGCTAATCAGGATCAAAATATAGAAAATGAGGATAGCTTAGTTGTAGCTCACATAATGTCCAAAATAAGCGTAGTTGGTGATGGTTTTTGTTTTTAAAAGGTAACCACTCTACCTTCTCAACCACCTCAAAATAGTACCACTCAAGATGCACCTCAAAAATCATCATCAACTCATCAAATGCAAGATGGTAAGGGGCAAAACCAAAAAGTTATTTTCATACCATAGTTTACACAAGATTAAAGTAGAATTTATGCTCTTAAGTTATAGTCTAAGGTATCTAATATTAATCTTAGAATTGTTGAGCAGGTGAATAATTTCCATTTCTCTATTCCTATGTGGGACACATTTCTTATTATAGGATAAAAAGATATCCTGCAATAAGAACTATCCAAGCTTCATGTTTTGTACAAACAAGTAGAGAAGGTAAGTTTTGTCCTTATAAATTCTAGTCAACCTTTTGAGCTTAAAACACCAAAGTTAGATAAAACACCCCATTTATATCTTTCAAGAATCATAGGTGATTTCCTTGTACATAATTACATGATTGATAATGGGGTTAGTACCTCTATCATGCCTAAATCCATAGCTAATAAGTTAGGACTTCAATATGAGCCTCACGAGAAGAGATTTTTATAGTTGGATGGGTCTTTTACTAATACTATAGTAGTTTTTAGGGACCTTAAGGTCATTTTAGATTATTTTCCTATTTTCACTATCTCTCAAGATGTGGTAATAGTTGATCTTACCCTACTTTACTTTATGCTTATCTAGGTATTTCACTATCAAAATAGGGGGTATCACTCTTTTGATTGGTCCTACATGTTTTTTATAAAAAGTATGGGACAAAGGTTACCCCAAGTTTAAAACATATATCTAGGTTCCATTTATAACCTTACATACCTAGCTTATCAAATGTCAATTGCACTATCTCAGAGGAGGATGAACACTTCAATGATTAGAAACCTTTTGAACCACTTGAAGGTATATTGAACTTACTCCTTAATTAATGGGTAGTTGATAATCATGGTTATGATCCTTATAAAATCATTGAATAATCATGTTTGGGTGTTTACTGCATACATGAAGAAGGTGCCATAATGCCAAGTCTCACTAGCACAACACAAGATCATGAAAGAGTTTGGAATTTGTTCTTTGATGGGTCTAGATCAAAAGATGGGAGTGGGGTAGGTTTCATGCTTGTATATTATCTAAATAAAATTTATTATTCTATTATAATATTCTATTTCATTTGTACCTCTAATACTATAGAATATGAGGCCCTTATCCATGGCCTACAGTGGGCAAGAAAGAGAGGGATTAAGCTTATGCAAGTTAAGGGAGATAGTGAATTAGTTGTGTAATAGGTAATATTTCTAAGTGAAACTAATAATATAATCTTGAATGCCTATAAACATAGGGTTTGGGACCTTATGGAGGACTTCCAAGCTTTTGACATTTGATCCATTCCTAGAGGAGCCAATCAGCATGTAGATCAGTTAGTTGTTATTAGAGAAAAACATGATATAGAGGATGGGATCAAGGTGTTGATGATTATAAGTATACCACATGTGCCCTTAGTGTGTAAAAACACTTTTTATTTTATAATTTTTAAAATTTAGAGCATGAGTTATAGGTTTTGACAATCTGGTTGTTTATGGTGGTTTAACAACAGAGTAAGATAATTGTTCCATAACATTTATATAACTTTGGTGGTTGGGAGCCACCTTGGCCTATTCTTCATGAAGCTTTGTTGATACTTAGTGAAATACATTCCTACTCTAAGCTACAGACTAATCTAAATGGATATTTATAATGTTTCTTAAACTAAAGTGATCATGGTGTAAAAAAGGGCAAAGAGAAGGGTAGGGTAGAAAAGAAATAAGTGGTTGCTAATTTTAGTCCTAAACATTATGATAAAGTATTAATATCCAATGAATACACATTTAACAAATATATAATTCAACATATACTATGCTCAAATCTCACTATATATCAGGCAAAATTTAAAGGAAAATGTTTAAGAATCATAAGTAATAAATAGGTCTACTTTAGGGATTTACTACTATAATCAAATAACTATTGCAAATCTAAATACAGACCAAAAATGAAAACAAGCAAAACTTGAGATCTTTTAACTAATCTAGCATATGCACAAATTAGAAACCCTATGATTTAAGAATGCTATTCAAAATTTAAAGATACTATTCAAATTCAAGACTTTTATTAACAATTGAGAGAAAAGATATATTAGCAATTAACACATCAAAAATGGACAATCCTTGAAAAAATCATTGATTATGTTAATTGCTTCAAGTATACAAAGTTTCTCAAAATTTTCTCATTTTTTACAATGGTGATACATGCCTTTATAGGAAGAATAAATAGTATATTGGTCAGTTACAAAATATAGGTGTACAAAGGTAAGGATAGTTGTCCTTTCAAGCTCTATAATACATGTGCCTTTTCAAATCATACTGACCTAGAGGTAAATATGCTAACAAACTAGCATATGCCTTTACAATAGAATATTCTATTATAAAATGTTACATATTTTCTATTAGAATAGAATATTGTTCCAACTTGTTGGTGGGCCCCTATTTTTTATTGGCGGATGATCATGGTCCTCTCATATTTCTCATGAACTAGCTCAAGATCCATAGTAGGTGTTGTATAGACTAATTACCCAGTTATTATTAGATTCACTAGTCTGATTAAACATTAATTGTCAACTCTAGATATGTAAGCTTTTCAAGAGTGTCAGCACTATATATGCATTACTGATTTAAAAATCAATTTGCTTTTCTAGTTTCAGTATAATGAATTTATGTTGAATTTACCAAACATATATATATAATGAAATTGTTGTGACAGAATTATAGAAATTATAATAAAACTTAATATTAAAATCAACTTACACATCATACTAATAATTAAGAGGGTTAGTATCTTCACAATATCTCATTTTTAAGGGGCCCTTCCTCTTTTATAACTTAGTTCTAATCCCTTTTTGAGAAAATTCACAAACTCCATACAAATTCAACTTTCTCATTACTCAATTTTGAATACAAATTATATAGTTCAAAAATTTCTACTATTATTTCCTCCAAATTATCTAACTTCTAGTCTGATCTAAGTTCTACCTTTAAATACAAAAGGTATTTTATTGAATATTAACTAAAAAGACCAAACTAGGAAAAAATACAAATACTTAGAAACTACCCTAGTCAACCTTCAAGTAGTTAGTAACATAAGTTAGTTGTTTTAGGTTTGAATAGGTAAGAGATAAGGCATACTATTTTGATGTTTTATTTCCTTATCTTTTATCATTATCCTTGTCTTTACCATTTTTGGTAACACACTCAATGTCTGATTACATGTAAGGAATCCATACAACAACTATGATTATCACCAATCATTCATTTGATTTCCTAAGATAGCTAGATGTGTCTACAAGATCTCCTCAATAATGATTCTACTTTGCATATTGGCTATAGCCACTCTACATTAGCTACAGATAACTTTTAGGTGAAACCTTTAGTTATTTTGGGCATTCTGTAGTGGCTGCAAGCAATTTGTAGGTGAAGCCTACATTTGCTATGGGTATTCTACAGTGGCTTTAGGAAACCTATAGGTGAAGCCTATAGTTATTATAGGTATTCTATAGTGGCTATAATAAACCTATAGGTGAAGCCTATAGTTGCTACGGGCACTCTACAGTGGCTATGGGTAACCTATAGGTGAAGCCTATGGTTGTTATGGGTAGCTTGTAGTGAATATGAATTAACCATATTATGTAGCTTTACATGACCCTTAAAATTCTTGTTAGATAAAGTCACACTAATATAATTCAATCAAGGAAAAACATTAATAATTCATAACATAACATAACATAACACACAAACACACACACACACACACACACACACACACACACACACACACACACACACACACACACACACACACACACACACACACACACACACACACACACACACACAAATATATATGATTTTGTATGTTCATATATATATATATATATATGAACATACAAAATCATAACTCCATTCATTCATTCAAATTAGTGACAAATAGTTATGGGATTTACATATAAAAATACATATACTAAATATGGATGAGGCTATACAAGTAAGCAATTGGTGGCCTCATCACTCCCCCTACATATACTCTTACTCGAACTTGAGCAATCCTTGGTTTCATTCTAAAACCACAAAATTTTCTAAAGTCTAGGGGTTCAGGATATCTTGACCCTTCAAATATATTAAAACCTTTAGCATTCTCAATGTGTTTACATATTTTCTTATCTACCTCTCTATTAGATGGAACATTTTCTTTCCAGTCAAGGATTGGAACTAAAATACAGGGGGTTAAAACATCAATCACAACCATTACACTCTCCATTTACTGACTAGTTCAATATATAAGTATACTTTATGGATGGACTCCCTAAGGTTTTGAGGGGAGTATGGTTCCTTCTTTTTTAAGGCATCTAAGATTTCTTCCCATCTTTGAGAGTAGGCAACAAAAATTTGTCTTCAATCTCCTTCCATGAGACTCAAATAGTGGTTCTATACTTCTACCTATTTTCTAACAACCCATTCCTATGGAGTATTTATGTTCATAAATGAGATCCATTCTTGTACTATAGCATTTGAATCTTTGGATTCACTATTGATCATCAAGGTGGATTCTTTCTCCTTTCATTGATATTATTTCATTTATTTTCTTCTTTCAATTTCATTTAGAACATATGAAGAAAATGTATTTAACAATACATCCCCAAAATAGATGTTAGGATTTCATTCTATATCACTGGGAACATCATATCAATGAATGCATAATTCACTTAGCTAAGCTTGAAAATTAGGATCAACATGTCTATACTCATTAAATAAAGATCTTGGGTCATAGACCATATAAGATTGATCATTATAAATACTATCATACTTGAATTTCAACCATTTTTCTTCTAAGTATACAACATATACTCTATAAGGGGGTCTACACTCCATTAATAGATCAGTAGTTTCATGTAATTTTCCAATCTTTTCCTTTAGATATCTGATCTGATTTTTAATAAATTCCATTTTTTCTTGAAATTCATCATGTTGTTGTTTTGATTCAACATATCTCTTGAATCTTTACACCAATTTCTTGTGTTAAGCTTCATTATTACCAAATTTTTCCTTTAGAAAAATCAAAAGATCACCAGTCTCTACTAGAGTGGTGGTTGAGAAATCCACATCAATAACTTCTTCTATAGTGGGTGTTGGTGTAGTGGGCAATGGAGGAGGAAATAATTTATACAAGGGTACCAAAGCTAGAGCATATTCTACTATAAGAGCTTCTATGGCCAAGGTAGATGAGGATGTTTCAATTTCCTCTACTTCCTTCTCTTTGTCCCTAGAGGGTTATACAAACTCTACTAATCCTAGAAGCATTTCAATTCCTCATTTTCCTTTCAGTTCTATTATCTCATTTTTTAGTCTATATATTTCCTCCATAGCCTATTCTAATATTTGGAACTCTTGATCATGAGAAAAAAATTCTTGTTTTCTTCCTTTTTCTATAACCTCATCTTTAACTAATTATTCTTCTCCTACATGTTGTTCTACCTCTCTCAATTCTTCCAGTGTGTTTGTAATGTTTCTAAGGAGATCAATGTCCTCCTCATTGAATCTAGATGGGAGAGATGATTGATCTTATTCGTCCACCTTAGCAAATCCTTCATTAGTAGACCATTATTTTATTTCAAATGCATCAAGAGTTTTCTTAAGCCTAGGATCTTCCTTGGTTCTTCATCATTATTGATGGCTATGGTTAAGGAGGCTATAATGGTCTTTTATTTCTTCATCCTTTGAGATATCCCAAGAAGAGCTCTCCATATTTTTGACATAATGGGTTTCTTCCCCTTAGTTTCCACTTTCCTTGTAGGAGGAGTGACTGATGGAGTTTGTGTTTTTTGTGTATTAGTTGATGTGGGAACCTCTTATTTTCTAGCAAGAGATAGTGTGGAGAAATCAACTTGAGGTGAGGACATAATGGGGGAAGTGACATGCTACTGTGATATTTTATCCTCTATATCAGAAGGAGATAATACTAGTCTTCACCTCTTCTTATTTCTCACAATAGTCTTGCATAGACCTTCATTGGCTATAAGTTGACTAGTAACACTAGTGCCCTCAACATCATCCTGAATAGTTTTTTGGGCCTACTCCTTAGGGGATTCCCTCTTATCAGTGCCTTTTTCTTTCTAGGGTGTAATATTTTATAAGGCCAAAAATTGCTCCCAAGTAAGGCTAGGTCTGATAGAAGTTATTCCTTATTTAATTATGAGCCATATGAGGCAATGGTGAGATAGGGTTGTTTTAGTACCCTTATGATATTTTTTGGACATTTTTTTCAAGATATTCCATAAGAAATTTGGAACATTAATGACTCTATTATGTCTTAAATGATTTAAAAATTTAAATTACAGAGTGTAAATGAGGGAATATCTTCCCTCACAATTCATGTACCTAATAATATATGATGTTATCTCTCTCAATTGTATAGGTAAACTAAGTCTTTGCACACCTTTTTTATTTAATACCAATCTTTCATTTGCCTAACAAAACTACTACCTGGCCTCCTGGCCATTGGGTTTATATTACCAATTTTCACCCATACTTGGTATCCCAGTTCTTTGGTTCACCAAGGTCTCAGTAATAGTAAATGTGATGCCACATACAATGTCTAGGTTTCCATCAAAATAATCTTCAAATGCCTTGGTAAGAGGCTCCAAAAAATTTTGCAACCATTCAAAATAGGTTGTCCAACCGGCTCTGTTGAAGACATCCCAACTAGTTTGGTCTCTTTGTAAGTGCCTATGGTTAGAGGGATATCTCCACATAAATAAACCTACCATTTTAAATTATTTATTAGTCCCTTCAACCAATAGTTAGTGGCACACTATTTGGACTTATGAAAATCTACCTATAGTAGGTTTGGTCTAAAATGGCAAATATGAGGTTATAGGTTGTAGGGTATGGCTCAATAATGGTAGATGTGAGGTTATAGGTTATAAATTATTTCATCTCAAGGTTTATCATGGTGTGTGAGGTTTAAATCATAGCATTCTCCTCCCACTTAAGCTGTCACATGTCCTCAACAGATGTGGAATGAGTAGGAAGTATGGGATAAGACGGGTCATTATGAGGGATAGAAGTGCAGGTTTAGTGTGATGTGATAGAATTTTGAATGAATGATGAAAATCATAATTAGATATGATTTATTAATACAATATGTGTTATATTATAATAATGAATGACATTTTCAATGATGAAAGATATGGTGTACCTTGTAATAATGATGTTCTAGATGTGATGCCTAGGAAGATGTATGTGTGTTGGCATGCAAATATTTGCATATGAATGATTAACAAGTGTAGTTATTAGTTTAGAATTTAGAACTAGAGTGATTTTTTTTTATGAAGTGATTGGGAGATCACCAGTGGTTAGGCATTGGTGTTAATTCACTTTGTTGGATCAAATTCCACAATAAAGTGATAGCTATTGATCATAATCTGGAGACTTGCTTTTGATTGGCTGTAATGTTAATAGGGTCCCTTTTTCTTTTAGTCCTTAAATTTAATGGTGTTATGTGTCCATCTTTCAATCTCCTTGTATCCTTTTGACTTTTAAACTATGATTCACTCTATCTGATTGAGCCCTTGTTAGTGAGCATAGATCATCGAATTATTCAAGATGTAGGCCTTTTAAGCCAAATTTACCAATTATCTTCACTCCATCTGATTGAATGTCATGATAGAGACAATCATATGATCTTAAAAAGTACAAGGAATTTAATGTTAGGATTGTGAAGGTAATAAAAACTTAGGATTAATGCATTAAGACTAAGGTTTTGATGGTATTAATGAATACATCGGGGCCTTAGTATTAAAGTCTTAGGCTAAGTTGGGGAAATTTTAAAGGACCTTGCACAATGACATTTAGTTAGGTCTTAAAGAACTTAAAAAAGGGAAAATAATAAAGGGGGTTAAGTTTTTTAGTCAAGTTATGTTAATAAACATGACTAATCCTAAGATATGCATTTTATATCTAATTTCATAAAAATGACTCTCACCAATTTGGGCTCCCACCTTTATTCAAATTTAAATCGAGGGTTTATTAGGGTTTTAGAATATAAGCTTCTCAAGGATGTACACCATAAAACCTTCAATTATAGTCAAATAAACTTCATTAGCAAGGTTAGTCTGGATAAAGTAAATCAAGATCATATATGCTTGTTTCTTAGCAAAGTGGATGATATTCAAATTCTATAAAATACCTTGACATGATAAAATTTCCATGTTTTATTCTAAGGGTTTCTTAAGGGTCCCAATTCAAAAAATGGGGTATGTTGGTCCCAACACAAGGAAACTAAGGATCAATCCTAAATTAAATTGGTATGTATGCCCTCACTCCCTAATAATGAGGTAAATTGGCAAGTATTTGATAGTGATAAACAAATTACCTATTTCCTACAACATGAGGTAGAATTCTACTCAAAGAACCAAGATAGGTTGTAATGTCAATATGAGGACCAAATTGTCTGATCGAAGTGAAATAAGTTACAAAAAATATTGGTAACTTTGGAGAGAATATTTAATGAGGATGACTATCTGAGTAAAGATAAGGTAAGCATCTCTACTAAAAAGGAACATTTTGAACAAATTGGCATATTTGAAGATAAACTACTCAAGTTAGGAAAAGTGAATACTAAGGAGGAGAGAGATGATTTCATAGTATTGTGCAAATATTTTATGGATGTTTTTACATGGGAATATCATGACTTGAAGGTCTTTGATCCTAGGTTGGCTCATCATACCATAGAGCTAGAATAAAATGCCAAACTTGTGAGGTAAAGATAAGGACCAATCAACCCCAAGGTTGAAATAATTATGAGGAAATAACTTAACAATAATATTGAGTCCAACATAATCTTTCCCATAAAAATTTTTACATGGGTTTAAAATTTTATACCTATGAGGAAAAGGAATGGGGAGATAAGGATTTGTGTAGATTTTAGAGATCTCAATATCATGTCATTGAGAGATCACTACCATTTTCCATCTATGGATCATATTTTACAAAGATTTTTAGGTTCAAAAAGGTTTCCCATACTTTATGTATACTCAAGGTATAATCAAATATTGGTGAAGGACCAATATCAATACAAAATTGTCTTCACAACTAAGTGGGGTAGCTATGAATACAATAAAATGGATTTTGGACTATCCAATGTTGGGGATACTTTCCAAAGGATGATGGATGTGGTTTCAAGGGACTATAAGTGAAATGGTACTCATTAATCTTGATGATATTATTGGATTTTATAAAGATCCTAAGGATAATTTAACATATTAGAGATTGGTGTTAGACAGGTGTAGATAGTTTTGGGTCTCTTTGAGCCACAAAAGTGTATTTTTTAGTGCATGAGGGAAGGATTATAGGACATGATATGTCCAAATTTGGACTCTATATTGATCCTGAAAGAATAGAGGTAATCCTTTCTTTGTCTTTTCCCAAACACAAGAAGGGATTGCAAATTTTCTTAGGTAATATCAACTTTATTAGGATGTTCATGCCTAGATTTGTAAAATTGGTGAGGCCACTAACTCACATGCTCATGAAACATCAAGAGTTTTCATGGAAAAAAGGGTAAAATAAGTTTTTATGCCATTAAATAGGCCATTAGTCAAGATCCCACCCTCATCAACCCTAATTTTATAAAATAATTCATCATGTATGCCTTCTCCATATGTGATACAATTTTTGTCATATTCATGCAACAAAACAATGAAGGATTAGAGCAACCTATTACATTATTTAGTCAATAATTGGAGGGGTATAAGGATAAATATACATTTGTTGAAAAACATGTGCTTTCTATCATAATAGACATAAATAAGTTTAGATATATGGACTCTAACAATAATATCTTGGTGAAGGTTATTCATCCTAGTGTAAAGGATTTTATCCTTAATAGATATCTAAGTGAAAATATGGCTAGTTGGGTGACCAAATGAATGGAATGTGATATATAAGTGAATTTTATAAATTTAGTCATAGGTAGGGGAATTTTATAAGTGAATCGACATCAAGCTACAATTATTTCTCCTTCCATCTAGACACAAGACATGGCAAGTTTCCTCCAAATGGGAGAGTGTCCTATAGGATTATATGGGGAAAATAAGAGACATTTTAGGCTGAAATATATCCCTTACATCTTGATTAATGGATTTATCTTTAATAAGGACATTGTAGGTATGTTTCTAAGATGTGTAGAAACTAGCCAAGTGGACAAATTGTTAGAATAATTCCATGATGGGCCTATAGGACACTTTTAAAATAAGACTACAACATCAAAGATCATAAGAGCTAGATATTTGTGGCCTGCTTTGTTCAAATAATCACATGTTTGGGTTAGAAGATGTTACAAATGTGCAATGTTTATTGGTAAGCAAAGACTACCTTCCATGCCTTTGAAACCTATTCAAGTTGAGTAGCCCTTAATGCAATGGGGATTAGAATTCATATGCATGATTCATCCCACATAAAGTGGTGGTAATAAGTGGGTTTTGACACCCACTAATTACTTTACCAGGTGGGTGGAGGTAGTTACACTCAAATAATTAAATGAGAACTTAGTTTTAGAGTTTTATGACAACTTAGTGACTTAGTTTGTGGTCCCCTCAACCATTATATTAGATAATGATTTAGATTTTAGTAGTATAAAAGTGTGTGAGTGGAACCTTTATCATGTTATTTATCTCATATCTTCATCCAATTACTATCCTCAAGGCAATTGACTAGTAGAGTCCACCAATAGGAATTTGATTAGGATCATTAAGAGGATAATGGAGGATAATCAAAGAGGATGGCATACCAAATTAAATACTACCTTATGGGAGGATATAAATAATCCAACAAAGGCTATTGGTCACTTCCTTACTTGTTGGTTTATCGTAGAGAATCAAATATTCCCATTTCAATGGAACTGTCGGCCTTGGTGTAGACACCTAAATCTGGCCACCAATAACCTATAATTAGTCTTTTGGCCAATTTCCATCCAAAATTCACAATTTGGCCTAAAAACACATTAAACGATGTGAAACTAACAAATTCAAGTGTCAATTTTGGCTAGAGTATCCCTAAATGGGGTAATTTAATTTATGGGCTAGCTAACTTTGATCAGATGTCAAAATGCCAATTTTGCACCTAGATGCTTTGGATTGCTCTTTCCTATCTAATCTCTTGAACAAGACACATTCTTTTGTTATTTTATATTTATAATATCCTAAATGGGATAATGGATCCAAAGCATCTGACATTAACTTATAATTCTAATCTAGTTGAATTTTGGACCAATAACAAGGCATTTTAATCAATTTGAGTAATTTGTGTACAAAGTGATTAAACATGATTAAGAGATAATTAACCCAAATCAAGGCATAATTAATAATTCCATGGAAAATTCTTCAATAATTTTTTTTGGAAATGCATATTTAAATCTATATCATCAGGTGACCTCATTTCTTCGAAAGACATCCCTAGGCCATAAATGCCACAAATATCAGGATTCATGCCCTCCTTGCCTCATCAATTCCTTCCATGATTACCTCCATACCTCTTATTTTTCCCTTCTTCCAATTTCATGATAAGGATAATTATAAACTTAATTCTAAAAATTTAATTAATCATCAACCCATCTCAATCTTAGGATGGACGATTTAGGTTGATTCTAGACATTCTCAAATATCTATAAATAGAGAGGCTATGAACATCATTTCTAAGCTATTTTGGTACAAAGTTATAATACATAGATATATTCAAGAAGCCATTTCAATTAGTGTTTCCATGCTAAATTTATTTTAAGCCAAGCCAAGCCAAATCCAAAGGTGCCAATGAGAGATGGAGGTAGCCAAGCTTTCATTGATGAGGACTTCACGAACATAAACCAAACAAGCCACTAAAATAAGCATTTTGGAGCATAGAAGGAAGGTAAAAGAGGGTTTATTTTTCATTTTAGTTATGTGTTTTACTCATGTTTGTTAACTAATATCTCTCTAGTGTCTATGCCTAGAGATGTTATGTTAGTGTGTTTCTTTCATTTTGTTTTTATTTTGAAACTAACACCATACTAACCATCCTCTCTTGAGTCAAATTCCTAGATCACATAATGGCATGCCTGATGAGACAAGACACATCCCAAAAATGAAGAAGATCATTTTTTATCTTTAAAATCTTCATTTGGATCATTAAAACACTTGCATATTGATTTTTTAACTTTGTTTTGCCATTTTTCTTTGTCACAGGTTTACACAATAACCAATGTCAGTTAGTAAAACCAACATCAATTAGATAACTATAATCAGTCATTATTGGTATAACTGATGTCATTTAGATAACCATCATCGGTTAGTAAGTGTAACCATCGTTGGTTATATAGCTGACATCAGCCACTATGTTTTTCTTAAAACATAAATTCGTGAGCTATTTTTTTAAAGTTCAATGCTTCAAACCCAAAAGAGCCTCAAGGCTATAAGACATGTTAATGATTTTGCTATAGGACCAAGCTTGAAATTTTCTAAGAACATGTTTAGATCACCTTTTACATACTTAAAATGAATTTGGAACATTATTTTGGTGCTTAAAGTAACATTTAGCTGCTTAAGTATTTTTAGCATTAGTTTTCAAAGTTACAACTAAGACCAAGGGATCAAATGAACACCACCTCATTTTCATTTGGGATTAAAAATGAACTCATCTTTCCAATATTTTTATCTTCAATAGTTTTTTGATCTAATTTTTATTTGGAAAAAAGAGGGATGTTGCATGTATGCTCTTCCATTTGTCTCCTTTAGGAAACGCTATGAATTAAAAATTCCATTCCTATTGAAAATAGCCTAGTCCAAGGCTTAAAAATAAAGTCATCTAAAGCACTCCTCAAAAACTCATCAAATTTTGGGTGACCTTAAAAATAACCCTAAAGTCTTTATATTTTCATGCTTTGTTTATTTTTATATAAACTGAGCTTGCGAGGGGAACTTCATCACCTCCCATGAGTTCTTTAGGGAAGCTTCAACCCAAGGTTTCTTCAGCTAGCATTGACTTAATTTAGATCCTAATTTGAGTTGTACATAGGACGTAGAGACACTTTGGACATCACACTACACTGACCAAATAGTAGGATGTAGTGGTTGCAAAAAGGACTAGAACTTTTTGCAACAAGCCCAGTGATATAGACCTAAAATCCATGCTTTTCTTTTGCATTATTTGGCATAAAAGTCATTGTGTAATTGATTTCCCTAAAACATTCAAAAACTTGTTAGATCTTAGATAAATCCCCACTTTCCATGGAAGTATTTTTGGTGAAAGGTTCACCTCAAAGTCCATGTCTCAGCACTATCATTTGAGAGAAGGGGGGTGTAAAAACCCTACTATATAATGTGTATTACTTTTGGATGAACACATAAAATCCTCTCAAATGACGTATATT
This sequence comes from Torreya grandis, assembly GCA_037957365.1. Classification (NCBI taxonomy): domain Eukaryota; kingdom Viridiplantae; phylum Streptophyta; class Pinopsida; order Cupressales; family Taxaceae; genus Torreya; species Torreya grandis. The sequence continues at coordinate 40,858 of JARHVA010001803.1, forward strand.
GATAGATTCTAAGAATAACAAGAAACCTTGTTAGTTTAGAGTCTAAGAGTGATTCATCAGTGGATTCTTGTCATAGATTAAAGTCTTATTTGGAGTCAAAACATGGTGTAAACAAATAATGAAAACCAAACACATGGTAATAATTTTGCTTTGAAGAAAGAGGCATTATGTTTCCTATGTAATATCATTAATTTTCTTTGTTCAAAGTTCATCAAAAGCTTGGGAGTCATATCATCCACTTTGGTGTAGTTATGCTACCCAATTGAGTCTATACCTTTACCAAAGTTGTTAAGTCCTTCACTTATAATCTAAATTTGAAGTTACACCTTTATAGGTTCATAGGGTTGATGTGTTAAGTGGGTTCACCATTTGCACTAAACTTGAGGGAACTTAGGTTTAATTTCCAATTTGGGTTGAAGGCCATTTAAGACTCATAATGATTGTCATCACTTGATAGACTTAATACATTTTATGCTAAACACTTGCATTTTGAGTCTATGCACCATGACATTTTGAGTCAAGAAAAGTAGTGTTATGCTATAAAAATTATGGGAAACTATCTTTGCCTTAGGGATTTTTTGAAACAAACTTTTTTTCACACCTTTTGTGTAGTGTAGCATCCTTACATTGCCCAAAACATTTCAAATATTGTTTCATAAACCCTCTTGCATAGAGTTAAAACTTGTTCCTACATTTTTATACCAATCCAAATGTATTTTTGTGATATTTTGTCTAGCATAGTTATACCGTTCACTTTTGTCTAGCTTATTTGTTAAAAGAACAAAGTTTTATACCATTATTTGTGATAAAATAAACTATCTCTAAAAAGTGCCTTTTGTTTCAAACTTTATACCTAGTTGATTGAGTTGATGTCCAATAATAAAATGCCTAGTGTTTGTTAGAAGTGTTTCAAATTTGTTAGATTAAAATTTTCATTTATTTTGAAAATTCTATCTTTTGATGTTGTTTGGCCAAGAGTCGTAGCACATGCCTTATTTGAGCCTAGCTTTTGATGTCGCGTTTAGCAAAAATACCTAACAACTTTTAAAATTCCTAGATTAGACTGATTTGAAACACTTCGACCTTAGATTTTGGAATTTTGATTTTTGGTCTATTTACTTACTCATCTTTGTGTGAACAGTGAGACATTAGATACTTAATGCTAGCTTGTTTCTTCAAAATTATTTGCATAAACCTTTTGACCCTTTTAATGAATCTAGACCAAGTTGGAACATCATTTGTTTCAAACATTATCTTTTTAAAGTTTAAAAAAATCTTTGACCTTTCAAAGCATTGACTATGGATCCCAACATGTATTCCTACACCCATAGTGGAGCCATGTACAATCCAGGGATTAGTCATGTGGTTGCGTAGGAAGAAATGGTGCAAGACCCTATGTAGATAATATTACTTATGAGATGTATTCTTATCCCTCTTATAATAAACAATTAGGGGAAAAAATCCAAGATCCATTAGATAAATATTTGGTTAACACACCACCTTATTTAAAATAAGACCAAGAATAAACCATATAATACCTAGCTATAATACCCATAGTGGATGAGCTAGTTCTTCAAGAATCATATTATACTAATATGGCTTCCATACATGATCCATTTTTTTTTAAGAGATATTTGTTAGAAAAAAAATGAGATTGTGGTTAGAGTGTATGGGCCAAGTTTCCATCAGACTTCCCCCATGAGAGTCTACCAACCCTAGTAAGAGTGCCCCACAATATCATTTATGATCAACAAGATTCTTCTAGCAATCATATGGCTCTAGTCCAAATAGTGTATCAAGACCCTTATATATCTAATCAAGGTAAAAACATCATGGAAGACCACCTTAACCAAATGTAGACAACATATCAAACCTAACCAAATCTATCACATAATTTCAATCGGATGAACATGATGAGAAAACCTCTTCTTGACTTAATTCCTTCAATAGGAGTGTTGATAGAGCTAAATAGATAAGATAATTTGAGTTCTAAGCCATTCATGTAAACCACTTTGATAGATAACTTGATGCATATGCCTATTATTGAAGAAGTGTCTTTAACCTGTATGTAGAATAATGAGAAAAAATATAGTAGAAAATGTACAAACAATGTCCAATCCTGATCAAAGTGGTACTAACACATAAAAAACTAGCCAACAACATGTGCCTATAGTTAATTCCATGAGTGGATCATCATACCAGGGAGTAGGAGTTTATACATCCTAGCCTCAATCGATTTCTTCCTCAAGTGTACAACCTACAATATTAGGTAGTCAAATAATAGCCAATGTCATGCCTTAATGACATAATGTGATGAATCCTACTCCTCAACAAGTAATGATTAGTATTCCACAAAAATAGGCACAATCTAGTGTACCAACACAATAAAGGACAAATACATTACCACCTTAATTAGGGGAAACTAATGTTCCACCTCACCAGGTAACAACAAACATACCTCTTTAGTCATAGACTAGTATGCCAAAACCAAACAATGACTAGTCAACAATGTGTAAATATTGTTCAGTGATAGATGTCAAATATGCAACCTATTTTCACTTCCCCACAAGGATTCATGCAATAAGGAGGATCCCATGTTTCTCAAGTACCTACAAGACAACCGTTGGTTCAAAATGTACCACAAATTCAAAGACAAGGTCTTGTTTGACAAGTTCCCACTCAATAGTAAGGTTTGATTAGTCGATAGCATGTCCCTTTTCAACCACAAAAGGCACACTATAGTTATATCCCTCCATACTAACCACAAAATATTCCAAGTCAAACCTTTATCACCAATTCAAAATAGAATATCACACAACCAAATGTGCAATTTCAAGTACATCATAATCCACGTATGCATATTCTTGGTCCATTCCCCAACCAAACCAATATACCCAAATAGTTATCTCCATCATACCCTAGTCAAAGTGTCCCACTTGTGACCTCCCAACCATCTACCCAAACCAATATTCTCCCTCAAACCAATGTTCCTTCCAGTTTCATATCCTAAGAATTATAATAGATAAAAGATGTAATTACTATCATTCAAGTTAGGAAACAGACTAAAACATTTAATTTTGATAATGCATGTTCTTATCAATTCAACATGGAGTATTTGTAGATAACATTTCCTCTAGGATATGAACCACTGAAATTTGACAAATACAAAGGGAAATGTGACCCTAAGGCTCATATGATTGAGTTCTTTGTCACATGTCAACCAGTGGCATATAACGACATATACATTTTGCTTTTGTTTCCAAGGAACTTTGTTGGATAAGCCTTGGAGTGGTTTAAAAATTTACAGAAAAATTCAATAACAAATTTTGATGATCTTTTTGATAAGTTTATGTAGCAATTTTCCTATAATCTCAATCATGAGATTTCATTAGTGGACTTAAAGAAAGTAAAGAAAAAAGATGGTGAGAGTTTTGTAAGTTATCTACAGTGAAGGAGATCCCTTACAAGCCATTTCACCCATAGTTTACTAGATAAACAATTAGCTATTGTATTTACCAATATTTTTTATAGTCAAATAACATATCTTCTAGAGCTACAATATGAACATACTTTCAAGGAAATCATCAACAAGGGCTTATTGATTGAGTGAGATCTTATTAACAAAGTATTCATCAAGTTTGATTAAACCAATCAAAATCAAGGTACCAATTAGGGAAATGGCCAACATCAAAATCCCATTCAAGCACAAGAATCACAACCAACATAGGACAATAAGCAAAAAAGACCAAAGCATTTCAAACATAATATGAATGTTGTGGGAAATGGAGTAACCAAATCCCATCATGTCCAAATGGTGTAAACATCATCTGTACCACCATTTTAGCTTAATCTTACCTAGAAACCTCTCCAACCAATACCACAAACACAATAATCAAGACCTACACAATAAATATAATAGCCTTTACCATTATAAACCCCTCCTCCTAGGAAAACTGTGCCTGCACGTCATGTCTTTAGTGACCTAGGAAAACTTATTGAGTTTGTATTTTGAAATATTTTTACTTCTAATTTTATTAGTTGGCCTATACCAAAGAATTATTTACAAGGGATTCTTTATCCTAATTGGTACCATGAAATTGACTTTTGTGACTATCATTGGGTTAATGGGCATAATCCATGAAGATGTGTCTAAATCAAGCATTTAATTAAGAATATATTGGAGAATGGGGAGATAACATTAGAGAATGGTGCTTCCACTTCCAATCAAACTCTTGGGATTTATCAAAACCCATTTTCCCAACATAATAATTAATAGTAGTATAACAATCAACAACAATAACAACTAGTACAATAGCAAAATCAAAAGTTGAACCAGTAGAATCAACAAAGTCAGTTATAGAACCCATAATGATAAAGTAATGGACAAAAATAGGGTAAAAATGGTAACAACCAATAAAGCTACCATGTAGTTGCACATCACTACAATAGGGTTGTAGGTCATATTGTAGGGGGTAGTGTTAATACCATGTACATTAATCCTAGACTAAGTACTAATCAGCCTAGATTGTTTCTAAATAATAACATTCAACAAAATTACATGGATAATCCTTCTTTGACCTAGGAGTGTATACAGGCAAACCAGTAAACTAGGACTTCCCCTTTTAGACCTTATATCAATAACTTGTCCTTACCACGTGACCATATATGAGTACACTAACACCTGAGATTTGGCATGTCTTATCCCACACCATTCCCAATACTTGTTAGCAATAATGGTCCAATATTTAATCTTGATTATGTAATCAAAACTTGGAGGTCAGAGATTATTATCCTAGGCCCACAACCATCCACCACTTTACATATCATCTAACCAACCATTCAGCCTTAGAATAAACCATTCACTACTAACCAAGATAAGAGGTTTGACATTGTGGAATAATTATAGAAGACACTAGCACAAATTTCTATTTTAGATTTGATGTGAACATAAATAATACACAAGAATGTCTTGAATGAGTTTTTGACCCAATCCACTATTTTTAGTGACATATCCCTTGATAAATTTCAAGCTTTGGTTGGACACCTAGCTCTAGCCCAACAAGTCACATTCAACCAAAGTGATATGTCTCCTCTTGACCCACTCCATAATAACCCATTGTACATAGAAGTTTATATAAAGTGGCATAAAGTGAAACGTGTCCTTATAGACAATGGATCAGGCCTCAACATCATTTATCTAAAGCTCATCAATCTTCTTGGGTACAAAATAGTATATCTCTAACTAGAAATGATAACCATCAAAGCTTATGATAATCAAAAAAGAGAATCATAAGGAACCATTAGTTTGCTAGTTATTATTAGGCCTTTAACCCATGATACACTTTTCCATGTGCTTGATCTTGAATTGTCATATACTATGCTTCTAGGTAGGCCTTGGTTACATGAGATTCCTGTAGTCCCACCAATGTTGCACCAATGTATCAAGTTTTCCTACTCAGGGATGGTAGTGAATATTTAAAGAGATTTACACCCATATGAATACTACAAACATATTGAGGCTAAATTTCAAATCTATAATTATCAGTATGACATGAATCTAAGTTCCAAGCAGGATAAAGGAAAGGCCATACTTATTGGTCCTTCACTGGATAATTACATAGATCCTAATACCTTGGATTCCCTTTCCCACATGTCACCTCCTAAATCTTATAATCATTTCACCATTACAGATAATGGATTGGGAGAGTATGTGACCCATGATAAACTTCATATTTCTAATCTTCCTCATAATCTAAAAACCTTTGGGGGGCCTAAAGTCACTTCACATATGCATTGGCAACAAAATAATAGAGATAAGGGACTTGTCACATTTGTATTAGCATATGGCCTAAAACCTAATCCTCTTGAAGGGGATGAATCATGGTTATATAATGACAACCAAGATGATTTTTATAAAAGTGTAAAGTGTCATATTCCCAATAAGATCATGGAGCATCACAATTATGAAGGAAGAGGCCTCATACCGAATCAACAAGGAACCATCAAGCCAATTTCCATGACTAAGTATGAAAGACCTTATGGACTTGGATTTAAACCACCTGTGGGTGACCCCACATATCTTATTCAAACTCCATCACTAGTGACTACTGATGATGATGTCAACAATGAAGTAGAGTTTGATTATAGCCTCACCTTTGATGACCTAGATGAAACCAACTTGTTTGATAATAATTCCATTTATACCCTTACCTTGGTCATTCATCACAACTTATTACCATTATATTATCCCCAACTAATATATTGGGACCAATAAGAATACAATATATTGATTGATGAGTTCTAGATCGATGAGGCATTATGTGACTTCTTAGGCCTTAGATATAACATTCCATTGGGAGATCACAAGCCAATATTCTCAATTGCATTGGATCTTATAGCCTATTTTGGAGAGCAGGTGAACACCCTAAGCCAAAATAAATAAGTAAAACATTGAGGTCCTAAAGTGAAAACCTCTTTGAGGTGCTTTTTAACCAGGAAAAAAGTAAAGATAAAGGCCATTCTAGTGGTGAAAACCTTTTTCAGGTGCCATTAGATGGGGATGTTCATTCTTCTTCAAATTTAGACTAAGAGACCACCAACGATGAACTTGCATGTGGATCTGAGTTTAGTTTTGCACAACAACAAGTATTTGATCAAATTATTAAACAATTTTTGACTATTTTTTTCACATGATTGGATCTCCCATTAGGGGTCTTAGATTCATCATGCTTAGGATAAGTTGAAGATCAAGTCTTAGAAGAAGACCCTAACATATTCCAGTAGTTCAAGTTATTTCTTACTATCCTAGAAGATAGTTTGACCCTTCTAGTCAAGGATACAATAGAGGTAAACATCAAGACTCCATCAAACCTAAAATGGATAAAATTAGGTACATCCCTCACTAAGGAAGAACATGAAGTCTGTATAGCTTTGTTGAGAGAATTTGTAGATATCTTTGCATGTGCCTATTTTGATATGCCAGGTTTAGACCTCACCTTAGCTCTAAACCACCTTGTGGTTAATCTTAATTCTAAAACAGTAAAAAAAGATACGTAAGATGCATCCTCGCATTGTTGTATTGGTAAAGAAAGAGTTAGAAAAACTCTTAGAAGTAGGATGCATCTAATTCATTAACTACTTAGAATGGATCTCTAATGTGGTACCTATTAGTAAAAACACTAAAGGTATTAGAATATATACTTATTTTTGAGACATCAACAAATTTTGTCCTAAAGATGATTTTCCATTGCCTAAAATTGACATGATCATCAACTCCATGATAGGTTATGAAATTTTTTCACTCATAGATGGATTTTTAGGATATAACCAGATCAGAATAGCACTAGAAGACCAATATAAAATAGTATTCACCACTCCATGGGGAACATTTTATTATCAGGTAATGCCATTTGGCCTTAAAAATAATATATCTACATATAAAAGGGCCATGACTATCATATTCCATGATATGATACATGATATTGTTAAAGACTATATTGATGACATATTAGGAAAATTCAATACCAAGGCTGACAATCCAGTAGTGTTACGTAAGATATTTAAAAGATTATAGGAGTACAAAGTCAAACTCAATCCAAATAAATGTGTGTTTGGTATAACCTTATGAAAATTTCTTGGATTCATCATGTCTCATAGAGATATTAAAGTTAATCTATCTAAATTCCATGTTATAACTGAGATGCCACCACCAACTAATTTAAAGTAGATTTGTAGTTTATAGGGTAAGATCTAATCAATCTAATGCTTCATCTATTAGTTAGCACATAAGTGTCATCCATTTAAATATATTCTAAAGAAGGGAGATGTATTTCACTAAGAGGATCACTATCAAACAATTTTTCAACAACTCAAAGACTATCTTGTTAATCTGCTTGTTTTATTACCTCATATGCTAAGAAAGCCATTTTTGTTATACCTATTAGCTACCAATAATGCTCTAGGGGCACTCTTGGCTCAACATGATGACAATGGAAAAGAGCATATTGTATACTACCTAAGTTTTACCTTGTTCACATATGAACATAACTATACACCTATTGAAAAATCTTGTCTAGCCATGGTCTTTGCAGCTCAAAATTTATTCCATTACATGTTGAATAATGAGACAATGGTCATTTCAAAAATAGAGTCACTCAATTACTTATAATATAAAATAGATTTACACGGTAGAATGGCTAAATGGATAATGCTTCTTAGTGAGTTTGACATAGAGTATGTCAATCAGAAGGTAATCAAGGGACAAGTTCTTGCAGATCAACTTGTTAAAGTACCTCTCACAGACACATAGCCACTCATGTTTTTATTTCTTGATGAATCCATAATGACCATCATTGAAACACCCCTTGAGGAGAATCAATATAAGTTTTATTTTGATGGTTCATTTATTTCACATGGATTAAGGGTAGGCCTATTGTTTATTCATAGGGGGATCTAATCCCTAAATCATTCAAAATCAGTTTTCCTTATACAAACAACATGACCAAGTATGAAGCACTTATTTTAGGAATTTGACAGGTAGTGCATTACAACATATCTCATCTCCAAGTTTATGGTGATTCTTAGTTAATCATTACTCAGGTCATAAATCATTTTTAGACCAAAGATGACAAGTTGGTTCCATATAAAGCCATGGTCGACACTCTTCAGCAAAAAATTTCCAACATTCAGTTTGAGCATATACCAAGGGCTAGTAATAAAACTTTATATGCCATGGATACTATTGGCTCTTTGATTCGGCAAATAAATAAAGCTAGAGAGTATCAGTTCTTCATTGAGAATTTGTTAGCACCAGCTCATGAACCTTCAATCATTGCAATGATTTGTAACATTGTTGGTCCTAATTATATCTAGTATGCATACCTTTTTAACTACCTTAATGACCAAGTTATACCACATAACCTATCTCAAAAAAAACCAAAGCCTTCATTCATAATTCCACTTATTATACTCTACTTGTTTCCATGCTTTACCATCATAGTTTTGATGGAACTTTGCTTCATTATTTAACTTTGGTAGAGTCTACACTAGTGTTAAGATAAGTTCATGAAGGGGCATGTGGATCTCATTATAGTGAGGTAGTCCTATCCAAAAATCTCTTGCATATTGGTTATTATTGGCCCATGATAGACGTAGATGTTGTGGCATATGTAAAAAATTATGACAAATGTTAACAACATGCTAATCTAATTTATGCCCCAACCAAAACTCTGAAACTAATGTTGACACTATGTCCATTTTTTACATGTGCACTTGAACTCATTAGGAATATCAACCCCACTTCATCTGATGGCCATAAACATATTCTTACCACCACTGAAGATTTCACTATGTGGGTTGAAGCTATACCCCTCACATGATTGGAAACCAAATTTCCAAATTCATCTTCAACCATCTCATTTTTCACTATAGTATTCCCTTTGACATTATATATGATAATGGAGGATCACTCAAGAACAAGGATGTAGATCAACTATGTAATGAATATAACATCACACAACATTTTTTTACAACATATTACCCTTAAGGTAATAGCCAAGCTGAAGCATCAAATAAAACCATTGTCAATATTCTCAAAAAGACTGTCAATGATGTCAGTCATGATTAGCACCTATAGATATTCCCTTCCCTTTGGAGATACCATACCAATCATCATACCCCCACAAGAGCAAATCCATACTCACTTGTTTATGGTATTAAAGCCATCCTTCCTATTAAGGTCAAATTTCCTTCACTACACATCTCTTTCAAGCATGTCCTAGATGATCATGACTATGGATTATCTCATCTATAAGATATAGACCTACTTGATGAGAAGCACACAAACATGCTCAATAATCTTCATGCATAGCAGAATTGACTCAAAGGCTACTATAATCAACGTGTTAAGTATAGAACATTTGAACTTGGTGATCTTGTTATTAAAGAAAACCAAAAGAATAACATGGTTGAGAAGAATCATAAAGTAAAATTCAAACCAAATTGGATATGGCATTTCATCATTACTGTAGATTATGGATCAGGAGCATACAAGCTTGCTACACTAGATGGAGATAAACTTCCTCAATTGGTAAATATTATTCATCTCAAGCAGTACTATGCTTAAGCACTAAGGTGTATTATTTATAAGGACCATTTCAATTATGTAAATTTATCACTATTATTATTTATACAAATATCATCCTTATCCATCTTATTAGTCTTATTCACTTTCCACTTCTGACCTATCAACCCAGTGTGTTTTAAAGCTTAGCCCATTTGACCTTGGTTTTTTCCATTCGTTACACATTTTTAGCATCAAGGTATATGGTTAGTTTCATCAATTAGTTCATGTAATTTAGATAGAGATCATATTTTAGAGTAGTGTGATAGAAATTTTGGCAATCACATCCTTTATTTGTTCTTCCTTTTTTATCATCAGTCATGTTACTAATTATAACCAACTTTAGGAAAATTAGTACCATTGATCCATACTATTGTGTCCTAGTTATAACCACCTATGGTTAAACTAGGAGAAACATTTGTTTATTAATCCTTGATGTACCAATTTTCCACTTCCTATGTTGTACTTTTCCTTTTTACCAACTGTGCCTATTTTGTTTGAATTGACATCTACACTAGTCAAATTTCTCCATTGTAGGGTAGAACTACAATGACTTGAGATCCTACTCTGTGGCTATGTAGGTAGCACTCGATACTTGTTGAGGTCAGCTTCATCACACTTTCAACCATTCTCTCACCATTTTGTGAGAAACCTAAGTATGAATGCTCTCACTATTTTGTGAGCAACCTAAGGATAAATGCTCTCACTATTTTGTGAGTAACCTAAGTATGAATGCTCTCACCATTTTGTGATAAACCTAAGTATGAACACTCTCACCATTTTGTGAGCAACCTAAGTTTGAACTCTCTCACCATTTTGTGAGAAACCTTAGTTTAAATGCTCTCACCTTGTTGTGAGCCTAAACCATTTAGTGTCTTGCAATCCTCGATTGAGTTGAGATACTCCAAAATAATTCCAAAAACATTTATAAAATCATTAGAAAAAATCAAAAACATTGACCACCTATTTACCTTAAGGATTATGGGAACCCTTACTAAGTTACAAAAAATAAATTTTCATTTATTTTCCCCATCCTTTATGGCCTTTTTCTCTCATGCACTTTCCATTTTGCAAGACCATTCCTATTATTCTATCACATCCATTCTATTTTTTTCATCAGTTATCACATTCTTCCCATTCTCAGGGAGAACTACATTTGGCTTAAAGTTTTTTACTAGATATTACATCCATAGAACTATGTAGGTAGCATCCACTTACCTAGTGCATATGGAGATAGCTCAGCCACCCCTTCCTTTTCTTCTATTCCCCCATTTTGTTTATTTGTTAATTTGTCACCTATTTTCTAGGGGAAATGTTTGTAGGGTTTATATTACATTCCATTATTTGTTTGTTTGTTTATACTTATTAAGTTTGTTTATCTACCTATTTGTTTAATTTTATCACCATTGCCTTGATTCATTTTATGTGTGTTCATTGGGTGATTCCCTCCCCACACTTACACTTGAATCTAGCCATATTCATATGTTTACATTGTCATCATGGTTTCTATCATTACTACATTATTTTATATTGAGTATTAGATTTTAGGAGTCAGTCCTTATGTATATTTCAACCAAGACCTCATGATGTTATACCATGATGCTTACCGACACATGTTACAACAAACCTCAACTTCAAGAAGTCTATTCAACATTGGTGGCATCAATATCTCTTCAGCACAAACATCCTAATTCAATCCCAATCATATCCCAAATAGAGTAATTAACCACAAAATAATTTTAACCTTTATTAGTTCAGACAAGTATCTCCCTACTAGTAGGCTATTCTAATTCATCATTACATTCTATGTTAAGTTATCATCATCCTTGACCAAGTTTACCATGTTTGCCATAATCAGGGTCTAATGATTATAACTACCTATAGGAAAATCATTACACACCATCCCACCTACATTTCTCAATTATTATAACCACCTTTGTGTAAATCATTATGTTGTCACCACTTTAATTTTTCTACCCATATAGGGGCATGTTGTTATCTTGTTTATCTATCTTAATTGGGCCAGCTCCATCTTCTCAATGATTATAACCACCTTTGGGAAAATCATTTTGTTATCATACCACATTGCCACTATCAAGGTACAATGCTTATAAGCACCTTTAGGAAAATCATTATACACCATCCCACTTGCATTCTCAATGATTTTGACTACGTTTTCAATATCATTGTGTTTTCACCCCATCATCTTTCCTTTCTTTAGTCCCCTCATTTCCCTTCTTTCTTTTTGAGGGACTATTTTCCAACTTACTTTTGCCAACCATTCCCTCGAGGGGGAATCATATAGTTTGTTTATCATCATTATAGTTGTATGCATGGAAGACCTTTTCATTATTTGAGAAGATGTTACTATGATTATATCTTGTAATGCCTTCCCAAATAAGGGCAAACTATAGACACCTAAATCTGGCCACCAATAACCTCCAATCAAGCTTTTTGGTGAAGGGACTTAATTCATCAAAATGAAACTAACAAACCAATATGATAGTCCTATCTAAGCATTACTTATTTGATGGTAACAAAAACATATGTTATAAAAAAATCCATATAATACAAAACTACAACACTTTAGACACCTTTGCTTATCCATTTACACTTAATTTGAAGCTTTGAAGTGATAAAAAAGGATGGATTAAGCTACAAGACTCTACTTGTTGTGTTGATGGGTTCATAGGCTTGTAGCCCTACTGGGCCTAATTTTTGGCCATATCTTTCACAAAACACTTTCTATCCAAAACATATAAATTGTTACAAATACCCATTTGGAAGTTACATAACATATGTCAAGACCAGGTATAGTTGTTTTGTACGGAATGGTACTTTTGACCCTTATAGCAGACCTAATTAGGCCTCTTAGCAATGCTATTTTGGTGTTTGGGAGAGTTTTGGGTTGATTTAGATCATGAAAATTTTAGGAGATGTGCCATATGACATCATAAAACTACTACAATCTCAAAACACCTTTTATTTAACACAAAACCATCTTAAAATCTTGTTGCTATACTCAGAATTGTAGGAAAATAGGGTTAAAACACAAGTATACAAGAAACCTCACTTTTCCATATAGTACGGCCATGAAAATTTTTACATAACCTAAAAATGATAAACCCACAAAAAATACAAATTTTTGGAATTTTATACTATACGGTTTATGAGATCAACAAGGTTCTAGTTAGGGTCTAGTTTACACCAAATTTGAGCTACAGGGAGCATCCTAGGGAGTTAATAGCCCAAATAATTTTTATTGGTCTTGTATTAACCTCCTTTATAATCTTGATTAGTCACAAAGAAGATAATACCCTCTTAAGTACTGACTACAAACTTCTTCCTTGCTACGTTGTCTAGTCTACATACATAGTCTTGAGGAAAGATTGAACAAAAAAAAAAAAATGACTCCAAACAAAAACTCTCAATTCATTAATTCACCAATAATATATACATATACACCTGTTCCACATAAAAATCCCCCATGCCAATCATATTTTCTCAACTTAGATACTCAAATCCTATACTAGGCTTCACACAACAACCTCCCAAAATGGGGTAAAACAACGTTTCTAACATAAGAAGACTTAAATCACTTAATATCTCACCCGAAAAACTTGAAATCATCTAAGGATAAGATATTGGGTTTTATTTGACTAATATTTACATATATTTGTCCTTTTTCTCACATATAGGTCTTATTCCATGCTTAAAGGAAACTTAGACAAATTTGAAAATTTGAAAACCTAAGAAATGGAGGGAAACTAACTTAGCACACCTAGACACGCCAAAACTCAACCAAAAACATGAAAAACACATTCCTAGCATGAATATGCTCCTACATCATTCTTTCAAGGAGCAAAAGAAGTATTTTTCACTTGTATTTTCTTTTTCAACTCTTCCATGCTTGTGCCCAGCTTGAGGATGTCATTTGTAGTCAAACATGTTGCATCTTCAGTTGGTAGATTCTTCCACTTAGTTAGATACCAGAAATATTCTTTGCCCCTTGTCTTTTTAACCACTTTCTTGTCCAAAATGCTCTCAATCTCCTTTGGCACTTTCTTTGGTAGTTTTTGGTCCTATTGGATAACTTCATCTACCCCTGTTTCAATCTCTTTAGCTGGTTGTCCTTCATCTTTATATGGATATAGATCTGAAACATTAAAGATTGGAGAGAATCCAATCCCTTTTGGCAATTCTATTTCATATGCATTATTTGAAAACTTCCTTATTACCTTGCATGGTCCTATTTTCTTTACCTTTAGCTTGTTGTATTCCCTTTTTGGGAACCTCTCTCTTCTAAAGTGAGAAAGAACAAGGTCTCCAACACTGAAACTGACATCTCTTTTCTTTTGATATGCTCTTAGCTTATACTTGATGGTGTTTTCTTTAACTTTCTTCTTTACCTATTCATGCAAATTTTGCATGGCATTGGCAAATTCTTCTGCATCAGCACTCCTTGTCTCCATGCTAATTAGATTTCTCAACCCATACACACCTCTTTGATGCATTCCATACGTAATTTGAAATGGACTCTGTTTGGTGAATATTTTGTTATTAACTAACTGATGATGAAATGGGTATATCAACCATATTATAAGGAGATTTAAGCCACAAAAAGTGTAGGTTTACCACATCTTAATGAGATAAATCTCTCCTCTCATCAAGGGGAGGTTCCCTATGGATCACTTATATGCTATATGTATATATAAGTAAACAAAAAATAATAGTCAGGGTAGTATAACACCATCCATCTCTCTTTTTTCAGAGAGGGTGTCTAATGAATGAAGAGGGAAATCCCGGTCGATGGCTGAAAGCATTCCTCTTCTTTCAGGAATGGTATCTAGCGTAGAGTAGAAAATCTCTTGAAGTAGTAACAAGGTCCACAAGAAAACCCATGAAAGCACAAAGTCTTTTGTTGCCTCCACTGATTCAGAACACATGTAACAATAGAGTGAAACAAAGCCCAAATTCTTCACCTAAAACTATAATGAATAACAAGGTTACCAAGATAAAAGTAGCTCAAAGTCTTTCTTTTATCTTTTAGAACCATCTTTAGATAATTTCAATACACACACTTTGCTTATTAAATCGAATAGATGAGAGATTATTAGGAAAGAGAGCATAAGAACTATTTCCTAAGTAACACAAATTACTCTAACACAAAGTCTGAAATAAACATATTTCTCATTCATTTGATAAAATATGATTTACAAGTTGAGCACAAAGTCTCAAGAAGTGTCTCAATTTCAGTAGAGTTTTTGCTCTCAATTATCTAGAGATCTTTTACAAAAGAGGTTCCCTCTATATATAGGGAGAAACCTTCAAAATTGAAAAAAGATTAAAATATTAAAATATCTAGTCAAAGATGAGTCATCTTTGACTTTGGAATATTTTCTAGATTTTTACATGTAATTACATATTACAAAAGTGCATGCACTTTTACATGTCAAAAGTACCTGAGAAGAAAGGAAGAAGAGAGAATAGAGGAAAGATTCAATTCTTGCCACCAGACTTCTTTAGATGAGCATCATACATGGCGATAGATGCCTAAATTCCTATACTATCTAGTGCAATGGTATTTTTGAAGATCACTTTGGCTCTAATTGTGGCATCTTTCAATGCTGTGATTGCTTTGGCATGACTAGTTAACCTGGTTTTTAGATTACCCAGAGTTAACTGAATATCTAAGATGTTATCCACAAAAGTCATTAAAAATTCTTTCCCTTCAAAATACCTTTGGATAATGCCTTTGAATTCTTGAATCATCTCTTCTACTGAAATAAATTGATTATCTCTAGAGGTGAGATCACAAGGCAATTCCTCCAATCTGTTTAGCAGGCCTATGTCACTTTTTTCACTAGCATCCTTAAAAGACTTGAGATCTTTGATCAGCTCCTTAAGTACCTGGATTCTATATATCAATGATTCTTTGATTTAAACATCGAAATCTTTGTTTGCAATGATGTCAATTGATGCCAAGATGCATTTCTTCAGATTCTTTATCTCTACCCACTTGCCAAGATATTTATTTATACTGTCAATATCTTGAGAAATAAGAGAGACAAGGTCTTCTAAATTTGTCCTCATTTTCTTCATCTTCTATCTTCTCAGCAACCTCTAGAAGCAAGGAAACTCCTTGAGTATGCATCTTTTCTATATAATCTTCAAGCACTTTCCCTTTCATGTAGGTTTTCTCTACTTTCTAGATAACATGATCATCTATAGAAAAGGCTTCTGGGGTCGTTGCTTCAGGAGCGAGAGTGAATTTCCTGACTACCATAGTCAATTGTTCAACCTTTACCATATAATAATCTTTCATTTTCTTTTCCCTATCAAATTTCTAGACCATGATATCCATTGCTAACTGAAGGTCGCTCTTTGCACCCTCGTGAGTGACTTTTCCCAACTCAACAGGAGAAATGGAATAGTTTCTCATGTCAAAAACCTCTAAGGTTACATCCTATGGAGGATTGGCTATCTCTAGAAATTTGTGCCCCTTTTCCTCAACCATTTTTGAAAGGATCCTTGATTCTTTAGGGGTCTTAGATTTTACTAACACCATTTTGCCAAAATCAAAGTCATCTGTAGAGATGGCTTGCTTCTTCCTTTTGGGCGTAAAAGTTGATAACCAAGGTGGTAGAGTAGAAGCACTTATTGTGGCAATAGTTCTTGCAGCTGGTGTTACTGGGGTAACATCTGCACTACTAGTGGGAATAGTGGGTGCAGTGGGTGTAGTAGGTTAAATTGTATCGATTGCTGGCTAGTCAACAGTGGAACTTTCTCTGATATTGAAAGAAGGAGATGTGAAGGATGTCTTCAGAAGCACCTTGAGGATCACCAAACATAAATCCAGAATGAGAGGCAGATCTAGAAGAAGGAACACTGATGGGAGAAAGAGGTGAAGGAGATGTCACAGGGGATTGAGGTGGTGAAGAAGACACCCCTGTAAGTGGTTATGCCCCTTCCTGGGGAGATAGAGTCTTAGTTCTCTGCTACTCTATAGGCTTGTCATCTATCTCCATCTATTATGTTGCCTATTCTTGAGTGCTTTGTTTTCCAACCCCTATAGTTGTTGATTCTGGCTCCTTAGCAACCTTCAATTTCTTAGACACAAAGATGATTTTAGGCTTGTGAGGCCTAGACAAAGAAAGAATGCCACCTTTATTCTTAGTTCTATTCTCTGCTCTCTTCATTGTTTCTTTCTAGAATTTAGCCTCTGATCTTATGATGAATTCCTTCAACGTGATTCCTTTGGCTGCTAGCCAATCATTGGTGTTAGCTAATATTGGTTCAAATCTTTTTCTTAAAGAAGTCAATTCCTTTTGGGACCACTGAATTGGAAGAAGAGGAGAGTTAGCAACTTTCTCAGCTAGGTATCTATTTTCAATTATGTTCTTATCATCAACTAGACCAGGGGGTATATCTGCAAGCCCTAGATATTCAATTCGCTTCAGAGTCAGCCTATTGTAGTCCATCCTTTTGATTTCTTCTGTTATTCTCACGTCTACCCAGATGTCCTCAATCATGAGCTCATGAAATTGAGTCTTTCTTTGGCTCATATCCTTGACACCCTTGTAGTCAAAATTAGACCTTCTCTTAAACTACTTCATGGTGACTAGTTGCATTTCCATCTCCATTACCCTTGCTTTGGCTGCAATCAAAATTGAGTATCTACCAATTTCTATTGGGAACCTGAAACCTATATTTTTTAGTTCCATTTGCTTAGCGTGTATGACAATAATCTACCTACATAGCTCTATTAGGACTAATTTGTCAGATGGAAATTGAGGGAGCATGTAGGGATAGCCTTAGAAAAATCCAACCCATAAATAGCAAAAGGAGGGAAATTATAGAAACATGCAGCCAAAGTCATTGACGACTGTCCAAGCTTCATCTGATACTCTTTTTTGTTCTAGTTGAGGATCAAAAAGGCATAAAAACACTATGAAGAAGGCATCATTTACCCTCTTAAAGTGATGGATTGATCTTTTTAGTGTCAGTTGAGGGTAATATGAATAAACCGGGGTGGTTCTTCTATATCCTTCAGTTGTCAAACTTGGAAAGGTTCGCATCAAAGCTGAAATGTAAACTAAGTATAAAGTCATATAGAACTTTGAAGTAGTAGACACTTTTGTCAAATGCTCATGAAGAGCATTGCTGATCTGCTCATCCTAAAAGATGACTTGCTTCCCTTGTAAGATTATCTTGATAAAGGGATACATCCATTCATAGAATTGGGAAGAATATGGTAGACCTCATACTCTGTTGAGAAGAGTAATCAAGTCACCAACTTATTCTATGAAATCACTCTTTAGAAAATTTTGTGGCCATCTAGACAAGTTGGCTCTGGGAGTCTTGAGCCATCTATTATTCATCACCTTTTTTGCTCTCTCAAGATTTTTGTTGTACTCCCTCTATGCCTCAATGAAGTCAATTTTTAGCACATCGGTAGCAGGAGGGCACATGAAGACTTTATTGATAAATTTGGGGTCCAATTGAATTATCGTGTTGCCACTGGCATCTGACACTAACCTAGTCTCTCTATTATAGAACTGGGTGGACTAGAGGATGAACTCTATGTGATGTGCCACTACAGGGAAAGAGGAGACTAGGTGGATGTTGCTTTCAATGATTCTTTTCATCTCTGAGCTCAGGTTGGTCACCTTGGTTCTCTCTATGAACTCATCCATATCCATGTGGCCGATCTTTATATCTCTAATGTCATCGACATTATAAGTGACCGAGGTGATTGGAAAAACACTTTAATACTAGTACTTTATGGCCTTTAACTTCTTTGGAGAAGTGTTAGTTATTGGGATGAGCCTTTATTGAGAAGGCACCGATGAATGAGAATCCTCAGGGGGTACTGTGATAAGAATCATGATCGTGCAATTAGGAAAAAAAATAGCAAATTAGGGAATTTGCATGTCAGGTGATCATGACCAAGGAAGGGCACCTGACAGGGCCAAGGTGAAATCGAGTTGGGAAGTGAGAGAAAAATGGGGAGGAGGTGAAAAATGGAAGGAATGAAGATTTCTATGGAGTTAGAGAAATCAGAGAAAAAGATGCAAGGGTGACAAAATTTGCCACCTTGGCATGTGGGATGGTCTGTATGCATAGGTAGCAAAATTTATCGCTTGTGCATGAGAAGTGGAAAAAATGCATTGACGGCAAATTTTTCCACCTATGCATGCTGGGAAAAAAGGTGTAAGGGTGGAAAAATTTGTTGCCCTTGCACTCAAGTGTAATGGCGGCAAAAGTTTCCACCAATACATCTGGGTTGAGCAAACCTATATCGGTAGAAAAATTTGCCACCGATATAAGAGAGAGAAGAGGGCTTTGTTAGGGTAGTGAAATACACCACCCTTATAAGTAAGATGTTTTGGGGAAGAAGGGAGGGTGGTGAAATTTGCCACCTGAGCATGGAGGAAGAGGAAGGATGGCTGACAGGATAAAGTGAGAAGGGAAAGAATGTGATGGGAGAAGATAGGCGTCTTGATGGGAGAAAGAGAAGAGGGGGAGAGGAGAAGAAAATAAAAATAACAAAAACACAACTAGAAAAAATGAGCAGAAATAAAAGAAGAATATGAAACAAAATGTAAAAATAAAGACCAACCTAGAAAATGGTGCACGATGAGAAGTTGAATCCAAAAAATGCTTCTTCTCACTTGCTAGATCATCCAGAGGTAGATATCAAGAGGAAGATTGGAAGAAATAAATCCAAATGGGGTCAAAAAGAGATTAAATGGGGCAAAAATCAACCCCAACCACTCGATGCATATGGCTATAAATGCTGCACATGAAAAACAAGGCAGTGTAGGGGTGGCAAAATTTGTCACCCTTACACTAAAAATTAAAGGGACATGAAGGGGCAGCAAAATTTGTTGCTCCTGCATGGGAAGAAGAAAAATGCAGGGGTGGAAAATTTTTTTGATCCTACATTTTAGATGCAAGGGTGGAAAAATTTTCCACTCCTACATGAAGAATGAAGAAAAATGCATTGTCAGCAAAATTTGCCACCTGCGCATGAAAACGGAAGGAAAAAGACTAACTCTAGGAAAAAGGGAGATTGTCCCCTAGTCGCATTGAGACCATAACAACCTTTTCATTTTAGGGAAAACATAACAAAGAGACGTTACGAACTTTGAATGATGCTAGTTGAGCAAACACAAGAAAAACTCATCTCAAAAAATAAACTTAGAGAAAAAGGCAAAACAGACAAGTTTCATAGGGGGTTGTTCTAAAAAATGAGTTGAGCTAATTTTGGAAACAATAGATGGCTTCTATTGGGGAACTTTCATTGATTGAATCGATCAATGGGAGTAGAAACTAGTCTTTAAGTGCCTTCATCCAAGCCATTGGGCTACGAAGTCATGCTAAAAATGAACAAAATGCAAAAAATATACAAATATACAAGTGGATCAATCTAAACTTCAAGGATTGAAAAGTTTTAGATGCTACCCACTATGGGGTAGTGAAAATGGTGCTCTATCTTGATACTCCAACAAGAAGCTATTCTCACCACAGAGTTGTCGAATGGTAAATGGACCTCTCCATAAAGAGTCAAATTTGCCATGCATTCCATTTGGTTCTCTCTTCTTGTCCCATAACAAGACTTGATCTTTGATTTAAAAATCATGAACCTTAGCCCTTTTGTTAAAAAGTTTCTTCCCCTAATTTTGATGTGTCATAATCTGGTCCACCACCATAGTTTGCTACTCATTCAATTCAGTTAGACATATGATCCTTTTGTCAATTGAATTTTTGAAGGTTAAATCTTTGATTGCTTTGACTAACCTGAGTGTTGGTAGTTCTAGAGTGATAGGTATCTCTGCATTCAAGCCATACAGAATGTCAGGATATGAAACACCGAAAGCACACAATTGATTACCAAACCAAGCAACTTAATATGCGGAAATTAACCAGAATCACAAGTAACTAGAATTCAGAATAACACATGATATGAGAGACAATACACAACTTGTATTAATACTCATACATAAAAGAATACAATAAAGAAGATGCCACTTCTTCTCCACCACCTCTTCAGAGGCTTCCCACACCTCAAGTGAACAGTAATTCTCTCCTCAAAGCTCTCTCCCTCTTAGGTCCCAACACACAACTCAAACACAGAGTTGGTGTTCACCTCCAGTGCTCCACGCACACCACAAGTGCTCCATGCACTCCACAAGTACTCAAGGTACTTCAAGTAGATCTCCCATGAACTTGCAACAACCTGCAATTCAACAGACCATACTTATGGAAGGAACTCCCTTGCCTTCCTCTTTGCTCTATCTGAGTACACACCTATACTCTAAGTAGATCCTGCCTGATTCTACTCCCTGTTGTGTCACTGTCCTATCTGATCTTGCAAACTTGCAAATCACCCTGGTTCTACACACCTGTGAACCTTGACCTTGCACACACATACACCTACAGATCAATGATCTTAATTACCATGCAGATCTCCTATAAAGGCCATGCTCACCTGATGACCAAGATCATACATACATGAAGAACCCTGCTGATTCTCCAATCCAGCACCCACACTTGGTATTATGGCACTAGGAGGAACGCACCATGCTCTACCTCTCTTTGAAGGAGCTATTTTCTCTCTTACTCCCTAGCACTAATTTCCAATACAATAATGAGTCTATTATATAGATCTCATCCAAACAATAATTAGACATCTAATTACAATAATTAGATCTGCAGCTCTCAGTCTAAAATTGGCTCTCATCATGCAAACACTTGGTTCGTTAGCTAACTGCCTATAACATCTGTAGTCTGAACCACACAGGTGACTGACATCAGTTCCTGTCTGCCTGGGGGTCACCAACGCTGGCCGATCTCTGACCGACGTCGATTGCTTCCTGTCTCCTACCTATCATCGTCGGTTGGCCAGACCAACACCGGTTGTCTGTGACACTCCACAACTCATCTGCAACCTCCTCCATGTCTACATCAGTGAAGCTTTTAGCTCCACAACCTAACAATCTCCCACTTAGAGATAAACAGTTGCACTGTACCTATACCTATACTATATCTAATCTATTTCCTAGTTTGTATCCCTCTTCAAGCTCAATCCTGAAGACAACGCACCACACATCCTATGGTGTACCTCCTATCATCTGAGTACCCTACCACATCCGAACCTATAAACCCATGTAGTGAAGTCCTGACCCTGAATAGCATGAATCCCTACTGCTGGTCCCTCTCAAATACCTGAGAACCCACTTCCCCGAATTGGCTCCTAACTCTCTGACAGCTCCCACTGCATGGGAATACTCAGGTTTATACTAGACCTCATGTGATTTTGGACACTGTACCTGTCCAGCCCTTAGTGTGCTCCAGCTCTGCATCCTGAACCTCGCCAACACCTGATTCACATCAGCTCCCACTAGAGACAAAATCAACCTGTGATCTCCATGTCTCCCATGCCAAAGAATTTTGCTGCTCCAAACTCCTCATGACATGCCACTGAACTAACCTTACCCTTAGCTCAGCAAAACCCTGTATGTCTGAACCTGTACCAAGTTCATCCTCCACATACAACAATAGGATAATGTTGCGACCATCATCCACCTGGTAAGACAAACACAATGGTTATACTTACATTGACTAAAGCCCTACTTTGTCATCCACCTGGTACCACCTATCAGTCCTGTCCCACTATCCTTCAGCTCCATCAAGACCATATGCCTGGTCTTTCATCTCACGTGTCCGTTCACTCTATTCTTCAACTAAGGAATCCATTCATCTCTGTACTTTTGCACCGGTGGGCCACCCTAACAAAACTCCCATTTGGTTCTGCATCATATCCCTACCATGCTCCCACCTGTTTCCTAGATCCTTCCTACTCTACAATTAGCAACGAGTATAAAGAAGAGGGACAACGAATTTAAGGGCCTACTTACATCTTCACTCCTCTGTATGGGTGTTTGAGACTCCTTGACAGCGTGCTGTCCACCCAATATCCGTTAGAGTGACCGACCTCGGTCACTCCACAGTCTACATCCGATCGACGTCAGTTCCCATGCATCTATCCTTGACTATCGACACTGCCGACATCAGTGTCACTATTGCCGACGTCGGTCCTCCTGACCAACGTCGGTCTTACCTAATGCCCAACATCACCAGCTTCGGTCTGCACATGACCAACATCGGCCCCTATCTATTCAATGCCGATACCTGTGTTTGCTTGTGAGTGATAACTTTTTTACTCGCGAGCTCATTTGAATCAAAACCCATGTCCAAACTGCTCTGCTCAGAAGTATCTAGCACCATCCACTGGTTTCTGTCTGCCATCTCCTCCATAAACACCAAGGCTTTCTAGTTCTTAAGCCTGTCAAATATTTCTATCTTTTACTTAAGAACATGCATCTCCTTCCTGCTCATGTGACCAAGCCTACGAAGCCACGTTTTCGCAATAGAAGAAGAACCAGTAATATAAACAAGTAGATAAAGAGTACCTATTTTCTTACCACCAGCTAATTCAAGTGCATCTACTGTGAGATTTCTTGTGCATCTCTCATCACCCAATCTTTCTGAAGAAATTAGCCATATCTCCAAACCTGGGACCTGCATGACCTTCATCAACACCTGTGTGTTGGCTGCTTGCAATTTTAGCTTCACTTCCCCTTTGCCAATTCTTTGGCAAGGCTTACCAGCTCCTCTACCTAGGGCTGCATGGAAAGAGGCAACCGAATCTATTAACCAAGATTCAACTTTATCCAAGAAACCTCCTAGAGCATCTTGTGCAACAACACCTGCTACATCTGCTTCTTCAGTTTCTTCATGCTGATCTTCCACAAACCAATAATATTCTTTTACCTACTCTTTCTTTCCATGGGACCGTAAGTGACCATCTGTGCTTTTCAACTCCTTCATTCTTAGCTTACTTTCATCTACCATTGCTCTACTCCCACTCAATCAGAAACCCCTGAGAGTGACCTGTAACCAAACATAAAACTTGCTTCTTGCAACCTTGGCTCTGATACCACTTGTCAGGATATGAAACACCAGAAGCACACAATTGATTACCAAACCAAGCAACTTAATATGTGGAAATTAACCAGAATCACAAGTAACTAGAATTCAGAATAACACATGATATGAGAGACAATACACAACTTGTATTAATACTCATACAGAAAAGAATACAATAAAGAAGATGCCACTTCTTCTCCACCACCTCTTTAGAGGCTTCCCACACCTCAAGTGAACAATAATTCTCTCCTCAAAGCTCTCTCTTGTAGGTCCCAACACACAACTCAAACACAGAGTTGGTGTTCACCTCCAGTGCTCCACGCACACCACAAGTGCTCCACTCACTCCACAAGTACTCAAGGTATTTCAAGTAGATCTCCCATGAACCTACAACAACCTACAATTCAACAGACCATACTTATGGAAGGAACTCCCTTGCCTTCCTCTTTGCTCTATCTGAGTACACACCTGTACTCCAAGTAGATCCTACCTGATTTTGCTCCTTATTGTGTTGCTGTCCTATCTGATCTTGCACACCTGCAAATCACCCTAGTTCTGCACACCTATGAACCTAAACCTTGCACACACATACACCTGCAGATCAACGATCTTACTTAGAATGCAGATCTCCTATAAAGGCCATACTCACCTGATGACCAAGATCATACATATATGAAGAACCCTACTGATTCTCCAATCCAGCACCCACACTTGGTACTGTGGCACTAGGAGGAACGCACCATGCTCTACCTCTCTCTGAAGGAGCTATTTGCTCTCTTACTCCCTAGCACTGATTTCCAATACAACCATGAGTCTATTATATAGATCTCATCCAAATAATAATTAGACATCTAATTACAATAATTAGATCCACAGCTCTCAGTCTAAAATTGGCTCTCATCATGCAAACACTTGGTTCGTTAGCTCACTACCCGTAACATCCACAGTCCGAACCACATAGGTGACCGACGTCAGTTCCTGTCTATTTGGGGGTCACCGATACCAGCCGATCTCTGACCGACATCGATTGCTTCTTGTCTCCTACCTGTCGTCATCGGTTGGCTAGACCAAAGCCGATTGTCTGTGGCACTCTACAACTCATCTGCAACCTCCTCCATGTCTGTATCAGTGAAGCTTTTAGCTCCACAACCTAACAATCTCCCACTTAGAGATAAAAAACTACACTGTACCTGTACCTATACTCCATCTAATCTATTTCCTGGTTCGTATCCCTCTTCAAGCTTAATCCTAAAAATAACCCACCACACATCCCATGGTGTACCTCCTATCATCCAAGTACCCTGCCACATCTGAACCTACAAACCCATGTAGTGAAGTCCTGACCCTGCATAACATGAATCCCTGCTGCTGGTCCATCTCAAATACCTGAGAACCCACTTCCCCAAATTGGATCCTAACTCTCTAACAGCTCCCACTGCATGGGAATACTCAGGTTTATACCAGACCTCATGTGATTTTGGACACTGTACTTGTCTAGCCCTTAGTGTGCTCTGGCTCTGCATCCTGAACCTTGCCAACACTTGATTCACATCAGCTCCCATTGGAGACAAAATCAACCTGTGATCTCCATGTCTCCCATACCAAAGAATTTCGCTGCTCCAAACTCCTCATGACATGCCACTGAACTAACCTTACCCTTAGCTCAGCAAAACCCTGTATGTCTGAACCTGTACCAAGTTCATCTTCCACATACAACAATAGGATAATGTTGTGACCATCATCCACCTGGTAAGACAAACACAATGGTTATACTTACATTGACTAAAGCCCTACTTTGTCATCCACCTGGTACCACCTATCAGTCCTGTCCCACTATCCTTCAGCTCCCTCAAGACCATATGCCTGGTCTTTCGTCTCACGTGTCCGTTCACTCTATTCTTCAACTAAGGAATCCATTCGTCTCTGTGCTTTTGCACTGGTGGGCCACCCTACCAAAACTCCCATTTGGTTCTACATCATATCCCTACCATGCTCCCACCTATTTCTTGGACCCTTCCTACTCTACAATCAGCAACGAGTATAAAGAAGAGGGATAATGAATTTGAGGGCCTAATTACGTCTTCAGTCCTCCGTATGGGTGTTTGAGACTCCTTGACAGTGTGTTGTCCACCCAAAATCTGTTACAGTGACCGACCTCGGTCACTCCACATTCTGCATCCGACCGACGTCGGTTCCCATGCGTCTGTCCCTGACTACCAACACTACCGACGTCGGTGTCACTGTTGCCGACGTCGGTCTTCCTAATCGATGTCGGTCTTACCTACTACCCAACATCACCAACTTCGGTCTACACATGACCGACATTGGCCCCTGTCTATTTGATGCTAGTTCCTCCTGACCGACGCTGGTACCTGTGTTCACCTGTGAGTGATGAATTTTTTACCCATGAGCTCATTTGAATCAAAACCCATGTCCAAACTGCTCTGCTCAGAAGTATCCAGCACCATCCACTGGTTTCTGTCTGCCATCTCCTCCATAAACACCAAGGATTTCTAGTTCTTAAGCCTATCAAATATATCTATCTTTTACTTAAGAACATGCATCTCCTTCCTGCTCATGTGACCAAGCCTACGAAGCCACGTTTTCGCAATAGAAGAAGAACCAGTAATATAAACAAGTAGATAAAGAGTACCTATTTTCTTACCACCAGCTAATTCAAGTGCATCTACTGTGAGAGTTCTTATGCATCTCTCATCACCCAATCTTTCTAAAGAAATTAGCCATATCTCTAAACCTGGGACCTGCATGACCTTCATCAACACCTGTGTGTTGGCTGCTTGCAATTTTAGCTTCACTTCCCCTTTGCCAATTCTTTGGCAAGGCTTACCAGCTCCTCTACCTAGGGCTACATGGAAAGAGGCAACCGAATCTATTAACCAAGATTCAACTTTATCCAAGAAACCTCCCAGAGCATCTTGTGCAACAACACCTGCTACATCTGCTTCTTCAGTTTCTTCATGCTAATCTTCCACAAACCAATAATATTCTTTTACCTACTCTTTCTTTCCATGGGACCGTAAGTGACCATCTGTGCTTTTCAACTCCTTCATTCTTAGCTTACTTTCATCTACCATTGCTCTACTCCCACTCAATCAGAAACCCCTGAGAGTGACCTATAACCAAACACAAAACCTGCTTCTTGCAACCTTGGCTCTGATACCACTTGTCAGGATATGAAACACCGGAAGCACACAATTGATTACCAAACCAAGCAACTTAATATGTGGAAATTAACTAGAATCACAAGTAACTAGAATTCAGAATAACACATGATATGAGAGACAATACACAACTTGTATTAATACTCATATAGAAAAGAATACAATAAAGAAGATGCCACTTCTTCTCCACCACCTCTTTAGAGGCTTCCCACACCTCAAGTGAACAATAATTCTCTCCTCAAAGCTCTCTCTCGTAGGTCCCAACACACAACTCAAACACAGAGTTGGTGTTCACCTCCAGTGCTCCACGCACACCACAAGTGCTCCACTCACTCCACAAGTACTCAAGGTATTTCAAGTAGATCTCCCATGAACCTACAACAACCTATAATTCAACAGACCATACTTATGGAAGGAACTCCCTTGCCTTCCTCTTTGCTCTATCTGAGTACACACCTATACTCCAAGTAGATCCTGCCTAATTTTGCTCCCTGTTGTGTTGCTATCCTATCTGATCTTGCACACCTACAAATCACCCTGGTTCTGCACACTTATGAACTTTGACCTTGCACACACATACACCTATACATCAATGATCTTACTTACCATGCAGATCTCCTATAAAGTCCATGCTCACCTGATGACCAAGATCATACATACATGAAGAACCCTGCTGATTCTCCAATCCAACACCCACACTTGGTACTGTGGCACTAGGAAGAACGCACCATGCTCTACCTCTCTCTAAAAGAGCTATTTTATCTCTTACTCCCTAGCACTAATTTCCAATACAACCATGAGTCTATTATATAGATCTCATCCAAACAATAATTAGACATCTAATTAAAATAATTAGATCCACAGCTCTCAGTCTAAAATTGGCTCTCATCATGCAAACACTTGGTTCGTTAGCTAACTGCCCATAACATCCAGAGTCCGAACCACACAGGTGACCAACGTCAGTTCCTGTCTTCCTGGGGGTCACCGATGCCAGCCGATCTCTGACCGATGTCAGTTGCTTCCTGTCTCCTACCTACCGTCGTCGGTTGGCCAGACCAACGTCGGTTGTCTGTGACACTCTGCAACTCATTTGCAACCTCCTCCATGTCTGCATCAATGAAGCTTTTAGCTCCACAACCTAACACAGAAGTTGGAATGGTGACATGCTATGGCTCTCTTGGGTGTAATCCTATCCACCCATAAAGTATTAAATAGTGCTTTGTGCCAAGTTATCTGATTGTCATCTACCAATTTCCTGATAATAGTGACTAGGTTCTTATTGCTCGATTCTGCTTGTCCATTTCGCTATGGAAAATAATCTAAAGTATGGGATAGGGTAATTCCATAATAAAAGTAAAATTGAGTAATTTCATGTGAAGAGAAATAGGCTGCATTATCTATTACAATTTTGAGTGGAACCCCAAACCGAGAGATGATATTTTCCTTAAAAAAATTGCACACCACTTCAAACATAACGTGCTTGGTTGGGATGGCTTCCACCCATTTAGTAAAATAATTAGTTATCATGAGGACATGTCATGTCTGGCATTTGAAGTTAGGTTAATTGTGCCATTGAAGTCAATACCCCACTATTGAAAAGGCTCTTTGATTATTACCAGCTTAAGGGGTAATGTGTCTAGTTTAGGCTTTCCAATGAACTACTAACACAATTCACATCTACGCACCTTTTTGTAGGCATCTTGAAATAGCATAGGCCAATAATACCTCACTCGTAGAATCTTGTGCACTATCACTAGTGCAAAAAAATGTCCTCCATAGGCCAAATTATAGAAAGACTCTAAAATTTTATCTTGTTTTACCTTATCGACACAATGAAGAAATACCCCATCTAGGCTTCTTTTATACAAACCATTATCCCACAAAATATAGCTAGCAACCTTTAGTTTAACATTCCATTTTTCCTTATAAGAGAGATGAGCAGAACACTCATCAGAGGTTAGAAAATGGGTGATGTCAAAATACCACTCTTCAGTAGTGGTAACAAAGAGGACTGTAGGCATGCCTTCAATCTCCATTTCTTTGTTTTCTACTCCCTTAGGAATGTTTTCAGCAATCAACTGACAAAGACCCTTTCCCTACACAAGTTTGGTAGGTTTGATGTCTAGATCAAACTCTTTAATCTTGGAAATCTAATTATCCCTCTTCGTACCAAAGTCTTATTGAGTCAAAATGGACTTCACTATTGTATCAAACACTAAAACTTTAGTATGCAAGTTTAGAATATAAAACCTGAAATGTTTGACTACTTTGACCACCACATATGCATGCTTCTCGATGTTTGAATATTTTAGCTCATGAGCTTTGAGTGGACAACTCATGAATGAAATAGGAGATTCTACACCTTTTTGGTTTTTTTGAACTAAAATAGCTGAAAGTGTGTGATCAGAAGCATAGCTATATATTTTAAAGTTTTTGGTGTAGTCTAGACAAACCAGAATTGGTGCGTGAGCGATTGCTTCTCTGATGTCTTTAAATGCTGATTTGCCCTCTATAGTCCATTTGAAGGTAGAATTTCCTTTCATCATATTGAAAATGTGGTGAGTTTTCTCAGTGAACTCAAGGATGAACTTTCGAATAAAATTCACCTTTTTGAAGAAAGAGTGAACCATAGTTTTACTGGTAGGCAGAGTAAGTTCTTGGATGGACTTGACTCTTTTCGAGTCAATTTTAATACCTTCTTGGGATAATATGTTCAATAATTTTTCCTTTTGTCACCCCAAAGATATATTTTTTGGGATTTATAGAAATACCATTCTGATGACAGCGTTCTAGTATTCTTTGTAAATGGTGGACATGGTCAGAATGATGCTTTGAAAATACCATCAAATCATCTAGGTATACTATAATGAACTTACCCATTTCATCCTTGAAAGCGAGGTCCATTGCTCTTTGAAATGTGGCACCTACATTTATCAGATCAAAAGGCATTCTTCGATAAACAAAGGTGCCCTAAGGTGTGGTGAAGGTAGTCTTATGTTGATATGCTTTTCTAACTTCAACCTGATTGTACCTTGAGAAACCATCCAGCATTGATAACATTTTTGAACCTGTTACCATCTACAAAAATTGATCCATGATAGGGAGAGGGTAGATATATTTTAAAGATAACTAATTCAAGTTTCTAAAATCCATGCAGATTCAAATTTCATCATTCTTCTTTCTCACAGGCACTATATTGGCAATCCGTGTAGAGTGATAGATTAGAAAAATTATCTTGGCATCAAGCATTTTTTATATCTCAGATAAAATGGTACCTAATATTTTTTGATTATATTGCCTAGAATTTTGCTTATAAGGCATTGAGTTAGCCTTAAGAGGAATGTCATGGCAAATTTCATCAGGCCTGAGTGATTTTAGGTCATCATAGGAATATGCTAAGACATCTATATATTGGCAGAGTAGAGTAGCGAACTTGAATCTCTCCTTAGAAGTGTAGCATTTCCTAATGTTCACCATCTTAGGATCTCCCTTGGTTCCCAAGTTTACTTGATCAAAATTTTGAGAAGAGTTTGAATCCATTCGCTATTGTTTGATGAACTTGTCATGGTTATCAAATAGTTTCTCTAGGAAAACTAGGCCTTTGGGAATTTTATTCCCCTTTAGCTATAGGAAATCCTCACCTACATTTGTATTCAATTCAGAAGTTGTCTCACATTCCTGAAGTTTACTGCCTTCAAAATACATTTATTCAAAGCTATCCTTTGCTCTAAGATGGCAATGATTTGATCGTCATTATTTAATACTTGCCAATGGCTGGCATTATCAGGTATACTTGGCTAAAAGACTAGTTTAATAGTGTACTTGTCTCCTTTAAAGTTTGGGTGAGGAACCAAGAGAGTAGAAAAAATAGTTAATGCATATGCCTGGTCATTGAATTCTCTTAAAACAGCAGAAATGCTAAAAGCATCAAAATTTTCAATTTGGTCCCAAACTAGATTGCGATAGTGGCACAATCTTTCATTCTTGGTTTTATAGAGGTTCCTTACCTAAAAAACCACCAATTCAGTGTCCCCTTTAGTATGAAGGAGTTTAATGCCTTTTTCTATAGCAGCCTACAATCCAAGCAACAGGGATTAGTACTCAGCTATGTTGTTAGTATTGTTAAACTATAACTTGTAGGATAAAGGAACAATATCTCCTTGAGGAGATACCAACACAACTCTAACTCTTGAACTGGTAGAGGAGCAACTACCATCAAATTCTAAGATCCATACCTCACTAGACATCATTTTTCCTTTGAAAACTCCTTCATTTTGAGGAAGAGGTTCTTCCATGCATTCTTTTTGCTTTATCAATTCTCCTGCTGTGTCAGTTGAATACATTTGTAAGTTTTTGCCTATAGGAGTTTCATCATATGCCTCATGAACTTCATCCGTGGATAGGAAATAGTTACCCATGCCTAAAGACTCAAATAAAATTTGAGCTTCTAGTGCTGATGATCGGGTGACTACATATCTTGCCTCTTTTTTAGGAAGCAATTTCTTCATAATACCTTGAATTGGGATCCTTTCCTCTAACAAGTCCATGCTTAGCTCACCCCCAACATCTTTGCAAAAATTCTACCCAAGAAGGATGATGTAAGAGGCTGAAACATTGGCCACTAGAATCATCATTTTTATCCTCTTTTTTGGAAAAGCTTCGAACGCAAATTGGGCATCTTTTATTTGACCAAGGAGTGGGACTTGCTTGTTTTCCATAGAAAAACACCTCCCAAAATTTTTGGTCAAAGTTAGACCAAGGGAATCTATGACCTTGACAGGCATAACATTATCAAAAGCTCCAGAGTCTATTATACAATTACTCAATTTATAACCATTTATCAACAGGGAAACATAGAAAGGTTCTATTTTCTTGGGAGAAATAGGAGGAGTCACGACAAGATTATTTTGGATGGATTTATCCTTGGGGGAATCATGAGTGGCCTTTGAAGAATCTTGTCTTGTGAGGATGGTTTTGTTTTTTACATATTCTGCCAACTTATCAAATTGTTCAGGATTGACTCTCAAATACTCAATCTCCGTCATTTGAATCTTAGCCTTTCTGGCATGATCAATTATATAAAATAATTGAAATGAATTTGAGATAGAGGAAGAGGGCCCATCATCTTTATCTTTAGTAGGTGTGGCACTGGTCTAAGAAATAGAGGTGAAATATATGGGATGGTTTGAGGTACTTACCTTTTTTTTAGTTACCTGATATTTAGGTTGCAAAGGCAATGGAGTCCCTCATTTAGCGATGGAGACCACTAGATGAGGTTCTTCTTCTAATTTTCTTTTTTTGGTGTGTGGAGCTGACTGGTTTTGAGATCTGTTAAAAATGGCATAGGATCCATCAAACCCTTCTCCTTTACTTCTAACTTTATCTTGGTAATCCAAGAAAATGATATTGGAGTTGCCAGCTAATTCTTCTTCTTGCTCTTTGAGGAGATTAGAATCATCTTATTGGTCCAACTCAAGTTGAAGTGAAAAGTCATGTTTAGCCTCCAGATAACTGACTGCTAAATTAGCAGGTGCTTCTTCAATTACAAGTTTCCCCTAAGGGAGAGGTAGGTGATTTGATTGCCCTTGGTTCTGAGTAGCATTGTCTTGATATTGTTGATTCTAGAATATTCTCCTTGGCATATATCGATAAGTGGGGGAAGACATACCTTGGGCCATCTATCTTTTCAAAGCTATCAACTTATTTGTCAACTTTTACATCATAAGATCTATAGTGCTTGTAAAAGAACTTTCAGCAGATGAAAAAAACCTATTTATACTGGAGTCTTTTCTAATCTTACCTACCAAGATAAGATCATCCTCAATCTCAGTAACCAAATTTTGAGCTATCGTGAGATCCATAGGGCCAGCTTACCTCAATAGAAAACTTACTTCAAGAAGTTACGAGTTGATAAAAAAGCACTTGAGATTCTCTGGCGTGGGCTGAGTGATGGTAGGAATTTGGTTCCTTAGCTTATTAAATTTGGCTATGAAATCCCTCATGGGCTCATGGGGTTTTTTTTTCATTTGTGTAAGCTGAGCTAACAAGACGTGTGCATCCTCAGCAAGTTTAAACCTAGCTTCAAATTTGGACTTGAGCATATTCCACTCAATTATAGTTTGAGCTTGAAGGTGGTAAAACCAATCTACGACAGTGCCTTGCAGAGTTTCTACAAAAAGTCTCATTGCTACGTCTTTTAATTCCACATTGATTATGCCACATGCTATAGAGAAGGTGGCAATATGCTCATCGAGATGAACCTTCCCATCACCAAAAAACTTGGGAAATTTTTTCCTAGAACTATGAGGTAGTTCATATAAGGGTGGGGTCAAATTGAGAGGGCCAAAAGAATTGCCCCATGGACCTTGAGCCATTATGATAGGATGATTAAATGGTGGGATAATAAATCTTGGTGGGGTCAATAAAGACAAATCCTTCCCATTATTAAGGCTAGAAGCTTCACTAGGTATGGGAGATCTGGCATTGGTAGGAGGGAAACTCCTAGTTTGCTGAAGATGAGATGATGGGGGAGAAATCTCAAAATTAGTTTGTCACACCAATTCAAATATGAGATCAACAATACCTTGAGCTCTCTAGCCTCATGTGTACAGTGGATCTACTAGAGTGTCAACTGAAAAAAAAATGAAACTACTTCAAGTTGAAGCTTGAGGCTTCTAAATGCACGTTCATAGTCACCAATAGAGTTGCCAAAAAATTGTTGGGTGAATATTTTGTTGTCAACTAACTGATGACAAAATGGGTACATCAACCATAATATAAAGATATTTAAGCCACAAAAAGTGTAGGTTTACCACATCTTAATGAGATAAATCTCTCCTCCCATCAAAGGGAGGATCCCTATGGATCACTTATATGCTATATGTATATATAAATAAATAGAAAATAATACTTAGGGTAGTATAACACCATCCATCTCTCTTTCTTCAGAGAGGATGTCCAAGGAATGAAGAAAAAATCCTGGTCAATGGCTAAAATCATTTCTCTTCTTTTAGGAATGGTATCTAGTACAGAGCAGAAAATCTCTTGAAATAGTAATAAGGTCCACAAGAAAACCCATGAAAGCACAAAGTCTTCCATTACCTCCACTGATTCAGAACACATGTAATAGTAGAGTGAAACAAATCCCAAAGTCTTCACCTAAAACTAAAATGAATAACAAGGTTACCAAGATAAAATTAGCTCAAAGTCTTTATTTTATCTTTTAGAACCATCTTTAGATAATTTCAATACACACACTTTGCTTATTAAATCAAACAGATGAGAGATTATTAGGAAAGAAAACATAAGAACTATTTCCTAACACAAATTACTCCAACACAAAGTCTGAAATAAACCTATTTCTCATTCATTTGGTAAAATATGATTTACAACTTGAGCACAAAGTCTTAAGAAGTGTCTCA
This sequence comes from Torreya grandis, assembly GCA_037957365.1. Classification (NCBI taxonomy): domain Eukaryota; kingdom Viridiplantae; phylum Streptophyta; class Pinopsida; order Cupressales; family Taxaceae; genus Torreya; species Torreya grandis. Next base: position 75,576 of record JARHVA010001803.1, read on the forward strand.
ATTTCAGCAGAGTTTTTGCTCTCAATTATCCAGAGATCTTTTCCAAAAGAGTTTCCCTCTATATATAGGGAGAAACCTTCAAAATTGAAAAAAGATTAAAATATTAAAATATCTAGTCAAAGATGAGTCATCTTTGACTTTGGGATATTTTCTATATTTTTACATGTAATTACATAATACAAAAGTGAATGCACTTTTACATGACAAGAAAGGAAGAAGAGAGAATAGAGGAAAGATTGAATTCTTGCCGCCAGACTTCTTCAGATGAGCATCATACATGGTGATAGCTGCCTAAATTCCTATACTGTCTAGTGTAATGGTATTTTTGAAGATCACTTTGGCTCTAATTGTGGCATCTTTCAATGCTATGATTGCTTTGGCATGACTAGTTAACCTGGTTCTTAGATTATCCAGAGTTAACTGAGTATCTAAGATGTTATCCACAGAAGTCATTGAAAATGCTTTCTCTTCAAAATTCCTTTGGATCACACCTTTCAATTCTTGAATCATCTCTTCTGCTAAAAGAAATTGATTATCTCTAGAGGTGAGATCAAAAAGTAATTCATCCAGTTTGTTCAGCAGGCTTGTGTCACTTCTTTCACTAGCGTCCTTAGAAGACTTGAGATCTTTGATCAGCTCTTTAAGTACCTAGATTTTGTATATCAATGATTCTTTTATTTCAACACAAGAATATTTATTGGAAATGATGATAATTGATATTAAGGTGTGTTTATTCATATTCTTCATCTCTATCCACTTGCCAAGATATTTATTTATACTGTCAATATCTTGAGAAATAAGAGAGACAAGGTCTTCTAAATTTGTCCTCATTTTCTTCATCTTCTTTGTCTTCTCAGCAACCTCTGTAAGTGAGGAAATTCCTTGAGTATGCATCTTTTTTATATAATCTTCAAGCACTTTCCCTTTCATGTAGGTTTTCTCTGCTTTCTGGATAACAAGATCACCTATGGAAAAAGCTTTTGGAGTCGCTTCTTCAGGAGTGAGAGTGAATTTCCTAACTACCACAGTCAATTATTCTACCTTTTCCTTGTAATAATCTTTTATCTCCTTTTCCCTATCAAATTTCTAGACCATGATATCCATTGCTGACTGAAAGTCACTCTTTGCATCCTAATGAGTGATTTTTCCCAACTCAACACGAGAAATGGAAATAGTTGCTCATGTCAAAACCCTCTAGGGTTGCATCCTATGGAGGTTTGGCTATCTCAAAAAATTTATGCCTCTTTTTCTTAACCATTTTTAAAAGGATCCTTGGTTTCGTAGGGGTCTTAGCTTTCACTAACACCATTTTGCCAAAATCAAAGTCATTTGCAGAGATGGCTTGCTTCTTCCTTTTGGTCGTGAAAGTTGATAACCAAGGTGGTAGACTAGAAGCACTTATCATGGCAATAGTTCCTACAGCTGGTGTCACTAGGGTAATATCTACACTGCTAGTGAGAACAGTGGGTGCAGTGGGTGCAGTAGGTGAAACTTTATTAGCCATAGGTTGGTCAATGGCAAAACTTTCTCCAATATTGAAAGAAGGAGATGCGAAGGACATCTCCAGAAGTGCCTTGAGGATCACCAAATATAAATCTAGAAGGAGAGGTGGCTCCAGAAGAAGGAACACTAATGGGAGAAAGAGGCGAAGGATATGCCACAGGGGATTGAGGTAGCGAAGAAGACACCCCTGTAAGTGGTTGTGCCCCTTCCTGGGGAGATAGAGTCTCAATTCTCTGCTGCTCTATAGGCCTATCATTTGTCTCCATTTTTTTTCCTATTCTTGAGTGCTTTGTTCTCTAACCCCCATAGCTGTTGATTATGGCTCCTCAGCAACCTTCGAATTCTTAGACACAAAGATGATTTTAGGCTTGTGAGGCTTAGATGGAGAAGAAACATCGCCTTTATTCTTAGTTTTGTTCTCTGCTCTCTTCTTTATTTCTTTCTAGAATTCAGCCTCTGATCCTATGATGAATTCTTTCAATGTGATTTCTTTGGCTGCTACCCAATCATTGGTGTTAGCCAATATTGGTTCGAATCTCTTTCTTAAAGAAGTGAATTTCTTTTAGGACCACTAAATTGGAGGAAAAAGAGAGTTAGTGACTTTCTCTGCTAGGTATCTACTATTAATTATGTTCTTATCATCAACCAAACTAGGGGGAATATCTATAAGCCCTAGATATTCAATCTACTCTAGAGTCAGCCTGTTGTAGTCCATCATTCTAATTTCTTCCATTGTTCTCAAGTCTACCTTGATGTCATCAATCATGGGCTCATGAAACTGAGTCTTTCTTCGAATCATATCCTTGACACCCTTGTAGTCAAAATTGGACCTTCTCTTGAACTACTTCATGGTGACCAGTTGCATTTCCATCTCCATTACCCTTGCTTTGGCTACAGTCAAAATTGAGTATCTACCAATTTCTATTGGGAACCTAAAACCTGGCTTTTTTATTTCCATTTGCTTAGTGTGTATGACAATAATCTACCTATAGAACTCTATTAGGACTAATTTTTCAAATGGAAATTGGGCTGGCATGTAGGGATAACCTTGGAAAAAGTCAACCCGTAGATAGAAAAAAGAAGGAAATTGTAGAAATATATAGCCAAAGTCATTGATGATCATACAGGCTTTATCTGACACTCTTTTCTATTCTAGCTAAGGATCAAAAAGGAAAAAAACATTGTGAAGAAGGCATCATTTACCCTCTTAAAGTGACAAATTGATCCTTTTAGTGTCAGCTAAGGGTAATATAAATAAACTGGGGTGGTTTTTCTATCTCCTTCAGTTGTCAAACTTAGAAAGATTTGCATCGAAGCTGTAATATACACTAAGTATGAAGTCATATAGAACTTTGAAGTAGTAGACACTTTTGTTAACTAGTCATGAAGAGCGTTACTGATCTGCTCACCCCAGAAGATGACTTGCTTCCCTTGTAGGATTATCTTGATAAAGGGATACATCCATTCATGGAATTGATAAGAAGATGGTAGACCTCATACTCTGTTGAGAAGAGTAATCAAGTCACCAAATTCTTCTATGAAATCACTCCTTAGAAAATTCCAAGGCCATCTAGACAAGTTGGCTCTAGGAGTCTTGAGCCATCTGTTATTCATCACATTTTTTGCCCTCTTGGGATCTTTGTCATACTCCCTTTGTGCCTCAATGAAGTCAATTTTTAGCACGTCAGTAGCAAGAAGTCACATGAAGAATTTATCAATAAATTTGGGGTCCAATCAAATTATCATGTTGCCACTAGCATCTGACACTGACCTGGTCTCTCTGTTATAGAATTGGGCACACTGGAGGATGAACTCTATGTGATGCACCACTACAAGGAAAGAGGAGACTAGGTGGATGTTGCTTTCAATTATTCTTTTCATCTCTGAGCTCGGGTTGGTCATCTTGGTTCTCTCTACAAACTTGACCATATCCACGTGGCCAATATTTGTATCTCTAATGTCATCGACATTAAAAGTGACCAAAGTGATTGAGAAAACACCTTGATACTGGTACTTTTATGGCCTTCAACTTCCTTGAAGAAGTGTTAGTCATTGGGATGAGCCTTTTTTGAGAGGGCACCAATGAATGAGAATTCTCAGGGGGTACTATGATAAGAATCATGATTGTGTAATTAGGGAAAAATGGGAAAATTAGGGAATTTGCATGTCAGGTGATCATGACCAAGGAAGGGCACTTGATACGGCCGAGGTGAAAGTGGGTTGAGAAGTGAGAGAAAAATGGGGAGGAGGTGAAAAATGGAAAGGAAAAAGATTTCTCCAAAGTTAGAGAAATTGGAGAAAAAGGCACAAAGGTGGCAAAATTTGCTACCCTGGCATGTGGGATGGTCTGCATGCACAGGCAAAAAAAATTGCCACTTGTGCATGAGAAGTGGAAAAAATGCACCGGCGGTAAACTTTACCACCTGTGCATGCTGGACAAAAAGGTGTAAGGGCGGCAAAATTTACCACCCTTACACTCAAGTATGACAGTGGAAAAATTTGTCACCGATACATCTGGGTTGGGTAGACCCGCATCGGCGGCTAAATTTGCCATCGATACAAGAGAGAGAAGAGGGCTTTGTTAGGGTGGTGAAATATATCACCCTTATAGGTAAGATGTTTTGGGGAAGAAGGGAGGGCAGTGAAATTTTCCACCTGAGCATGGAAGAAGAGGAAGGATGGCTGATGGGGAGAAAGTGAGGAGGGAAAGAACGTGGTGGGAGTAGATAGGCATCTTGATGGGAGAAAGAGAAGAGGGGGAGAGGAAAAAAAATAAAAACAAAAAAAACACAACTAATAAAGATGAGCGAAAATAAAATAATAATATGAAACAAAACACAAAAACAAAGACCAACCTAGAAAATGGTGCGTGACAAGAAGTTGAATCCAAAAAATGCTTCTTCCCACTTGATAGATCATTTAGAGGTAGAGAGCAGGAGGAGGATTAAAATAAATAAATCCAAATGGGGTCAAAAAGGGATTAAATGGGTCAAAAATTGGCCTCAACCACTTGATGCATGTAGCCATAAATGTCGTGTGTGAAAAATGAGATAGTGTAGGGGTGGCAAAATTTTTTTCCCTTACACTAAAAATCAAAGGGACATGTAGGGGTGGAAAAATTCACCGCTCCTACATAGGAAGAAGAAAAATGCAGGGGTGGCAAAATTTGCCGCTCCTACATGAAGAATGAAGAAAAATGCATTATCGGAAAAATTTGTTGCCTGTGCATGAAAACATAAGGAAAAAGACTAACTCTGGGAAAAAGGGAGATTGTCCCCTAGTCGCATCGAGACCGTAACAACCTTCACATTTTGGGGAAAATGTAACAAAGAGACATTACAAACTTCAAACGATGCTAGTTGAGCAAACACGAGAACAAGAAAAACTCATCTCAAAAAATGAACTTAGAGAGAAAAAGGTGAAATAGACAAGTTTCACAAGGGGTTGTTCCAAAAAATGAGCTAAGCTAATTTTGGAAACAATAGACTCAATGCTATAATTCTATTAAGATAATCGTTATAGGCAAATTTAGCTTGTGCAAGTGCAAGATCTTACTATTTTGGATGCATACTTACCAAGCTTCTCAAGATGTTGCCTAATCTCATGTTGACAACCTCTATGTGGCCATCAGTTTGGGGGTGATAGGCTGAATTGAAACTCAATTGTGTACCCAATTTCTTCCATAAGGTTCTCCAAAAGTGTCCAACAAATTTGGTATCCTTGTCAGAAACAATGCTTCTAGGCAATCCATGCAATCTAATAACATCTTGAAAGAATAGATTAGCTATGTTAGTAGCATCACTTGTTTTTTAGCATGGAATAAAATGAGCCATCTTTGAGAACCTATCTAACACTAAAAATATGGGGTCATAACCTTTTTGAGTTCTTGGCAAACCAAGTACAAAATCCATGCTTATTGAATCCCAAGGCCTATTGGGAATGGGTAGTGGCTAGTACAAACCTACATTTTGACTACTTTCCTTGGCATATTGGCATGTTTTACACCTTTCAAAAAAAAAATTTACATCAATACCCATACCTGGCCAATAGTAATGAGAACTCAATTGTGTTAATGCCTTATTCTACCCAAAATGTCCTGATAAGCTACCACTATGCTTTTTCTTCAACAAATTCTCTCTCATGGAACTCTTGGGTATGTAAAGCTGGCTGCCTCTAAATAGCAGACCCTCTTGGACCATGAAATATATCCAAGGACTTCTATCAACCCCTATTGGATTCATGTAAGCTTCATATGGTTCCTTGAACTCTAGATCTTCCTTATATAGTTTCCTTCAAATCTTTAAATCCCAAAATGCTTACCTGAGATTCCTGCATGATCAAATTCCTCCTGCTTAGATCATTTACAGCCTTGTTATATTGTCCTTTCTTGTGCTTAATAGTGAATGTGAAGCTTTGTAAAAATTCAATCCATTTAACATGCTTTTGACTCAACTTATTCTGATTGTTAATGAACTGTAAAGCATAATTGTGAGTGAACAAAATAAACTCTTTAGGCAAAAGATAGTGCCTCCATTTCTTCAAAGCTTATACAAGAGTATAGAATTCTTGATCATAGGCTGAGTATTTCTTCTTAGAATCACTTAATTTCTCACTAAAGTTTGTTATAGGCTTCCCATTTTGGCTTAAAATAGTGCCTATTGCAGTTTCACTAACATCAGATTCTACTTGAAAAATCTTATTGAAATCAGGCAAGGTTAGGATTGGTTCTTCAGTTACCTTATTTTTCAATAATTTGAAACTCTTATCAGCAGCCTCAGTCCAACAAAAACTTCTTTTATCACCTTTGATTGTATATATCATTGGAGCAACAATTCCACTAAAATTTATTATGAATTTCCTATAGAAGCTATCCAAACCATGAAAGCTTCTTACCTCATATGTCCTCATGGGTGTATGCCACTCAAGTATAGCTTTAATATTCTCCTTATCCATCTCCAATCCTTCTTTTAAAATCACAAACCCCAAATATATCAACTCTGTCTTCAGGAAACTGCACTTTTTTACATTGATTAGCAATTTGTCTTCATGTAGCTTACTCAATACCATCCTCAAATGTTTCAAATGATCTTCCTTAGTTTGACTAAACACCAAAATATCATCCAAATAAACTATCACAAACTTACTAGTGAACTCCTTAAGCACTTCATTCATCAGCCTCATGAAGGTGCTTGGTGCATTGGTTAGTCCAAATGGCATGACTAACCACTCATAGAGTCCATCATTGGTCTTAAAGGCTATTTTCCATTCATCCCCTTCTCTTATACTAATCTGATGGTAACCACTTTTCAATTCTATCTTAGAGAAATATGTAGCTCCACTCAAACAATCAAGTAAGTCATCAATTCTAGGCAATGGGAATCTATACCTGATAGTAATCTTGTTGATTGCTCTGAAATCTATACACATTATCCAACTCCCATCCTTCTTAGGACTCAACACTATGGGGAAAACACAAGGACTTAAACTCTCTCTTACCAATCCTTTGTCTAACAATTCTTGAACTTGGTGCTTGATCTCTTCATTTTCCTTTGGTGTCAACTTGTAGGCAACCTTGTTTGAAATATTTGCTCATGGAATCAAGTCTATGTGATGGCTAATGATTCTTAATGGTGGTAACTCATTAGGTAAATCATTTACCACAATATCAATGTACTCATTCAATATATCTTAAATCTCTAGAGGCAAATCAATCAACTTAGTACTAGTGACTACACTCCTTGGCTTACCAATCACAACAAAGTTTACCTTTTCTTTCTTCATTTGATGTAGAAACTCTTTACCACTCATTATCAATACTTTAGAATTTTGTCCTACAATAGCAGTATCCTCTTCTTTTAATGGTGTGAGTGTATGCTTGATCCCATCCTTTTCAAACATGTATGTATTCTTCCTTCCATCATGAATGCCCTTCCTGTCAAACTACCAAGGTCTTCTAAGCAAGATATGACATACATCCATGGGTATGACATCACATAAAATATGATCCTTATATGTTCCTATTTGAATATCTACTTTACATTGTTCACTTACCAAGATTTTGTGTCCTTTTTGTAGCCAAGAGACTTGATAAGGTGTAGGATGTACCTCCTTTTTCAAGCCTAGTTTCTCCACCATCTCAGTTGACACAAGATTGTTAGTACTCCCACTATCTATGATGACCTTGCAACATTTCCCCTTACTTTTACATGTGGTTCTAAATAGATTTTTCCTTTAAGGTGGTTTTACAACTTCTTTGTTTGGTTTCAACAAAATTCTTTTCATCAAAAGAGACTCACCTTCTTCTGGGGTATCTTCATAAGCTGATACAACTTCTTCACTTTTTTCTTCACCTTGGGTCACATGTACACCCCTCTAATGGCTGGTAGAAGGGTTCTCTAGACACTCATATGCCCTGTGTCCTGCATACTTATTGCACCTAAAGCATTTTCCCATGAATATTCCTCTTCCTCTTTGATATCCTTGGTATGGCTTTCTTCCTCATGGTGTATAGCTACCTCTTGAGATGTTTGTAGCTATCTTCTACCTCCTTGAAATCCTCTACCTCTGATGGATCTGCCCCTTCCCCTTGAGAATTTTTTTTGTTTTCTTGCAATCTTCTTCTTAGATTTCAAGGCAAATCAATATGCCTCTTCAATTGTCTTAGGAATGAGAAGACTAATCTCATCTTGAATGGAAAACTTCAAACCGTTAGTGTATCTAGCTACCTTCTCTATGTCATCCTCAATATGACCTAATCTTATAGTCAACCTGTAAAACTCTTCAGTGTATTCTTTTACAGACATCTCTTTTTGCTTCAAATTTTTTAATTGCTTGAAAAGATTGGATTTATAATCCTTAGGCATAAACTTACCTTTCATTTTTGCTACCATTCTATCCTAGTTTCTGATCTTTGGCTTCCCTTTCATCCTTCTTTCTTCTTGCACTCCATCCCACCACAAGGATGCATGGCTCTTTAGCCTTGTCATGGCTTACTTAAATTTCTTGTCATCTTATTCAATTCCTTCATACTTAAAGTATTTGTCTAATGCACTAATCCAATCAATTAATTCTTCCACATTCAAATTACCTTCATACATTGGAACCTCCATTTTTAGCTTTGTGTTAACCTTCATAATGGCTCTAATCAACCTATCTTCAATTATTTCTTCTTCCACCACCAATTCATCCTTTAGTGGATCCTCTTCTCTGTCACTAACTTCACCCATGTTAGTGCCTCTTCTCTGAGTCATCTCTAGGTCTTGTAGCCTAGCTTTCAGGTTCCTAATCTCTTCTGCCATTGCAACCTATCCTCTGGGTCTCCTTCCTCCAACTCCACCTCTGTTCCTAACTCTCATGTCCATCTTGCCTCTTCTTCACAAATCATGTTATTATTCTCTTTGACTTGGATATTTAGATTTTGCACAATCCCTTGGGCTCTGATACCAAATGGTGAAGGGACTTAATTCATCAAAATGAAACTAACAAACCAATATGACAGTCCTATCTAAGCATTACTTGTTTGATGGTAACAAAAACATATATTACAAAAAAAATCCATAGAAGACAAAACTACAACACTTTAAACACCTTTTATTATCCATTTACACTTAATTTTAGGCTTTGAAGTGATCAAAAAGGTTGGATTAAGCTGCAAGACTCTACTTGTTGTGTTGATGGGTTCATAGGCTTGTAGCTTTGTTGGGCCTAATTTTTGGCCATATATTTCACAAAAAACCTACTATACAAAACATATAAATTGTTCTAGATACCCATTTGGAATTTACATAACATATGTCAAGACCAAGTATAGTTGTTTTGTATGGAATGGTACTTTTGACCCCTATAGCAGACCTAATTAAGCCTCTTAACAACCCTGTTTTGGTGTTTTGGAGAGTTTGGGGTTGATTTAGATCATGAAAATTTTAGGATATGTTCCATTTGACATCATAAAACTACTCTAATCACAAAACACCTTTTATTTAACATAAAACCATCTTAAAATCTTGTTGTTATACTCAAAATTGTAGGAAAACAGGGTTAAAACACAAGTATACAAGAAACCTCACTTTCCCATACATTACAACCATGAAAATTTTTACAAAAGCTAAAAATGATAAACCCACAAAAACTAAAAATTTTGGGAATTTTATACTATACAGTTTATGAGATCAGTAAGGTTCTAGTTAGGGTCTAGTTTACACCATATTTGAGCTACAGGGAGCATCCTGGGGAGTTAATAGCCCAAATAAATTTTATTGGTCTTGTATTAACCTCCTATATAATCCTGAGTAGTCACAAGGAAGATAATACCCTCTTAATTACTAACTACAAACTTCTTCCTTGCTGCCCTGTCTGGTCTACATACATAGTCTTGAGAAAAGATTGAACAAAAACAAAAAAGTGACTCCAAACAAAAATTCTCAATTCATTAATTCACCAATAATATATACATATACACCTATTCCACATGAAAATCCCCCATACCAATCATATTTTCTCAACTTAGATACTCAAATTCTATATTAGGCTTCACACAACAACCTCCCAAAATGGGGTAAAACAACTTTTCTAACATAAGAAGACTTAATTCACTTAATATCTCACTCAATAGACTTGAAATAATCTGAGGATAAGATATTGGGTTTTATTTGACCAATATTTATATATATTTGTCCTTTTGCTCACATATAGGTCTTATTTCATGCTTAAAGGAAACTTAGACAAATTTGAAAATTTGAAAACGTAAGAAATGGAGGGAAACTAACTTAGCACACCTAGACATGCTAAAACTCAACCAAGAACATGAAAAACACCTTCCTAGCATGAAGATGCTCCTGCATCACTTTTGACCAATTTCCACCTAAAATGCACAATTTGGCCTAAAAACACTAAAACATGATAAATGATGTGAAATTGACATATTTAAGTATCAATTTTGGCTATGGTATTCCTAAATGGGGTAATGTAATTTATGGGCTAGCTAACTTTGATCATATCATTTCATGTCAAAATGCCAATTTTACACCTAGGTGCTATGGATTGCTTTCCTATCTAATCTTTTACGCAAGACATGTGCCTTTGTTATTTGCTATTGATAATATCCAAAATGGGATAACATATCCAACACATCTGACATTGACTTCTAATTCTAATCTAGTTGAATTTTGGACCAATAACAAGGCATTCTGATTAATTTGAGTAATTTGTGCAAAAAGTGCTTAAATATGCTTAAGAGCTAATTAACCCAAATTAAGGCCTAATTAAGAATTCCATAGAAAATTGTTGAAAAATATTTTTTGGAAATTAATATTGAATATTTTCATCATCAAATGACCTCATTTCTTGGGAGGACATCCCTAGGCCATAAATGCCACAAATATCAGGATTCATGCCCTCCATGCCTCATCAATGCCTTCCATGATTCCCTTCATGCCTCTTAATATTCCCCTCTTCCAATTTCATGATGAGGATAATTATAAACTTAATTCCAAAAATTGAATTAATCCTCAACCATACATCTCAAGATGGATGGTTCAGGTTGATTCTAGACATTATCAAAAATCTATAAATAGAGAGGCTATGAACATCATTTCTAAGCTATTTTGGTGTAAAGTTATAATGTACAAATATCTTCAAGAATCCATTAAAATTAGTGTTTCCATGAAAAATTTATTCCAAGCTAAAGCCAAAGGTACCAAGGAGAGATGGAGGTAGTGAAGTTTCCATTGATGAGGACTTCATGAGTACAAACTGAGTAAACCACTACAACAAACATTTTGGAGCATCTAAGGAAGGTAAAAAAGGGTTTATTTTGAATTTTAGTTGTGTTTTTTATTCATGATTGTTAACTAATCTCTCCCTAGTGTCTAGGCCTAGAGATGTTATTTTAGTTAGTGTGTTTCTTTCATTTTGTTGTCATTTTGAAACTAACACTGTACTAACCATCCTCTCTTGAGTCAAATTCTTAGATCACACTTGGATCTCGCACATTGGATAGAGATTATGGAGAATGATGTAATGGAGGTAAAAATAAATGAGTTAAGAGAGTTGGAAGAAATAAGGGGCAATGTTATGCATACTATGTGGTCTAACCAAGACTAAGTCAAAAGATAATTTGACAAGAGAACTTCATCCAAGACCTTTCAGCAAGGTGACAATGTACTAAAATGGGATGAAGACCATGCCAAACTAGGTAAACATTCCAAATTTGATAATATTTGGAATGGTTGATATGTTATTACTAGTTGTAAGGAGAGTAATGGTTTCCAATTGACTAATTTGAGTGGTGAGGAGATCCCTATTCCTTTCAATGCGATGTTCTTCAAGTATTTATATTAAGAGAACCAATCCTCTTATACATAATATTAGTTTCCTTCATCTAAGTGTTCTTTCACATGTTTTTTAGTGGTTGTTTTGTTTTAGTTTTTTGTTATTATTTCATGCTTTGTGTCTTGTTTGTTTGAATTATGTTTAAATCTACAAGGTTGAGTAGTTTCAAATAGTATTCAAGTTTAATGTAACTATGAGTGATAAGTAAGATATTCTAGATTCTTTTGACTAGTAGGCTCATCAAACTAGTTGAGTTACTAAAAATGTTGACCACTTTCTATCCTTATGCCTAGAAAGGTGTTAACTTGAGTATTGGGATCTTTGGTCTATTATGGGAACCTCATAGTTGTCATGTATCTTGAGGAATTAGGGAAACTCAAAAGAATGTCCATTGGTTGTCAAGTGAAGGGGGTATGAGTCTCATGTCTTGTCATGGTCATGTCTTAGTTTCAACTTGTTTTAAGTGTTCTCATGGCATGTGAGTATCTTTATATGTCTTTGACAATGTATTGAAGTGGTATTATGATCTAGAATGCCTTAAGCTAATATGGTTGAAGATGGAAACTGATGACTCACTATGAGATTCTTTGATTTAATCAATATATACAAGGTATATGGACTATAAATCTTGAAAGGGTGATTAAAATACATAGAGGCTTAATTCAAACCTTTAATAAAGTTATAAGTTATTACTTTATTATATTTATTAGAAATTCTTCTTAAAACCTATGTGTATATTATTTAAAAGAAGGTTTTGGTCTTGAAAATACAAATTTTGACCCCATAGGCCATTAAAACATCACTAACATCTTCAAATTACCCCCATGGTCATTATATTTCTTATTAAAATGGTTCATACTTTGAAAATGTCTCTTCTATGAGCTTAGAAGTTTGCTTTGCCATTAAATGTACTCACATGTGTGAAAATAGCTACCTTTTTACTCTCTAAGACATTTTATTTTCTTTGAGAAGCCTTTTGACCCTCATTTTTCTTCATGTTTCCCTAAAATGGTGGTTTGAAGCTAAAACATGAGTAAATGAAGGAGAATGTATAGGATTCAAGTGTATTTTAAGGTGGTATAGATCCGTAGTATATGTATTTACTCAGGAGGAGTCTTGGAGATGAAAGGAGGTCTTGTTATAGGCACATGGTGAAGAGTTTAGGGTGTTTGAGGACTTTAGAATCCAAAAACTGGTGGGTTTTTTCTACTTAGTTTATTGATAGATAGCAAGAGCACCTTAGGTTTGTGCTTAATCCATGCAGTAGAGAGAGAAATAAGATTTAAGCTCTTGACCAGATAAACTAGACTCAGTGAACTTCCATTAATGGGTGTTGGTTGTTGGTTTAGTCTTCTTAACTTTATGAACAAAGGATAAGAACTTAAGGGTTTTCTTCACTATTAACATCTAAATAAGGCAAGATAAGTGGTATGGTTTTGTGAAGTTTCTATCTATTTTCACCAAACTAATACTTGTTCATGATTCTTAAGGTCTTGAAGAGAATTCCCCAACATTTTCAGCAACATGTGTGAGTATGTAGGAGTTTAATAACACATTTACTACCAAACCTATAGTTTACAAGTAGTTTGAAGGACAATGCATGGTTCATGATGGATCCAAGGATATCAAAACTCATTAAGACTTTGTTTATAGTGTTTCATTCATGGAAAGTGTCCATTCAATTTTTTCAAACTTCATCAAGGTCTTAAAGATTTTCAATCATCAATAGGTCTTCAATATCCTCACATTCCCATTTTATCATATGGTAAGGTAACTTATCATATGTTAAAGTAGTTTGGGGAATCCTAGGTTTCATTTTTCAATGTCTAGGCTTCATAAAGAACCTCCAAAATGGTATATCTTGTTAAGGAATATGATTATGCTCACCTACGATCCTTAAATATTGTCTTGATAGTGGATTCATGTGTCATTTCACCCACTCATGTTTCATCCCATTTCATATCCTTATCACTGCCATTCACCACTGTTGCAAGCTTATCATTCCATCTTCATTCTCCCATATAGCCTATTATCATCATATAATTAATATCTATCCACATTCAGATTATGGATCCACTATTTTAGAGGAATCAAGGGTGTTATGAATCATTATGATCATGAATATATGTTATATAACCTTAAACATTGCTAAAGGGATGAATCATCACCTATAGCCAAGGCAAATATAGTTAACAATATGCTTCATGAAAGTGGTGTATAGAGGAGACTAGATGTTATCTCAATAAAATAATTTGATTGAATTATATCCCCAAGTTATTATTAATGGATGAGAGGTTCATAAACCATGTTATGGACCTTCTTAAAGTCTCATTCTATCTTAGTTCGTACAAGCTATAGTGGATCATCACCAATAGTCACACTAAGACACATTTAGGTTACCATCTTCAAAGAAGGTTCTATGTATTGGGTTTGGAGAAGGATGAGAAACATGGTTTTTATGTTCTGATCAAAGTATAAAGGTCATTTTTTGTGGACCAAAAGAATACATAGCCTGTAGTTAGTTATGAATAATGAAGCATAGTTAATGCATCAGTTGTAACCTACAGGTTTTTTGGAGGATCAACATTTTTATTCCAAATGGAAGATAGAGTTTGTATGAGTAAAGGATTATAAGTCAATAAATATATTAATACAGTCTCAAGGATGTGGTTCTAATGTTGTAGACCCAAATGAGATAACCAAGGTGCATCTACATCCAACTTAGTGGCATTGCGTAGCTAAGTGAATTAAACTTAGTCTTGATAAAGGGGTGAAGGTTGTTTGAATATTATAAGAAATATAAGAAAGATTCAAGACCATTAAGGAGGTTGAATTGGTTATAATCATAAAAACACATAATCAACCATTTCCAAAGACACCTACATGTACTAAGTATTGTACTATGTATAATGAGCAAAGACAAGTGCTTTGAGGTGTTAGCAAGGATATATTTTGGGTGGTTGGAACCTATATAGAAATAAAGTAATATTAAAAGGACATTAGAAAGTATACTAATCATGTGAATGACCATAAATCATGAAAACATAGTAAAAAAAGGTAATCTACAATTTGTTATTCTTAAGGACTCTTGTTTGGATTATGGGAAGATAAGGACTATGGGTATGTTGAGGGGAGTGAAGTCCATTTTTGGATCATTATTATAATGGTTTAACACTATATAGCCCTCATACACCATGTTACAAATATTAAATGTTTATTATATAGCCTGGATAGTTGAATTTAAGAGACTTTACAGTCACCGTCAATTTAGAAATCCAATCTTGGAAGAATTTATGGTTTTAAGACCTCTATAGGTGTGATTAAGATCTCAAAATTGGTAAAAATGGTCTCCATTACTTTATTAATCCATCCATGTTATCCTCAACATTGGATAGTTAGTGAAAACATCCACTATTTTGTCTCAAAGCTACCTCAATCAATTATTAGTCAATAATGAGGCCAAGTGGACTTTTGGAGTTTTGTGGATAAGACACGAGGTTTAAAATTAATGAAGAGGTTTTTGAGGAAAGAAAGATAATGATAAGTCCTTATACACTCTGTAGGATTGATCAAACTTAGTTTTTAAGTCAATATGCCTTTGAGGGCCAGCAAATGCAGATAAACCTTAAACTTGCTAAGAGACCCTGTCACCATGTTGAGATAGATTTAGGTCCTAATTGAAAATTATGGTTAAAATAATGGTGTGGGGAGTCAATTAAACTCTTGAGGGAAGTGTTGGAGTGAGGAAAATGTAAAAAAATATCATTTTGGCCCTTAAACCTTCTTTTTGCTTGCAAAGTCTAGATAATTAGTTCAAATTACATTTCACTACATTCATATCTTGGCCCATCTTTTGCATGGGAAATCAATACAGTTAGATAATTTTATTAGATTAAATAAAATACAGAGAGAAAATGAGATTGAGAATAGCAGAGCACACATTCCCAGTTCAACTAAGCATGAAGGCCTATTAAATAGGCAAACAAATGAAATACCCGTGAAGCATGAGACGGGTATAATAAAACTAACCTATGTCGGCTTGCATGAAATAACAAAGGCCGAATAAACAACTAACCTCTTAACCAAAGTGGTTAAGGAAACTAACCAAAATAAATTACCTTAGTAAATAACCTAAGGTAAATACAATAATATGCTAACACCCTCCCTTAATGACTAAACCAGAAACAAGACCAAGTTTATCTCTAAATTTTATGAACTTGTCTGTACCAAGTGGTTTGGTCATTATATCAGCTGGCTGCTCTGCAGTGGGGCAGTAGAAGAGACTGATGTCTTCATTTGTAACCAACTGTCGAATGTAATGATGGTGAACCTCAATGTGTTTGGTCCTGGCATGAAATACTGGATTCTTCACCATCTTCAAAACACTTTGGTTGTCACAAAAAATTGGAGTAGGCTTTGATGACTCAAACTGAAGATCCTCCAAAATTTTCTTTATCCACATGGTTTCACAACCTGCACTAACCACAGCTTTATACTCTGCTTCTGTTGAAGATAATGCTACTGTAGTTTGTAGTTTGCTCTGCCATGAGAAAACTCCTGAACCAAAAGTGAAAACATACCCTGTTGTAGATTTTCTTGAATCAACTGAACCTGCCCAATCAGAATCAGAATATCCTAAAAGTTCAAAATCTACAGACTTCTTATACAGTATGCCAAAGTCAAGAGTACCTTTAACATATCTTAATACTCATTTTTCAGCTAACCAATGGACTACCTGTGGTTTAGACATGAAGCGAGATAGAAAACTCACTGCAAAACAAATATCCGGTCTAGTGGTAGTGAGGTAAATGAGACTACCCACTAGCTGCCGATACACTGTTTCATTGACCGGAGGTGAATCAGTGTTTGTTGAAATTTTAGCTCCTGTTTCCATAGGTGTGTGAGTTGGATTACAATCCATCATTCTAAACCTTTCTAGCAATGAACTGGCATACTTATTCTGTGACACAAATATAGTATTACCACTTTGCCAAAACTCAACACCTAAACAGTATTTTAGTAGTCCTAAGTCTGTCATGTCAAAAGTACAACAAACATCAGCTTTCATTTGTTGAATGAGACTAGTACTACTCCCAGTGATGGCTATATCATCAACATATATAATGAGAATCAAGATATCATCACCAGACACCTTTACATAGAGAGTTGGTTCCGAGTTACACCTTTTGAAACCTGACTCCCTAAGATATGAGTCTATTTTTGTATACCAAGCTCGAGGAGCCTGCTTAAGTCCATACAAGGACTTGATCAACCTGCAAACAAGATGTTCCTTACCAGGAACCTGAAAACCCTGTGGCTGAACCATGTAGACTTCCTCCTCTAGATCTCCATTCAAGAAAGCACTCTTTACATCCATTTGGTGCACCTGCCATCCAAACTGAGCAGCAATAGCAATAATCAAACGAAAAGTTACCATCTTGGTGGTTGGAGCAAAAGTCTCCTCATAATCAACCCCTTCCTCTTGTGCATAACCTTTTGCAACAAGTCTGGCTTTGTGTTTGTCCAAGGAACCATCTGCTTTGTATTTTACCTTATAAATCCACTTACAACCAATGGATTTCTTTCCTGGTGGTAGTTCCATTAACTTCCAAGTATTATTTTTCATCAAGGAATCATATTCCAATTGCATAGCTGATTCCCACTCAGACTTCCCTTTGGCCTCTGAAAAAGAATTAGGCTCAAATATTTGTGAAACATCAGTTGTTAGAGCAAGATTAACATGCTCACCTCTATTACCAAACTGCTTTCCCGATCTCAGTCTTCTACTTTCCACATCTTGTGGCAAGTCTCCTTCTTTTAGTGCTTCAATTGTGGCAGTATACCACTTTGGCTTCTTTGGTTGTGTTGCTGGAACCTCACAATGACCTGTATCAATTCCCTCCCTGGAATGTGATTCCACTGATGAACAAGAATCCTGCTCATTTTTCACATTATGACTAATAAGGGAATCATTAGATAACAATGACTCAATATCTGAAACTTGACCAGTTGCTGTGAAGTATGGCATTTGTTCATTTACTATGACATCTCTATTTACCACAACTTTGTTAGTAGAAACATCAAGTAATCTGTAGGCCTTTGACTGATCACTGTATCCAACAAACATGTATGTTTTGCTTTTTGCATCCAAATTTTTTCTCTTTTGACTAGGAATAACTGCAAAAGCTACACAACCAAAAATTCTGAAATCACTTACATCTGGAGTTCGACCTGACCAAGCCTCCTCTGGAGTCAAATTCTCCAAAGCTTTTGTAGGACTTCTGTTGAGGATGTATACTGTTGTATTCACTGCCTCTGCCCAATACTTGTATGGGACATTTCTGCTTTGGACCATACAACGAGCCATGTCCATCACCGTCCTATTACGCCTTTCCACAACTCCATTTTGCTGTGGAGTGTAAGGTGTAGTGTATTGTCTGTGTATGCCTTCAGTGGCACAAAAGTCCTTGAACTGTTTTGAGATGAACTCACCCCCATTATCCGTTCTAAGAGATTTCACTGGCCGTCCTGCCTGTTTTTCAACCATAGCTTTCCAAGTAAGAAAGTTAGAAAAACAATCAGATTTCTTTACTAGAAAGTATACCCACTTTTTCCTAGAGAAATCATCAACCAGTAACAGGAAATAACGGGCACTAGAAGGGGTAGGTGTCTGCATTGGACCATGCAAATCCGCATGTACCAAATCCAATACTCCGTTTGCTCTCGAAGCTTTACCAACATCAAATGAATGTCTAACTTGCTTCCCCAACTGACATCCAGTACATACATGATGACTATGCCGAATAGAAGGAATCCCCTTAACCATCTTAGTCTTACTCAATGTAGTCAAATACTGAAAATTCAAATGCCCATACCTTTCATGCCATAGTGAACTTGTGCTATCAACTGCTGCAAGTGCACTTTCCTTTGCTTTGATTGGATCTGCAAGCTTATACAAGCCTTTCTCACCGATCCCAACAGCAATAATCTTGTTATCTTTAGTGGTGACTAAACATTGTTGTTCTTGAAATTTTACAACAAAATCAGATTTTGAGGTGATCTCACTGATTGAAAGAAGATTTTTGTTCATATCCGGTACATACCTAACATTCTTGAAAGTATAATTTACTGTGCCATTAAAACTTATATGAACATTACCAAATCCTTTCACAAAATATGTTGTACCATCTCCTAAAGATACAGATTCATTACTACTGTTATCTTCAACAAAATCCACATACCAGTCCTTATGGCATGTATAATGGCGAGATGCCCCTGAATCAAAGTACCAAGCTCGATCCACCACAGAATTACCACTGGAAGCCATGAAAGCAAAATTTGGTGATTCCTCGCCTTCACCTTCAGCTACATTCGCATGATGAGCTTTCTTTCTGGGGTTAGCCATATCATGTTGTCTTTTCCTACAATCTTTCTTAAGGTGACCAGGTTTCTTACAGTAAAAACATTTCCATTTAGATCTCTTATTACCACTTACTTGTGAAGATTCTGATGGATAGCTATTTTTATCAGACTGCTTACCCTTTTCCTTAATAAAGAATGCACTCTCTGTGGAAGTGGATGTAGACAACACTGCATGCTCCTGTCGTCTCTCCTTTTGCAATAGCAATGTAGACAATGTTTCAAAATCCAAAGTCTGCATCTCAGCAATCATGTGCAAGGACTCCACAAATGACTCAAATGATGGTGGAAGATTTTGCATAACAAGAGCAATCAAATCTTGCTCATCAACAGGTTTCTGCACTGCTTTCAACTGGTCACTGATGTCCTTGATCTGCAATAAAAACTCAGAAATGGAGCCACCTTCCTGCATCTTAGTGGAAAACAACAAATTCTTCAAATACAACACTCTACCGGCTTCAGAAGCCTGATATTTTGAAGATAAAGTTTTCCATAAATCTGATGCTATAGTCGCATTTCTGACCTCTGAGATTATATTATCTGCTACTGACAATTTTAACAACATGAGAGCCTCACGATGACGTTTATCATAGTCATTGGTAGCAGTGGCAGGCCTTTGCTCTTTACCGAGCACTATTTGATCAATATTCAGATATTCACATATTGTCAAAACCTTGTGACTCCACAAACTAAAGTTCTTGCCAGTCAATTTCTGAGAATCTGGTAGTAACAGGTGTTGAATAGCCATTTTACCTAGTTTTTCACGAAAATGATAAAATCGGAAAAACTATAATGACTTTTTTTTTTTTTTTTTTTAATAAAAAAAAAAAAAAAAAAAAAAATTCCTTCTACACACTGATTCTATATTGACACTGAACAACCTTATCCGGTTTTTGGCAATAAATTCAATACCGTTTGCAAGATCACAAAAAATCTACCACTGAAACAATTAAATCGGGAAAACTACAATTCCGATTTAAAAAATTCTTTCTCCATTGACATCCAGATAAAAGACCCAGAAAACGGTAAAATTTTTAGCTTTTCAGACGCTTCCGTGATTATTAGTCAGCGGTAGGTCCCCAATAACCCTTATTGGCTAAAGTTTTGATTTATTTCAATTAAAAAATAAAAATAATTGAAATATTAAAAACTTTAGGCTAAAAATTTTATAAAAAAATTCAGCCAATCAGAAAATTGGCCTACCTCTGAAACTTCAGGCGAAGATTCTGAGCCCGTTTCTCAACCAAATTGCAAACCGTTTTCACCAGTGTCTTAGTTTTGATCTAACTTGCGATTTAGACTTTTGTTTCACTGAAAAAGACGAAGAAATAAATTTTTCTGATTTTGCCGAATCCGTATGGCGCCCAGCACACAGATAAATTCAACAGAGGCTTCTGAGCCTCTAAAACAGCTTGTTTTTGCTTCCTTTTGGTCTTATTTACCCTTCTGATGCTTCCTGGCAAGTTTCAGACCTTCTGGTTGAGTTTTCCGAATTCCGTGATGCTTTCTCTCTCCTCGGCTCTCCACTGGGTGCCTGAAGCTCCTCCCTCGCAAGACACCGACCTCTCTCTGGCTTCCACAAACCTTCACTCAGGTTCTACAAACCATAGGCTCTGATACCATATTAGATTAAATAAAATACAGAGAGAAAATGAGATTGAGAATAGCAGAGCACACATTCCCAGTTCAACTAAGCATGAAGGCCTATTAAATAGGCAAACAAATGAAATACCCGTGAAGCATGAGACGGGTATAATAAAACTAACCTATGTCGGCTTGCATGAAATAACAAAGGCCGAATAAACAACTAACCTCTTAACCAAAGTGGTTAAGGAAACTAACCAAAATAAATTACCTTAGTAAATAACCTAAGGTAAATACAATAATATGCTAACAAAGTCTAGATAATTAGTTCAAATTACATTTCACTACATTCATATCTTGGCCCATCTTTTGCATGGGAAATCAATACAGTTAGATAATTTTAAGGGGTCATTGTACTTCAAATCTATGATTAAAGGTTTTGTATTATAGGCATGCACTCTATGAATCATTACTAAGAGTTATGAGCCTCTAAAACCCTTATAAAACCCTAAAAGACACCTGATGAAGGGAAGAAGCCTCAAAGTGCATCTAAATGAAGTGTTTGAGACATTAAATGATTTTTTTGGTATTAATAACTCTCCTAATCATCATAATATCCTATTAGTTAGCACATGTAGAGATCATGTTATACAGAATAGGTCTCAAAAGAATAATTTAAGTGTGTGAACAAGAAAATGATGGGGATTTGCATATATAATGAATTATATAAGGGAAAATGGGTCCTAAAATCCCTAAAAAACTTTTCAAGAATCAAATATATGGTGTCAATGACTATTTCTATAGGTAGATAGACATGTGTGTTTAGACAAGAGACTGTTTACATGTAAGTAGGGGAGAAATGGATTGATAAAGATTATACCATAACTTCAAAGGACTTCAAGGTTGTTATTCATGTTAGATACAATGAGTAAAATCCTTAAAATTCATATTAAGGTCAAAAATATAAGAAACCTGCATATACATATGCTTGTTTATTGGATTAATTAGATAGTGCCATAAAGAAAGGGTAGCAAAAGTCAAAGTGGGGTCATGAGGATACCTCCAATATTAATGAATAAGAGTATCATGTTTTTATAGGGATGTATGTCATATTTGATCCATAAGAGAGGTGATATGACTGGTCATTTAGGCCCTAAGATACCTAACACTGCTTAGAAAGCATGTTTCTTCCCTGAGAGGTGACTTCACATATAATTATATGGAACTTTTTCATAGGAGGATAGGAAATTTGGGAGAGGTAGAGGTAATAGTATACCAGTGTTTTTTGGAATCATTTTAGAGATTTAACACATAAAATTTATAAATCATTGTCAAGAGAATCGAGCACTCTTAAACCCCTCTAAAACCCTAGTTAAGACCTGACTAGGAAAATTTGAAATAAAATGCACTCAAATAGATTGAAATCACCTAATTATCACTTGGATCATATAATACACTCAAATAGGGTCATTATCATGGTACTTTATTGTATGGATGGTGTATGAACCTATTAGGAAACATTATTTTCTAAGGAAAGAGAGTAGAAAGAGAGGTATAAGGTAGATTAAGAATATGCCAATCATTGGAGGAGGAATTTTAACACTTGTTTCACCTTCTCAAGTCATTAGGTGTTAAAAACATAAATTTAAGTATCTCTTAAACTCTCTTCTAATTAGTTGGTCTATGAGACCTAATAAAAATGGCCTAATTGATCAAATAAGACTAAGTTGCAGATGAAGGAGCTCTTGGGTGTATAAAGATTATGTGAAGTTAATGTCAAATGTAGAAACCTCCATCATTACCTATTGAATCAATCAAGTTCCATATTTATGAGCATTCATGAAGGTTTCTTGATGGTTATATGATTATGGTCAGCCCATAAAGAGAGGTAGTTAGTTGATGCTTTATGAAATATGATTGTTTATAACTGTTCAACGTTTTTAATAGATAAAAGAGAAGGAATTCAATGAATAAGGAGTGTATAGACCTTGCATGGGTTAAAGTTTACTAAAACTAATATTTGACCATCTTAACCACCCTTTCAAATAACTTCAATGCATAGAGAACTAATGTAACTATCATGAAAGGTGGTTATGGTATTTTAAATTCTTTAAGGACTTATATGCTACTCTCCCTCTTTCTCTCTTGATGTGATTTTATTTATTGAGTTGTAAAGGCCTAATTTGGGCATCCCTCAAGATAGTATAAAAAATATTCTAAAATTATATCTTGCACCTTGAGTTAATGAGAAAAGATTGTTGTAGACTTCTTCATTATTGTTAGTGTGTATCTTGATTGTTGACTTGTAGATAAGTGTGATATTCATCTTCATTTGCACATCCTTTCCTTCACCTAATTATATGTTGTCATCCTCTATAGGTCATATGAAGTGTTAATAGATAGAAGTTTTTTTGAAAAATGAGTTAGTTTGTAGTGTCTTATATAGACCTCCTGTATTTTACCTTAAAGTTTTAGACCTTTTATCTAACCTTCATCTAAAATACTCATGTTTAGGACTATGTTAATAAGATATATTTGATAGTCTATTTCCATTTGATTCACAAGTGTGCTTAAGGAAAATTTTAAGAGAGGATCATTAAAAAATTGGTGTATCACCATCATTAGTATAGATTTTCCTTTTAATTTGTATTTATAACTCTTTTCACCCTAAAAAAAAATAGGTTTGAGGAAAATAATTCAAAGTTGATACATCAGATGAGATAGTGTCATAATCTAGATGTTTGGTCTAGCTATAGGTTACCCACAACCTGTAGACCAATCCAATGTTAGTCCAAGTTTGAAGAATAAGTGAACAATCTACTTCACAAGTGAAACTAGGGTTGCTAACAATGATGCAATAGGAAAAATAATACAAGAATGCAACCCTCCTCTTTTAATCAAAATCAAAACCCTTAGGGATGACACCATCAAACTTGGCTAATGTAAACATTAAAGAATATCATATCCCCAACCCACACCTATAAGAATAAATCAATCATTTACTAGTTGGGATGACCCTAAAAAGTAACAAAGGAAGGGATGATAAAGCATGAACCATGCTAATATGTTTTTATCATTCCTTCCATAATATCTCTTAATTGACCTCACTATAGCACTAACCTACCTCATTATGGATAGTTTCTTGGGTATTTTGTGTGTGTGTGTGTGTGTGTGTGTGTGTGTGTGTGTGTGTGTGTGTGTGTGTGTAATAAGTAATTTATCACCATCGTGTAATAATTTTCCTTTAGCCATTTTATTTGTACCCATTTTTCTTGGTAGAAGGAATGTATTAGGTAATAATATGTTCTCACCTCTTAATATCTATCCAAGTGATTCAAGTGGTAAATATATTTAGATAGTGTAGAGAAGAGAACATGGGAAGTGCACATAAGAGAGAAAAAAAATTAGGAAAGAAGGAATGTTGACCAAGTCAAAGATATGAGTATGAAAAGATAGGTTTGATGTCAATGAACAAAGAATAAGGTTCAACTATTTAGCTAGTTTTATGGAGAAGAACGATGGAGTTTAAATTGATGTACATTGGGGCTAACATAATCTATGGTTTTATCTAGACTTATTATTGTCAAAGCTAAGCAAAAAAGGAGTTGGTTCAACCATCAAAGGACAAACATGTGAAGGATTGAAGTGGGTGAAAGATTGGCCACTTGTTTGGAATTTAATATTTTGAAGCATGACTTGGACAATATACCATATGCCTAGGTGGAAATAGGTGGTAGTATGGACAATTGTCAACCTATCAACTGGATTATCTTATCACTCTTTTTACACCTATAAATATAAATGGGATAGATGGCCCATGATACAACTTATTGAATTAGGATCAAAATTATAATAAACCATTGAAATATTAAAAAGGTAACCCTAAGAGTATTTTATACTAGAGAGATAATAGATATAACAAAGAAGAGAGAAAGGAAGAAGGAAGAAATCAAGATAAGAAGGTTGAAGCTTTAGACATTGGATAAGAGGAACTATAGTCAAGGAGTCAAAGTCACCACACTACCCTATGGATATGTTTTGGGTGAATATTTGTCACCAGCTAACTGACGATAAAATAGGTATATCAACCATAGCACAATGAGATTTATACGGAAATATGTGTAGTTTTACCAAAACAAATTGAGATAAATCTTTCCTCTCATCAAGGGGAGGTTCCCTATAAACTACTATAACTAATATAAGCTGAAAATACACTCAGGGGTGGGATAACACTATCCATTTCTCTTTTTTAGAGATGATGCTCACAAGGACAAGGAGATATCTTAGGTAATTATTAAAGGCATTTATCTTCTTTCAAAAATGATGTTCAAAAAACTAGAGGAAGACTTCCTGGTAGTAACTGTAACCACAAAAAACCCATGAAAGCACAGTCTATCATTGCTTCTCACACTGATTAGGATGTAGGAACACAGTAGGATGAAGTGTAGCACAAATTCTCCACCTCAACTACAATAGAGTGAAAGGTTACGAAGGGTATTAAGAGCTCAAAGTCTCACCAATATCCTTTACACTAAAACATAAAATAAATAGACTAAAGACAATGATGGAAGCACAAAATCTCCCACAGTTGGCTTCAAGACACCTTCCAAATTACTTTCAATAATTCTACTTATTTGATTAAATGGACAAGACTGTATTTAGGAAACAGACCTAAGAATAATTTCCTAGATAACACAAGCTATTTCAACACAAAGTCTAAAAGGTCACTTGCTTTCTTATTCAAATAACAAAATATGATTGACAGTTTGAGCTCAAAGTCTCAAGAATGCCTTTCAATTTGGGTAGAGTTTCACTTCTAATAATAGAGAGATCTCTTTGCATAAAATGAGAGATTACAATATATAATATCCAAAGAAAGACTTTGGCACTTGTTTACAGTAAATGGCCCATGCTAAATTGAATGCCTTGAATATCTATGAAAGGGCCATGCTAGAGCATGATATCAGCCTAGATTCTAGCATTCTAATCATCTCAAATGTCACCTCCAAAGAATGGGTTGCCTATTCCTCTTTATGATAATTACAGGGTTATCTATTCACCTTTAGTCAAAGGGGAAAAAATAGGCCACACCATTGAATACTCACATCCTCTAATGTCCACCTGGTGGACTGTTCCACCTACTGGAAATAACTCTCCTACATATATTTCTAAATTTCTTGTAGCATTTTGTTCTCTCTTCCTTGCCATGTTTTGTCTTTCCTTGGTGATCTAATCTCTCGGGCTATCTTATCACTTTCTACTAGCTCCTTCGGCTCCTTCTTTAGTTGTTCGCTGAGTTTGTTCCCAAGTGTGCATCTTTGAAAATCAACGGATATTTCATTACCCTGAATTTGACGTCTACGATGATGTCACTAGTCACTTGGTCACTTGAACCACTTTGAACCTTAAACCCTTGAACCACTTTGAACCTTTCTAGTTCAAAGGTTTAATGTCTCATTCTATTTGTTTGAAACCCACCATTAAGTCTTTTGATTAAACCTCGACGTTAAACCATCCTTGAAATACCTAAGTGTTTAGAACTTATTTCTTTGTGAAAGCCCACTGGTTGAACATGTGAAACCTATTAAACCTATGAGTTCCTTAGCTGAAAAATACTTGAATAATTGAAGAACTTGGCTGCTTAGAATATTTTTTAGAAAAGGAAGAGATCATTTTGGCCTACAAGACCAAAATAGTTGATATGTTGTCCACAAAAACAAGTGACAAATTTTGGGAACAACAAGTAGCTCTAGTTGGGGAACTTCCTTCAATTGTAAAAATAATAGAAGGGAGTAGAATCCAAACTCTTTAGTGCCTTCACATATGCCATTAGGCTACAGAGTCATGCCACCCAAAAATAAAGATGCCAAAAAATGAAAATGAACAACACAAAATAAATTAAAAACTATACATATGTACAACTTCTCTTATCTGATACTTCAAAGATTGAAGTGCTTTAGATGCTGCCCACTATGATGCAGTGAAAAATGTGTGCCATCTTGATACTTCAATAGGAAACTATTTTCACCATTTAAATGATGAATGGAAAATAGGCCTCTCCATAAGGTATCAAATTTCCCATGCATTCCCTTTGGTTCTCTTCTCTTGTCCCATAACAGAACTTGATCTCCAATCTAAAAATCATGAACCCTTACTTTCTAGTTAAAGAGCTTCTTTACCAAGCTCTAATGTGTAATAATACGGTCCACCACCATATTTTGATGCTCATCTAGTTTAGTTAAGCACATGATCCTCTTGTCTATATAACTTTCAAAAGTTGAATCTTTTATTGCCTTTGCCAACTTCAATGCTATTAATTCCAAGGTGATTGGTATCTATGCATTGAGACCATACAGAAGTTGGAATGGTGACATACCTATCACCCTCTTGGGAGTAATATGATCTACCCATAAATCATCAAACAATGTTTTGTGTCAGGTTCTCTGATTGTCATCTACTAGCTTCTTGATAATGGTCACCAAGTTCTTGTTTCTTGATTCTGCTTGGACATTTCCTTGCAAAAAATAGTTATAAGAGTGGGAGAGGATAATCCCATGATAAAAGTAGAACTGAGTAATCTCATGAGAAGATAAATAGGCTACATTATTATTTATAATCTTGGTTGGGACCCCAAATTTGGTAATGATGTTTTCCTTGAGGAAATTACATACTACTTCTGAAGTAGCATGCTTGACTGGAATGGCTTCCACCCACTTGGTGAAGTAGTCTGTGGCTGTGAGGACATAACAATGTCTAACACTCGAGGATGGATTTATAGTGCCAATGAAATCAATCCTCTATTACTAAAATGGCTCTTCTATCACCACATGCTTGAGAGGTAATGAGGCCAATTTGGGTCTTTTGATGAACTGTTGACACAATTCACATCTACATACCCATTTATATGCATCTTAAAATAGAGTAGGCTAATAATACTTGGCTCATATAATCTTATGGTTAGTTATGGGCATATAAAAATGTCCTCCACAAGCCAAATTATGGAAGGACTACAAAAGTTTGTTCTATTGCACTTTATCCATGTAGCGAAGGAATACCCCATCAAGGTTTCTCTTATATAGACCATTTTCCCACAAGACAAAATTGGTAGCTTTCAACTTAATAGTTCTCTTTTATTTATGAGACAAGTGAGTAGGACACTCACCATAGGTAAGGAAATGAGCAATATTCAAATACCACTCATTCATAGTGGTGACAAAGAGAACTATTAGTGTGTCTTCAACTTCTATTTCTTCATGCCCTATTTCTTTGGATATGTTATCTGTAATTAATTGGTAGAGACCCCTTCCCCACACAAGCTTCATTGATTTGATAACTAGATCAAAATCCTATATTTTAGCAATCCAATTACCCCTTTTGGTTCCAAAATATTGCTGAGTTAGTATGGACTTGACTGTTGTATCAGGGACCAGAGCAACAGTGTGTGAGTTTAGGATGTAAAAATGGAAGTGCTTTACCGCCTTTACCACAACATAAGCATGCTTCTCCATGTTTGAATACTTCAACTCATAAGCTTTAAGAGGATAATTGATGAAAGATATGGGAGATTCCACACCTTCTTTGTTCTATTAAACCAAAATGGCTAAAAGTGTGTGTTTAAAAGCATAGCTGTACATTATGAAGACTTTGGTGTAATTAAGACAAACTAGAACTGGGGAATGGGTGATAGCTTCCTTGATATCTTGAAATTCCAACTTGCCTTCTTCCATCTAGCTGAAAATGGCTTTGCCTTTCATCATATTGACAATGTGGTGAGTCTTTTCTACAAATTCAAAAATGAACCTTCATAGAAAATTTAGCTTTCCAAAGAAAGAGTGGACTGCAGTCTTACTGATAGGAAGAGCAAGCTCTTGAATGGATTTGACCCTTTCTGGGTCGATCTTTATGCCTTCTCAAGATATAGTGTGTCTAAGAAGTCTACCTTCTGTAACCCCAAAAATAGATTTCTTGGGATTAAGAGAAATACCATTCTACCTACATCACTCTAGCACTTGTTGTAGATGATGAAAATGATTAGGACGATGCTTGGAAAAGACAGTCAAGTCATCAAGATATACCATAATAAACTTCCCCATTTCATCTCTGAAAACAAGGTCCATTGCTCTCTAGAAGGTGGCACTAGCATTGATCAAGCGAAAAGGCATTCTACGATATGCAAAGGTGCCCCAAGGTGTAGTGAAGGTAGTCTTATGTTGGTCTACCTCACTGAATTCTACTTGATTATACCCTTTGAAACCATCTAACATTGATAACATTTTAGTGCCAGTCACTGTCTATAGTAGCTAATCCATGATGGAAAGGGATAGTTGTCATTTAAATATGACTATTTCAGATTTCTAAAATCAACACACAGGCAAATTTCTCCATGGTTCTTTCTCATAGGGACTATGTTCACAATCCAGGTGGAATGATGGATTGGGAAAATAATTCTTGCATTCATCTTTTTTTTAATCTCAAATAAAATCATGCCTAATATCCTGGGATTGTACTACCTTTGCTTCTGCTTGTGAGGTAATGACCTAATCTTGAGAGGAATTTCATGCTATTTTTCTTTAGGTCTAAGAGACTTCAGATCATCATAAGAGTATGCCAAAACATCAATGTAATGGTGAAGCAGAGTGATAAATTTGAGTTTTTCATTAGGGGTACAACAATTCCCAATGTTGACCATTTTTGGATTATCTTTTGTACTCAAATTGATTTGATCAAAATCCTTGTAGGATTTTAAATCCATTTGTTGTTCCTTGATAAACTTATCATGCTTGTCAAAAATTTTCTCAAGAAAAACTAATCCTTTAGGAATTTTATTCCCTTTGAGCTAAAGGAACTCTTCATCAGCTTTTGAATTTGTTTCCAGAGCTAATTCCCATGGTGGAGGTTTACTACCTTCAAAATGAAGCTTTTCAAAGCTATCCATCTATTTCAAAAAATTAATTATTTAGTTATCACCATTGAACATCTGCCAATGGTCAGCATTATCAGGTACACTTAGTCAAAAAACCAACTTGATAGTGTACCTATTTTCTTTGAAATCTTGGTGAGGGACCAACAGAGTTATAAAGATGGCCAATGAATCTACTCAACTATTGAATTCTCTGGGTACTATAGAAATACTGAAAGCATTAAAACTTTCAATTTGACCCCAAACCAGACTGTGATAATGTCACAATCTCTCATTCTTGATTTGATACAGGTTCCTCACCTAGCAAACCACTAGTTTAGTGTCTCATTTGGCATGAAGGATTTTAACACCTTTATCTTGAGTAGCCTTTAAATTGAGTATCAGTGATTCATATTCAGAAGTGTTTTTAGTGTTGTTGAACTACAACTTATATGCATAGGGGAAAATATCTCCTTGAGAAGATATTAAAATAAAACCAGCTCTAGAACCAATAGAAGAACTAAGACATCATCAAAATTTGATCTTCTTTCAAGTTTTTCTTCATCAAGAAGGGAATATCCCTTTTCATGTGTACTATGCCCTACCAATTTTTTTGATGCCTTATTTGAATTTCTTGGATTATCACTTAGTAAGCTTTCATCTATTGAAATAGGAACATCTTTAGTAGACAAAAAGTAATTACCCATGCCTGAAGATTCAAACAGAATTTGAGCTTTAAAGGCTAACATTTGGGTGACAATATACTTTGCCTCCTTCTTAGGAAGTAGCCTTTGAATGATGCCCTTGATAGGGATCCTCACCTCAAATAGGTCCATGCTCAATTCTCTACCAATGTCCTTGCAAAAATTTTGCCCAAGAAGGATGTTGTATGAGGCTACGACGTCAGCCACCAGGACTGTCATTTTAATTATCTTATCTAGAAAAGCTACAAATGCAAATTGAGAATCTTTGATTTGTCCTAAAAAAGGTACTTGTTTGTTTTCCATGGAGAAACATCTCCCAAAAATTTTAGTCAGCGTATGACCAAGAGATTTTGCCACCTTGGTGGGCATGACATTGTCAGATACACCTGAATCTATAGTGGAATTGTTCAGCTGATGACCATTTATCAATAGGGAAACATAAAATAGTTCTATTTTCCTAAGGGCAGTTGGAGGAGTAATCACAAGATTATTTTGAGTGGATGTGTTCTCGGGGGACTGAGAATTACTTCTAAAATATCTTGTCATGTAGGGATAGTTTTATTTTTGACGCATTGAACTAACCTATCCAACTACTCAGGGTTGGATTGTAAGAATTCAAACTCAAAAATTTGAATTTTGGTCTTCTTAACATGTTCAATTATATCAAATGACTAAAATGAATTATAAATAGGGAAGGCTGTCCATCCTTCTAGTTTTTTTGGGGTGTGGTACTGGTCTGAGAATTTGAAGCATAAGGAACATGAATGTTTAGGGTACTTACTTTTTTAGTGATTACCAAGTCCTTTGATTAAAAAGGTAGAGTAGTCCCCTATTTAGTAATTGAAATTGTTGGTTGAGATCCTTCCCCTATTTTTCCTTTATCAACTTGGTGAGCTGACTAGTTTTGGGACCTGGTAAATATAATGTATGATCCATCAAATGCTTCTAACTTACTTCTAGCTTCTTCCTAGTAATTTAGGAAACCAATGTTGGAGTCACTAGCTAATTCTTCTTCCCCTTCTAAGCATCATCTTCTTGGTTCAACTCAAGTTGGAAAGAGAAATTAGATTCAATTTCAAGATATCAAACTACTAAATTAGCTGGAGCCACTTCAATGGAAAGCTTCCCCTGTGGGGGAGGAAGGTGATTTAGTTGCCCTTGATTTTTGGCATCATTGCCTTGATATGACTAATTTGGAAAATTCCTCCTTGGTATATCTTAGTATGAAGGAGGACCGAAAATCCCTTGTGCCATTTTCTTTCTAAGAGCTAGTAACTCATTTGCCAGCTTCTGCACCATAAGATCAGTGGTGCCTGTAAAAGAATATTCAGGAGATGAAGAAGATTTACTCATGTTAGGATCTCTTCTTATCTTTCCTACCAATATAAGGTCATCTTAAACCTTACTGGTGAAATTATAAGCTATAACAAGGTCTATGTGGCCAGTTCACCTCAACAAGAAACTCACTTCAGGAAGCTGAGAGTTTATGAAGAAGCATTTGAGATTTTCTAGTGTCAGCTGAGCAATTATGGGAATCTTGTTCCTCAGCTTGTGAAATTTATCTATGAAGTCCCTCATAGGTTCATGAGGCTCCTTCTTCATCTATGTGAGTTGAGCCAATAGGGCATGCACATCTTTTGCAGGCTTGAACCTTGCTTCAAATTTGGCTTTGAGGGTGTTCTAGTTAGTCATAGTCTAAGCCTGTAGATGATAAAATTAGTCTACAATAGTACCTTGTAATGTTTATATAAATATCTTGACTACTATGTCCTCATACTCCATTCCTATCACACCACAAGCTATGCAAAAGGCTGCAATATGTTTATCAAGATGAACTCTCCCATTGCCATAGAATTTGGGGAAATTCTTCCTTAAACTATTGGGTAGTTCATGTAAGGGTGGAGTTAAATTCAGAAGACCAAAGGTATTACCCTAGGGACCTTAGGATGCTATGATATGAATTTTGAAGAGAGGGATAACAAATATCTGAGGGGTATGTATGGACAAAGCTCTATTAGTAGAGAAAAAAGAAGCTTTGCCTTGTATTGGTGACCTGATATTGGTAGGAGGAAAACTCCTAGTTCATTAGAGGTGAGGTTGTGGAGGAAAAAGATCAAAATTACTCAGCTACACCAACTCAAATATAGGGTCAACAATACCTCAAGCTCTCTAGCTTCACATATACCATGAATTTACCAGAGTGTAAAATAGAAATGGAAAAGAACTCAAACTGCTTCAATTTGAAGCTTAAGGCTTCAAACTGCACAGAACTTCCCCAGTGGAGTCACCAAAAATTGTTGGGTGACTATTTTATCACCAGCTAATTGATGGAAAAATAGGTATATCAACCATAGCACAAGGAGATTTATGTGGCAAGATGTGAAATTTTACCATAGCAAATTAAGATAAATATCTTCTCCCATTAAGGAGAAGTTCCTTATAAGGTAGGGGAGGTTCCCTATAGAATACTATAACTAATATAAGCTAAAAAAACTCTCATGGGTGGGATAACACCATCCATCTCTCTTTTTTCAGAGATGATGCTCACAAAGACAAGGAAAAATCTTGGGTAATTATTGAAGGCATTTCTCTTCTTTCAGAAATGATGTTCAGAAAACTAGAGGAAGACTTCCTGGCAGTAACTATAACCTAAAAAAACCTAGGAAAGAATAGTCTTTCATTACTTCTCACATTGATCAGGACGTAGGAACATAGTAGGATGAAGTGTAGCATAAAGTCTCCACCTCAACTACAACATAGTGAAAGGTTACAAAGGGTAATGGGAGCTCAAAGTCTCACCAATATCCTTTACATTGAAACATAAAACAAATAGACTGAAGATAATGATGGAAACACAAAATCTCCCACAATTGGCTTCAGGACACCTTCCAGATTACTTCCACTAATTCTACTTATTTGATTAAATGAAAAAGACTATATTTAGGAAATAGACTTAAGAACAATTTCCTAGATAACACAAGCTATTTCAACACAAAGTATGAAAGGTCACTTGCTTTCTTATTCAAATAACAAAATATGATTGACAATCTGAGCTCAAAATCTCAGGAATGCCTTTCAATTTAGGTAGAGTTTTGCTTCTAATAACAGAGAGATCTCTTTGCATAAAATGAGAGATTACAATATATAGTAGCCAAAGAAAGACTTTGGCACTTATTTCCAATAAATGGCCCATTCTGAATTGAATGCCTTGAATATCTGTGAAAGGGCCATGCTGAATCAGGATATCAGCCTGATTCTAGCATTCTAATCATCTCAAATGTCTCCTCTAAAGCATGGGTTGCTTGGTCCTCTTTATGATGCTTACATGGTTGTATATTTGCCTTTACTCAAAGGGAAAAAAATAATCCACGCCATTGAATACTTGCATCCTCTAATGTCCACCTGGTGGATGGTTCCACCTATTGGAAATAACTCTCTTGTAAATATTTCTAAATTTCTTATAGCATTTTTTTCTCTCTTCCTTGCAATGTTTTGTCTTTCCTTGGTGATCTAAGATCTCAAGTTATCTTCTCACTTTCTGCTAGATCCTTCAGCTCCTTCTTTGGTTGGTCATTGAGTTTGTTCCCAGGTGTGCATCTTTCAAAATCAACAGATATTTCATTACCCTAAATTTGACATCTACGAGGACGTCACTAGTCACTTGGTCACATGAACCACTTTCAACCTTGAACCTTTGAACCTTTGAACCTTGTAACCACTTTGAACCTTTTTGGTTTAAAGGTTTAATGGTTCATTCTATTTGTTTGAAGCCTGTTATTAAGTCTTTTGATTAAGCCTCAACATTGAACCATCCTTGAAATACCTAAGTGTTTGGAACTTGTTTCTTTGTGAAATCCTACCAGTTGAACATGTGGAACCTATTGAACCTACGAGTTTCTTAGATGAAAAATGCTTGAATAATTGAAGAACTTGGTTGCTCAAAACATTTTTTGAAAAAATAAGAGATTATTTTGGCCTGCATGACCAAAATAGTTGATATGTTCTCCACAAAAACAAGTGACAGATTCTGGGAACAACAATATGGACTAATTTATTTTAATAAGGTTTCATAATAGAAGACCCCCTTTTGTAGGGATACCATAGGAAAACTAGAGACCTAAAGGTAACATGAGGAGAAAGAAGGATCATGTTGACTGAAGGAAGGAACAAAATATAATATGAATAAATATGGAATCATGGGACTCCATCAAGTATGGGTAGGTATAAGACATAAAACATTATAGAATACACAAATAAATTAGGATTAGCTTACACATGAACCCACCCTAAATAAAATCATGAAGAAATGGGAGGCTAGTAACCCTAACCAACATGTGATGGAGTAATACCCCTAAAATTTGGAGAGACTTCTAAGAATGAATATGGTGGTAAGGTAGAAAATGACAATGATAAAAGTTCCCATTACCATTCTAAGAAGTTGCTCACTAGGCCCATTTGAGGTTTAGAGGAAGTTGTGATTAGGTGGGGTAGGATTGAGGAGTTTGGGACTTGTACCTAATACTTCTTAGCTCCATATAATGGTTTAATTTCCTCAATGGTAGTGGTAATAAGAGGGTTAAAACTCACTTATCCAAACTCAAATATCTCAACTCTTGGAGGCATGAAGAAGGTATTAGGTGACATAGGCTAGACCACTAGTTCCCTCAAATAAAATAAAATGGGGTGAGGATATGGTACTCGAGTGACCACAATAATATGGTAGAATAATCCACTAGGTTTATCATGGTGATAATAATTTGACATAGTACGGTCCATGAGGTCTATATCGAAGGAAAATTAGAGGTCAATTTCTCATTTAGAATGTCAAGGATATAAAATAACTACACACCTTTAATAATTTCCATCATAAAGAGATAAGGGCTTAATATACACACCTACATCAAGGTGCATCAACCCATAAAAAGGACTAGAAAGAGATCCATAAGAATGACTCCCTGGAGTATGGTCAAGGATAGTTTGGGAAGGCATGCAAAAATATCATCAAAAAATAAATCATATCAGGATTAGTCTTGAAGAAAGGGCTTATAGAACCATGAAATTCTAGATAAATTATTTTCTTATGATAAATATTCAAGGGGATTTGTGTTACACATGGAGATAAAGTAGATGAATAACCCATTATCTATGGACAAATAACTAGTTTAGTGTGGGGTGATGTTGACTCCTAAAAATGGCTAAGTAACAAACAAGTGAACACTTTCACACTTTACGTGGAGATCAATGCCATTAGTTGATAGGTGCATGCAATCCAAACCATATAACTAATGTGCATGCCTTGAATGTAATTCCCATCAATGTAGATGTCAGTTGTCAAAAACATGCCAATGCATATTGTACAACAAAATGGTAGGACCCAAGGAAAATTATCCATGTGAACCCAAGAACCATAGGGGATATTATTGGGGAAAGAAAAAAGTGTATTGAATAGATATGGATCTTAACACAAAGTCATTGTGGCATTACAATAGATAGTGTGTTAGTTGTCATCAGGCCAAAATGGCATTTCAAATAAGAAAATGGGTGGTAAATTTTGAATACTAGTAGATTTTAAGTAGGAAAAGAGTTATAAAAGAAGTATGTATTATATAAGAAGAGATGGGAATATGGTAAAAAGAGAAGAAAAGAGATAAATGAGTGAAAGACAAATATAAAGAAAAGTGGTAAATGTATGAGGAGTTAAATAATGAAATAACAAAGAAGACTGATAATGATCACTAGCAGAAGAACATAAGAGTGCATCAAGAAGAGGAAGCCACCTAAATAAGAGATAGGGATAAATAAAAAACAACTAAAGAGTAAGTAAATTAGGGTCATAAGCCTTTGATCCATACTTTTAACTATTAATACCCCTTTTTGGTTGTAATATATGATGTAATAGTGAATATTATTTAATAAAGTTGTACTTGTACCCATTTTATTGGATATATTATTGATAGTATATATTTGAGTTTATCTTTATGGCTTAACTATAATTCACCTCTTTTCCCTTCTCCTATAATATGTTTCTTCCCTATTTTTATAATAGTTTTATGAGGTTATCCCCTAAGCACACTCAGACACCCCACTTAAGTACTAGATAACTCATCATTGCATGTAACTAACATTAACCTAATCCATTTCATCTCTCTTCTCATGATTTACGTGAACATGCAAGCCTATAACTAGCATGAAATACTAGCTCAAGGATACTATAAGGATAATTTTTCACTATCTGTGAACCATTTTAGGTAGCTAGATTGGTTAGCTAACAGGCGCAGTATGAGCCATAGGAAACTAATTAAAGACTCGATTTAGATTACTAGCTATGAAATTATAATTGGTTTTTAGAATATGGTTTAACGATTGAAAACTTATATTGACATTGGGTATGGATAAATATTTTAATCCTTGAGGATTCAATTGACAATCAAGGTTGATGGCTTCAACATAGGCATCTGATAAAGTATTGATATTTGGGGTTTTGTGCAAAATATTTAAATCATTGAATCTAGGGTGTTTTTATAAATTTATAAGGCTAATATAATACTAGGCCTCTAAAAAACATCTATATGATTATACATATTTTTTAATATTGCATTGAGTGGTATGATCAGATCATATACATCTAATTCTAGCCATAATTGGCTTCCTATCATACTTTAGACCAATTCCTACCAACCATTGAAAATTAATCTTATAAATTATTGAACATCCAAATTTTATCTATGCATCATCCATAAAATCTCATAATCATGTTTAGGAATTCTTATTTTGGATACTAGCTCATATGAAATAATAACCTCTCATAGATTCATCCCTAATCACTTTGTGAAATAACAACAATCAATTTAACCTATGAACCTATTAAGTGGGGAACTTGATCAAATATTAGAAGAAATAAAAGGCTAATCAAAATCAATCATATAATTAAACAATATTAAA
The DNA here is from genome assembly GCA_037957365.1 of Torreya grandis. Classification (NCBI taxonomy): domain Eukaryota; kingdom Viridiplantae; phylum Streptophyta; class Pinopsida; order Cupressales; family Taxaceae; genus Torreya; species Torreya grandis. The sequence goes on from JARHVA010001803.1 coordinate 112,956, forward strand.
TTCTTATTTAAATTATCCATTTTAAATTAATGAATATCTAAAAATGTAAATTCCAAAAATCAAAATATCAATCCTTTTCATCATTGCCTTTATGAGTTGTCAAGCTCTTCCAAAATATCCCAAAATATCTAATTTGAGAGCCTTGTCTAGTAGCTTAAAATCATAATTACATGATAACTTTTAACTCAACTGGACTGAGTCTCTACTCACTTAGGTTAATTTTAACGCATTCCATGTTTAAACTCAACCTTAACTCACCTTGGGTGAGAGTAAATTATTGAGGCTATAAATACAAGGACATGCTTATTGATTTCTAAGCACTTTTGGTGTAAAGTTATTATGCCTAAATGCCTTCAAAGTTTTGATAAGAGTAGTGTTATAATACCAAATTCCTTTTAATTAGTGTTATCATGCTCAAAATTTAAGCCAATCAATCCAACCAAGGTGCCAAGGAAAGATGAAGCCAATAAAGCTCCATTGATGAATATTTCTTGATGCACAAACTGAGCTCAAAAAGCCATTTGAAGATCCAAGGAAAATAAAAGAGTGTTTTATTTTATGTTTTAATTTTTTTTTCATATGCATGCTTGTTACCTATGCTCTCCCTAGTGTCTAGGCTAGAGGTGTTAGTATTTTAGTTTGTTATTTTGATTTGTTTTATTAAACTAACACAAGACTAACCTCCCCTCTACATATTCTTTGTCCACATGTTGGCATTACTAGCAGGACCAAGCATCCCATATATCCAAGGAGATTGATATGCTATTTTTATTTTTTCTAATAGATGCATAAAAATATTCAAGATTTAAATTTTAACTTTGTTTTTTAATTCTTTCTATTTTAGGTAAGTCACAGGTTTGAAGGATCAACATCGATTCTAAGTCATAGGTTGCAGGAATTAGTGCCAATTTTCCATATTGACATTAATTACATGAATCAACCATGATATCTATGAAAAAAAATAGAACATGGCATGAAACATGTCTAATAGTGGTTTTACTTGATTTTTCTTACCTTCATTTTGTGTTTGAGGATCTACATATGTTTGTCTAACTCATTTATAATAGAAATTTGGAGATTTTTTGGTGTTAGTATCATTTTATTATATATTTTTATATCAAAACAAACTATGTTTTTATCTGTTTTACATGGAAATGTTTATGATCTACTTAATCAACATCGATCTTTGTAATTGACTTCGATCGGTCTCTGAGATAATAAATAAGAAAACCCGAGACCTAAATTTGAAATGTTATTTTCTCACTTGATTTTGGGATTCTAAGTAGTCAAACCCTCTAATAATTTTTAGGTCCTAAGGTGGAAAAATCAAAATTTAAGCATGGTTAATACTTACATTGTCTTTGGTGCTTAAAATTTACTTAGTTGTTTTCATCTCTTAGTTGTTGTTTTTTAAGTTTTTAAAATTATAAAAAAAAGATAAGGGGATCAAAATTCATACCACATTTCATTTTTGTGCTATAAAAAATTAAATCTCACATTAGTTAAATACTCATAATAATTTCATTTTTATGCTTATTAGTTGAAAGTGTTTGTTTATCAAAATGAATATCACGTGTATGCTCTCCCCCTATCCCCTTTAGCAAACTTGGGAGATAAAAAATCTCACTCTTTTCATTTATTGCTTTGGTCTAAAAGCATGCAAGAAAATTCACTAAGGCACTCCCCAAAATTTGTATGATTTTGGTGACTCCAAAATGACCCTAAAGTCCCTCCACTTGTCTTTATTCCATGCATTTTTGGCTTATGGGTGGGAATTCATTGCCTCCTCACAAGTTCTCTAGGGAAGTGCTAACATAGGAATTCATCTCTTAGCATCATTTCAACTCAAATCCATAGTGGGTTATATATATTTAGAGTGGCCTACTGGGATGTTGATTTTGAGTGGTTAAAACAAGCTCTATTAGTGGTACTTAGCCTCAAACTATAGGGGTAACTCATACATCACACTACACTAATCAATTGATAAATGTCATGGTTGTGAAAAGGAAAATACCATTTCACAACAACTTGGTTAACATGGATAAAAATGAGATGATTATGCCCTAGTGTTTGACACATATATGGGGCCATTTAAAAATGAACAAAAAATTGATATTTTAAACAACCCCACTTACCAAGAACATACTATTGATGCAAAGAGAGTAGACTAAACTTTTGTGTTTCCATACAAACTCTTGAGATAATAGGGGGCCTAAAAACCCTAATTTTCATGGACCTTTACTTTTTAGATTAACAATTTCAAAATCCTCTCAAGAACAAGTATATAGATATAATTTGATAGTATGATTCAACCTTGTCAACTTTAAGATTTATGATGGTAAACTTAGGTGTTTTATGTGATTTTATCCTTTCTTACATGGTTTTTGAGTCAAAACTATTTGTTTAAATGCCACATCCAAAATGAGTCTTGTTTACACATAACTCCTTTGTTTGAAGATATATTATGTCATCCATTTGAGATCACACATTTTCCTTAGTTATTTATCAAAACTTTATTTATGAATGTCATTTGTTTTAAAAGGGTGTCATTACGCTATCCATTCCATTATAAGTTTTATGCCTAAATTTTTTTTGAAACAAAACATTTGTCATAACATCATTATGTTGCTCAAATCATTTCCAAAACTTGTTACCTTGTGTCCAAATTATAATCTCAAAACCACATGTGCCTTTTGGATATATACCTAGTGTTTTCATGTTGTTCATTCTATCCTAGCTTGTCATCTATTTTAAAAATCCTAGTCTTCAAAATTAGCCTTCACAAGTTCAAATACAAACATTGATTAGTTTATATCTAGGCCTTGTATAATTTTGACTTAGAACATTTACATTTAAAATTTTTGGGTTGTGTAACTTAGATTAGTTACTTGATCCATTTTAATACTAGTGGCGTGCCTATAATTTCGTGAAGTGATCTATCTTCCATATGTCTAGAGTTTTATGTATTGTTCCAAATGATCAAGTGTGTGTCTAAATACAAATGCCTAGTTTGTGTCAAAGTGTTTCAAATCTATTAGATTAAATATATTACCTTTTAGACCTCATTTTGTTTAAATTCTATATTTTGTGCCTTATTTTACAAAAGACCTAGTAGTACCTATTTTTTATCCTAGCTTTTGTGCCTTATTTTCTAAAAGGCCTATCAACCTGTGTGTTTATAGACCTAGATTATAATTATTTGAAATAATTTGTACCTAAGTTTGGAATTTCATTTTTATTTCATCCACTTGACCTTTTTGTATAATACATTTTTTGTTAGACTATTTTAGACCAAGCTTTAATATAGACATTTTTTGAGATATAACTACATTTCACAAACCAAGATAGACCAAGTTCAAACCATTTGTATTTTTAGACATTGTTTTTAAGAGTTTTTAAAACTCTAGGCATATTTTTATGAAACATTCATCATTGATTTGGATATGTCTCATTACAATGATAGTGGAGCCATGCAAAATATAGGTTATGATCATATGGTCACACAAAATGACTTTGTTCAAGTCCCCTATAGTGATGATGTATTTTGTGAGATGGATCCTTATCCTCCTTATAATACACAATCTAGGAAAAAAATCTAAGATCAACTAGCCCATTACTTTGTTAATATGCCTACATACTCAGAATAGGACCAAGAACAAATTGTACAGTACCTTTCTAGCATGACATTAGTTGTAAAACAAGTTAAAAAACAATCGTATTACATTCCTATGCCATCAACATATGATCCCTATTTATTTTATCATAAATTTATTGAAAATAAGGATAATTTTTTAGTCAAATATGTAGAGGTAGGGGTGAAATTTTTGATAGACTTCCCCATGAAAATTTGTCAAGTATAGTTAGAGTGACTTTCAACATGCCTTGTACCCAAACCATTAAACAAGCCTCTACAAGAAATCTTTAATTGCTCATGCCAATGATGTATCAAAATACAAATATTCTTTTCAAAGGAAAGGGCCTCATAAAGGACCAATTTCTACAAATTAAAATGGCATATTAGACCTATTTGAATCTAGCATATAATTTTATTACCATGGCCATGTCAAATGTTCCACTCATAAAGTTAGCTCCTTCAATAGGAGTATTAATTGAATTGACAAGTCAAGATAATTTTGGTATAGACCCATTTTTACAAAACACTTTAGTTTTAGACATGTCCAATGTCTTAACTATTGAATAAGTGTTTACTACTTATATGTAGAACAATGTGCCAAACATAGTGGATAACATGTAATTATCTTCCAATATAGGCCAAAGTGGTTTAAATAAACCAATAATTAGTATAAAACAAGTGCCTTTAGTTAATATCATGAGTGGTTCACAACTGTAGGGGAAATAACTCCTACATCCCAACCACAACAAACTACCTCTAATCCTTAACCAGCTACTTATTTAAGCATGCGATCGTAAGGATTAAGTAATAAATCACTGACTAGTTCCTTGACTCAATAACATGTGATGAATGTTACTTCACCCTAATAGGTGATGATTAACATTCCAAAATAATAGGCATAGTATAATTCACCAATGCAATAGAGGTAAAATATTTTTCCATCTTAATAGGGTGTAACAAATGTTCCACCTTGATAGGTAGTGATAAATGTACCTCTACAGTTTTAGATAAACATACCTTCACAATCAAAAATATTATTTAATAAACAATGTATGTCCATTGGTCAACGACAAATTTTGAACACTCTATAAGCATCTACTCTACAAGTGTTCACACAACAAAGAGGTACCACTATCCCACAAGTATCAATCAAGCAATAATTGCCTTTTATTCTAAACATGCCACAAATCCAATGATAGAATTGGTTTATAATAATTTATCCTTGTTTAATTAGGTTTGACTCATTGGAAATAATCCATAATCAACCTCAGTAGGAATAATAATTTTCCTATATCCATATACTTCCATCATAGTCATAATTCCCTCAAAACTAGGCCTATATACCAAATCCAAACTAGAATATTACACCATAACATCTGTAATTAAACAAATACATCCCAATCCATGGATGTATATTTTTAGTTAGTTCCCTAACGTAACCAACATTCCATAACAAACCATGCCTCCATTATACCCCAATCAAGGTAGTCCACCTTTTACCACCCATACTCCACCTTAGGCTAGTGTTTCATCTAGTTTCTTAGCACAAGAACTACAAAAAATAAAAGATGTAATTCTTTCCATTCAAGTAGGGAAAAAAACCAATATGTTCAAGTTAGATGATATGTTTTCATACCCATTCAATATGGATTATCTATAGATACCATTTATTCCAGGGTAATAACTACCAAAATTTGATAAATACAAAGGTAAAAGAGACTCTAAGGCCCATTTGATAGAATTATTTATTGCTTGCTAGCTGGTGGCTTACAATGACATTTATTTACTCCTTTTGTATCCTAAAAGTCTATCAATATAGAATTTGTAGTGGTTTCTAAAATTTCCAAAGAATTCAATATCTAATTTTGATGACCTTTCAAAAAAAATTGTGCAACATTTCTCCTATAATATTGAACATGAGAATTCATTGGTAGATTTGAATCAGGCCAAGCAAAAAGTTGGCAAAAAATTTACAAGCTATTTTTAGAGATAGAGAGAAATTGCTATCCATTTCACTCACATCTTACTAGATAAACAGTTTTACCATATTACTCCCATCATTTTTCCAATGATTCCAACCACCTTTGGGAAAATCATTGTGTATCTTCCAACATATAAAGCCAATTATTATAACCACCTTTGGGTAAATCATTATTTTTCATTCGATCTATATGTTCATTATTATACCTACCTTTGGGAAAATAATCATCATTCTTCTACCTAATATGGGCATAATTTCATTATGTTAATGATTATAAACACCTATGGGTAAATAATTGTTCTCCTTTCAATGATTATAACCACCTTTGTGTAAATCATTCTCTTTTTACCCTTTCTTTTGGCTAATGATTATAACCACCTTTGGTCAAATCATTATATTTTTACCTAGCTATGCCAATGGTTATAACTTCCTTTGAGTAATGTTGTGACATTAGTTTTCACCCTTTGAGGGAGTTCTTTAGGATCTATCCAACTAAGCTACACAATGGTAACAACCCAGGCTATGGGTATCCTATAATGGGGTTGAACCTCTAGAGAAGGAAATATTCCTCTTGGTAGATCACTTAAACTAATATTCTACTTGGAAAAGGGTTAGAAAGGTGGAATAGGGTTACCAATAAATCTAAAAAGGTGATGTACCAAATTTAAATGAGATACTTACATAAGTTTAAAACCAAAACTAGATCAACATAAGACAATGTTAGCTCGCACAATATCACAAACTAGCTATTTACATAAGTATTTCATGAACTAGGCTCACCAAGTAATCAAGGAAGTAAAGAAGAATTATAAGATTCACACGAAACATCCATTAATGGCATAAAAAACACAAGTCTAGACTTACATAGATCTTGAAAACACCTTAAAAGAGGCAAAGAAGAAGGATAATGGATATCGAAGAATCTCCTTCACAAAGTCATCATGCACAAGATTACTAAACACAAGCTAAAGTCAAGAGATAGGTAGAAATTAATCTAATTGCATTGAGAGGAAATTCTTCTAAATTTTGATAGGGTCTTTACTTGTAAAATGAGTGTCTCTAATTCTTCCAAAATTAGAGAGTCCTTTTGAGAGTCAAAAAGTAGAGAGACAGTTACAACGAGGGAGAAAATGGGAGATATAAGAGAAAAGGGGGAGAGAGAGAGGATGAACACACTATCAAAATCAATAAATGAGATGTCACTACCCTATAATAAATCATCAACTACATTTTGATTAAATCAGGAGTCCATCAATAAATTAACCTTTATTTGTCCCAATAGCCTTCGATCCCTCTCATTGGCTGAGAGATACACTAGAAGAAAAGAATCTATTTTGAAGGTGTTAAGTCATGATCTTCTTGAAATGGAAAATCCTTAAAGGCTCTAAGAATAATTTAATGATCTAACTTCAATCTTCAATCCACAAATCTCCTTTTTGAAACTTCTATGTCATCCTCTTCTTGGATTTATTACAAGGAAAAAATCTCGTATCCATGGACCTGACAAAGCCATGACTATCTTCATATTCTTGGATTTAGGTACTTATTTATCGAGGACATGAATATGTCAAAGGATGAGACACTTCTCTCATAATCAAAAGCCTACCCCTATTCCAAACCTTAACATAGGTTTACTATAGATGAAAACCAATCACATTTATTGGTTTTGATATAGTCATGACCTTAATGAAAAGACCATCAAGCTACTTGATTCCACTTGATCTTTATTAGGTCTAAATAGACCTAATCTATTATTAAACATTATGGAAGCCAATAACCCATTACACACATGGATTCCATTCAAAGAACAATGAACATAGTCATGAAGTGATGTTGAAACCTCAAAAAATAGGTCTTTTAGGTTCTAAATGTTCAAACCAAATGTCAAAATTGAGCTCTAATGTGGCCTTTGGTCTTAAAGTATTTGCTCTAGCTTTAATTTTATCATTATCCATTGATCCTTGATCTGATCTTCCCATTTCATGATACTTATCAATTATACATTCTCTATGTGGACCCTATAGTTGAATATCCATCAAGATAATGATTGTATGCCATATGATGGCCTCTCATACATTCTGAGCTCATTGACTTCTTAACTTTATTTGAGCCATTGATATTCATTTGAAATTTAATGTGTGTCATAAATATTTTATCTACTTGATCAAATGCATACCATTGATCCTTTGATTCATCATCATCATGACACTTTTCAGCCCCACATTAAACCTCAAGATCCTCTGACTTGTTGACTTGTTGACCTTGTAATGATTGAATGCATGGTATTGATCCTTGATGGTTTTATTGTCTCGAGATATTATCCACATGCCATTGATCTTCATTTAATCAAGAAATAATTTAAAACTTGTCATATTTTATTTAAAATTTCATATCCTTTTGAAATATTTAAATTTAAATGGCTACTTCCCATGGTTTTAATTTGATGTCCCCATGCACATCCCACTCTAGTTCAACTTTAAAAGATTATATATTGAGATAGATAATTCATCAAGATACAAAATTTATAGGGAATGATCTTGGCATAAAATAAATCATCTCCATGTGATATTTAATCTTTATTTGACTTCCCAAGTATACTTATTTAATGCATAATGAAACTAACCTATTTATTTTTGCATGTGTTATGATGGTTTGGATTCCCTAGTTTTGTGCTAATAATTTTTGGACCCATCAAGGCTCTGAAAAAACTTTGATATTTTTAGAAAACACACTTCATTACCCATTGAATTCCATGAACACCATGAAAAATTGTTGAATCTATCACTTTCAATTCTAGACCTATTTCCAGAATTGCTTATCAAAAAATCAACAAATTACACTTTGAGCTTGCGTAAAGTGTTTCAAAAGTTTATAAGTGACATGTGATATTATTATTCTATTTGATCATTTTATCAATAATAACCTTGCTCATATTTTCACACCATAACTAGTACTTATATAATATTGATCCATCTAGTCAATTTTTTTCATGTAGGCTAAAATTTGCCAATATTTATAGCAATATCCTGGGATTACATGCCTACTATGAAATAGATTAGTTTCCTTATTTGGTACATTGGGAATACAAAGTCACAAGTATTTTATCCCAATTTATACATAACTAATACAAGGATAAACCTTTCTAAAACATTCTCTTAAACCAAAAGGGCAACAAGAACAAAACAAACACCATGCCTAAAGCACTTATATAAGGGAAACACACAACTAAAAATATGTGCATAAGGAACTTAGAGGAAAACATGAAAATCTACTCTAATATATAAAATATTATACAATGGGTAAAAAATCCTCTACTAGTAAGTCTTTAAATAAATGTATTTGACTAGGATGGGCAATACCTCTCCATCCAGCTAGGCAAGCTAAAAAGAATTATGTTGTTTTCATCTATGAATCATATAAGGGCCACTTCATAAGCTGTCAAACTTGGTATGGTTTCTTGGATTAGCCTTATTTAAATCTAACTCAAAGAATAGATCACCTTATTTTAAGTCACTTACTATATATCTCTTATCAAAATCTTTCTTAACCTAAGATTGATGTGACTCTAGTGTGTTCATTACAAGGTCCCTAGTTTCTTCAAGCTCCATGAGCTCTACCATCCTCACACTCATAGGTTCACTCTCCATCAACTCAAGATGATTGAATAAATCCAAGGTAGGAAGTTTAAGAGAGATGGGAAATATGGATTCCATCCCATATACCAAGATAAATGGTGAGTTTCTAATGCCAACTTTGGGAGTTACTTTATCATCCCATAAGGTTGTTCTTAACTTTGTGTGCTGAAATCTTTGATTCTCCTCCATAGTCCTCTTGATAATCCTTATCAAGTTATTATTTATGGGATATGTTATTCCATTACCTTGGGGGTAGTAATTTGAGGATGTACTAAGGTAAATACCCAGTTGAAGTGCCCAAACTTATCCTCAGCTAACTAATGCTAAGGGATTATTTGAAATTAGTGTTGTTGATACACCAAACCTGGTCACTATGCTATCATAGAATTATAATAACGTTATTTCATTAGCTTCTTTTAGGGAATTTTATTCCACCTATTTGGTGAAGTAATAAATAGTAGTGATTAACCATTTGTGTCCCCCATTGGAAGGTGGATTGGTCATTCCTATGAAGTTTGAATGCCACTGCACGAATGGATATTCCACCTAAATTGGGTTGAGATAAAAGGCTACCAATATTTGCTTGCATATAAAGAGATAACACTTTTTTCACTTTCTCACCCATGCATACACATATTTTAAAACTTTGGGCTAGTAATAACCATCTCTCATCACTTTTGTTATTATAGTCCTTGGAGTAAAATGGCTTCTTATAGGCCCATCATGGAATTGCTTTAAGATAATTGACACTTGGTGATCATCTACACACCTTAAAATCACTTCATTGAGGTCCCTTATAAATAATACACCTTTAATCAATAAATAAGGTATGGACTAGATTCTAAAATACCTTCTCTTTTCTCTATCCATACCTTGTGGGCACTCACCTATCAACAAGAAATGTGTCATGTCTTGAAGCCAACTAGTGTGAGGTGGAGTGGTATTTATTTGTAATTTGTCTTATGTTAATAAAATAGCCTCATTGTATTCATGGAGTTCATCTACCATATGATCACATAAGCCTTTACCTCTCACTAGCTTAGTGACCTTGATCTCCATGTCATACTCTATGACCCTTGTAATCCAACCACATCTCTTCTCATTCAAGTCTTTGTTAAGAATAAAATCCCTCTTTCCAAAATTATACACCATAAGATATATCATACTATTGAAAAGTATTGGTATAAATTTTTTGAGTCTTCTCAAAGCTGAAAGAACTTGTTTCTCTATAAAAGTATACCTTACCTCATATTCTTCAAGCCTTTAACTGAAAAAAGTTATTGGTTGTTCAATCCCTTCATCATTCTTCTATATAAACATAGCTGATATATTATAAATATTGGAAAAGGTGTATAATATTAAATCCCTTGAGAATTTAGGATTCAAGAGTGAGGGTGATTGGGCAATGGCTTACTTTATAGTCTCAAATGTTACTTTACCTTCACTAGACCAAGTCAACACTTGGTTCTTCTTCAACATGGAAGTGAGGGGTTTGACCAAGTTTACAAATCCAAGTATAAATATTATCACAAATTTTATTTTACCAAGGAAAATATAGAGTCCCTTTTTGTGATTGGGTAATGATAATGCCAAGATGGCACTTATTCTATTAGGGTTAATAGCTAATCCCTATTTTGAGATAATATGTCCCAAGAGTTTGCCTTTATGGAAAATAAAAACACATTTCTTGGGATTAAAATAGATCCCATATTCTCTACATATTTCAAATATCAACCTAAGGAGATATAAGTGCTCACTATCCTTATTGGAGAAAACTCTGATGTCATCCATATAGACAAGCACAATCTGATTTAACAAACCTTGGAAACCAATGCCCATGGCACTTTCAAAAGTATCCCCAACATTTTACAAGACAAAATTCATCTCCTAATAAGCATATGTGCCCCAATTTATGGTTAAGGTAGTCTTATATTGATCTTCATCTCTTACCAACACCTGGTTGTATCCTGAATAACCATCTAAAAGAGAAAAATGTTCTGAACTAGGAACTATCTAAAGGAGTTGCTTCATGGATGATAAAGGGTAATGATATTTCAAAGAGACCTTTTTTATTTCCCTAAAATCAACACATAATCTGATCTCCCAATTCTTATTCCTTATAGGTACTAGGTTGGCTACCCATGAGGAGTGCTTGATAGGAAAGATGATATTGGATTCAATCAATTTAGTTAAATTTTTCCTCATAATCTCTGCAATTTTGGGGTTGATATGCCTTTGATTTTTCCTCATAGGCTTTGCATTGGTCTACAATTATATAATGTGTTGGGATAACTTAGGATCAAAGTCTCTTAGGTCACTACATTCCCAAGCAAAGATGTCTACATATTATTTACAAAGGTTAATGAAAGCATGCCTTTCAACCATAGTGCTTACATTTCCAAGCTTGAGGAGCTTATCCTTGACGATTATAACTCTTTCATAGTTCTCCTCATTAGTTGACATTACTACCTTATCTTTCCTCACATGGTCTCCCTCATGGGAAAAACTTTAAAGGATGACCAACCTTTTAGGAAGTTTGTTAGACCTTAGTTGAACAATTTGATCTTTATACTAATGTTGAAATTTATTTTGGTTCAATGAAGAAAAATTTGCTTCTTTATATATATAAAAAAAAATTATTGTCACTATCAAAGACTTATCAATGAGCTTCATTGTCTATAACTGATGGTCTTACTATAACTCTAACATGTGGCTACACTTTGGACTTTTTCAATTCATTTAGGAGGTCAAATTGAGCTCCCACAATTGCCAACCTATTAGCATGTTGATTTTGGTTCCTTGGCAATGCTTATATTTTGAAGGATTCAAAGTCATCAAGAATTTCACACATTTTATACTTGTAAAATCTCATAAAGGGATTTTTTGTGGTGTTTTGGCCTCTGACCTAATGCACTCTCAGCTCACTATCTTCATATACTTGTAATTTCTTGATCCCTCTCTTACTAGCCCACTATAAGCCATGGACAAGGTCTTCATACTCAGCTATATTAAAAGAGAAATTTAATTAGAATATATAAGAGAGAAGTACTTATTGTTGGAGGGGGATACTAGTATTGTACCTATACTTGCCCCATTTTTATTTCTTGAACCATCAAAGAACAATTTCCATAAACCACTAACATCTTTTTATGGCATAGTGAGGGATAACATGGATTGATTTTCCTCATGTAAGTAATAAATACCCATTTCCCTATCTTAAACACCTTCTAAAGGGTTAATTAACTGATTTTCACTCCATAACTCATACAAGAACATATCAAGGATCTCCTTAGGATGAGTATTTAGTTATTGACCAATCAAGTGGTCATCTTCATCTAGGATGGTGTGATTGATGTTTGAACTATCTAGCCCATAAGATTCTATGTGAAATTGAGAAATAGGCTTATATTTAATGGATACCTTGGTCCCACACCTTTTCCTAAAATCCATGTAGGATCAATATACTACTATACAACCCCTAATTTTTGTTGTGAAATCTCTAGATAAACATAGAGCAAAATGAGGAGGCACATATAGAATCAACACATTTTAAGCCACTAAAACACTAGGACAAGTATGCAAGGTCAAGTTTAGACCATTGATGATTCCAACTAGTTTGGTGGATGATCCATCAAGCTATAAAACACCTTAGATTGGGGTTAATACTTTAAACCAAGCTAATCTACTATTGACTTTGGCATCATTGAAGTACTTACTCCATTGTCTACCATGTAATTATGTACTAAGGAGTCACTAATGATTATAAAAATATATAAGTGATGACATTTAACCACCTTATTTTATTTCCCTTCTTTAGGTCCTTTATTTGCATTGGTGAGGACCACATTCTCTTTGATTGGTGGCTTATCTAAAACATTGATCTTTGACAAACCCTCCTAAAGGATTTCCACTTGACCAAGTATGGAAAGCATGTCCCATATTGGCACAATCACATTAGAATTCTTCATTTGTTCCAAAATATTGATGGGCAAACCACCAAACTTTGGTTGTACCTTGGGAGCCATAGCTTTACTCTAGACTTATGAGTTTTGGGGGACAAAGGAATTCCCTTGATTTTGATTCTTTGGAGCTATTAGAACCTTTGGATCAGTAGTAGCTTCACTTGGATTTGATTGCAATAAAGTGATATTAGGAGACTCTTTGACTGCTTGTTGGTTACCATCCATATTCTTTCTTTTGAATATTGTGTTATATACCACTAGAATCTATGCTCGGATAAAACTAGCCTACTGATTGAATGCATCAAATTCTTCTTGCTCATAATCAGCCATTATAACACCCAACTATCTTGGTCCTTTATTAGGCCCTTATAATTGCTGAGGCTCTTTTGGTTTTGTCATCTTGGGTACTTATATGTTCTAAGCCATAAGAACTTGATTGTATCCATGGCTAATACCTTGATTCCATTGCTTATTAAAATCCTATTTAAACTCAGTGTTTGGGATAATAAATTGATTGAAAGATTAATTCCAAGGTGTGGTAACCTCAAATTATTTATAAATGTTGTTCTGTGTAGGGACCAAAGTGTTAGAAGTGATTTTAGCATTTGGATTATAGTTATTTTGCCTAGCATAGTTAGGTTGCTCTTGTCCCTAGCCTTGTCCTTAGAAAATTACTTTGTAGGGTCATCTATTGGCTTGATAATATTGCTGCTAAGGCTGATATGGAGCTTTATAATGTCTATTAAACTAGGATTGTTGCATCTTCACATTCACCAATTGATTTTTAAAGGATTGAAACATGCTCTTAAGCTCTTGGAAATTCTTGTTTTCTTGGGAGTCACTAGGTTCACTAGTTGAATCCTTTTCTTATTTTGGTGTAGATATAAAATAAATTATCAACATAAGAGGAATGAAAACAAGGGGAGGAATAATAGTACGAGGTGGTTTAATTTGATAAAATAAAGGCATATGTGGCCTAGGGGTAAACTTGCTAGATTGTACTAAATAATTCTTTGCTCTAATTACCACCTCATAAGCATTTGGTAATGTGTTTCCTCCCATAGACCAAATCATTATTGAAATATAAGTATTGAGGGCTTTCAAATATTAAAGGAACACATAATTTTGAGTAGGCCTAATAGAGATTGGGATCTTTTCCCATGTCTTTTAAAGTCTAGTGTTGAAATTTTGATGACTTCATGAGGAACCCTCTTGAATGTGGTTAAATATTCTGCAAGTGACAAATGGTCACATTTGTCTTCAAAACTTTTACATAAGGCATCACCTAACTGATCATATTATGTAATGGAGTTAGTAGTAAGGTTTATATACTAATCCAAATCTTTACTCTTGAAGGAGAAGGACAACAACCTAATAACCACATTTTGTTTAATAAAATCATGAATATTTTAGAAGTTGGATATATCTCTAAGGTGTTTAGAAGGGGTTGTATATTAGTCTCCAATGAAATAAGGGACACTTTTAAGAGAAACAAGTAGAATAGGCTCATACTACTAGAGGTCTACAAGATTCTAACCATTAAAATCCACAAAAGGAAAAGATCTAATGGCTGACATGGTAATGAAAGGACCTAACAAATATCTTCTTGTAGGGGTAGATTTTGAAATTGGTTTAGGAGGAAATATTCTTTTATATGGATGAGTATTAGAAAATTTTAACCTTTTTATTGAGTTTAAAGGTAATTCAAAAAATTCAAAAGGAATACCTCTAGAAGCTGATCTTGTAATCACCTTTAGCATAAAATATAGCTATTACTCTACATCAAGATGTTGAGTTTTGCTTAGAGTCACCAGGTACCATTGTGTGAAAGTTGATCCATGACTTGCACAAATTGTCAAATTTACTTAATTGAATTAATTTTTTCATAGTAAAATAGATATTTCCTCGATTGAAAAGATATATAGAACTCCTTTAATAAACCAACAAATCATCAATTTTGACAAAATTTCCTGCCATGAGGGGGTTGTCGACTAGATCTTATCTATACATACGGTGGGGGCCTATCCCTAGATAGTGGTGGGGATGGGACCTTGGGCTCTCGAGATAATTTTTAGGTTGGCCATATCTATGATCTATATATGGAGGGGGGACACCACTATCTAGGGATAGGGGTACTCAATTGAGCCCAATATTTGTTTAGAGGGGGCATCTATTCTATTCTATAAAGGGAAAAAAACTCTATATATAGGGAGGGGCACATTATATAGATAATGATAGAGATAGAGATAGAGTCTACCATTCACTATGGGGAATTGGCACAATCTCTATGACTAATATAACTTGATCAAACCAACATCAAACTTGACCTATCTTATTTGAAAGTGGGTCCCATTGGGAATGCCAAAAAACTATTGTGACATTAGTTTTCACTCTTGGAAGGAGTTATTCAGGCTCTCTCGAAATAAAATACACAATAAGAACAACCCTAGGATGTGAGTATCCTATAGTGGGGTTGAACATTCAGAGAAGTCCAAACTCCTCTTGGTAGAACACGTAAACTAATCTTTTACTTGGAAAAGGGATAGAAAGGGGGAATAGGTTTACTAAGAAATATAAAAAGGTGATGCACCAAATTTAAATGAGATACTCACATAATATTGAAACCAACACTAGATCATCATAAGATAATTTTATCTCACACATTATCACAAACTAGCTAATTGCCTAAGTATTTCATGAACTAGGCTCACCAAGCAATCAAGTAAACAAAGAGAAATTCTAAGATTCATACCGAACATACATTAATGTTAGAAAGAACACAAGTTTAGACCTATAAATATCTTGAAAACACCTTAAAAGAGGAAAGGAAGAAGGATAATGGATATGGAAGAATATCCTTCATAAATCCATCATACGTTACTAAACATAAGTTAAAGGCAAGAGATAGGTAAAACTTAATCTTATTCCATTAAGAGGTATTTCTTATAAATTTTGACATGTTTTTTCCTTATCAAGTGAGAGTATCTTTCTCTTCTAAAACTAGAGATTCCTTATGAGTGTCAAAAATTAGAGAGAGTTACAATGAGGGAGAAAATGGGAGATATATGAGAAAAGGGGGAGAGAAAGGAGGAGAATGCCATCAGAATCAATAAATGAGTTACTACCACCCATCAATGAATTCTCAACCACATTTTAATCAAATCAATACTATTCCTTCATCAAAAAATTAACCTTTATTTATCCTAATAGCCTTTGATCCCTCTAATTGGCTAAGAGATACACTAGAATACACGAATCTATTTTGAAGGTGTTGAGTTATGATACACTTGAAAGGGAAAATCCTTAAAGGATTTAAGTATAATAAAATTCTCCACCTATATATTCAATCCCCAAATCTCCTTCTTGGAACTTCTATGATGTCTTCTTCCTAGCTTCATTACAAGGAAAAAATCGTCATATCCATGGACTTGACAAAGCCATGACTATGTCTACTTTAAGTGGCTATAGGTACTTATTTGTCAAGGATATGACCATGTCAAAGGCTGAGACACTTATCTCACAATCACAAGCCTTCCCCTATTACAAACCTAAACATAGGTGTAATATAGTTCAAAACTAATACCATTTATTAGTTTTCATATAGTCATGACCTTAATGAAAATCCCATTAAGTTGCTTAATTCCATTCTTGATCTTTATTAGGTCTCAATAGACCTAATATATTCCTAAAAATTATGGAAGCCAAAAACCCATTACACACATGGATTACCTTTAAATAAAAATGCACATGATCATGAAGTGACATTTAAACCTTAGAAAATAGGTCCTATAGTTCTAAATATTCAAACTAGATGTCAAAACTAAGTTTTAATGATGGCATTTGGTCTTGAAGTATTTTCTTTGACTTGAATTTTATCATTGGCCATTGATCCTTGATTTGGGATTCCCAGATCATGACACTTATCAATTATACATTCTATCTATAAACCTTGTAGTTATACATCCATCTATATAATTATTTTATACCACATGGTAGCCTCACATGTAATCTAAGCTCATCAACTTCTTAACTTTGTTTGCATCATCAATCTTCATTTGCTATCAAATGCATGCCATCAATATTTAATCTAATTGATAAAACATGTACCATTTATCCTTTGATTCATCATGATCATTCCAATTTTCAACCACACATTCAACCTCAATATCCTCTGACTTGTTGACCTTGTGTTCATCGTTGATCTTTGGTTGCATGATTAAACACACATTGTTGATCCTTGATGGTTGCGCTATTCAGGACTATTATCTATGTGCCATTTATCTTGATTTAATCAAGAAATATTTTAACACTTTTTAAATCCATATTCAACCTTAGGATCCTTTTGAAATATTTAAATTTAAGTGGTTACTTCCCATGGTTTTAATTTGATGTCCCTGTGCATCTCCCACTCTACTAGTTCAACTTTGAAGGCTTATATCTTGAGATAGACAACTCATCAAGATACCAAATTTGTAGGAAACAACCTTGGCACAAAATACATCATCTCTATTTTATCTTTAAACTTTGGTTTGATTCACAAGTGTACTTATTAAATGTATAACCAAACTAACCTGTTTATTTTTACATGGCATGCTATGATGGTCTAGATTCTCTAGGTTTGTGCTAATCATTTTTAAACCCATCAATACTCTAAAAAAAATTTGATATTTTAATAAAAACTAATTCATACCCACTTGAATTCCATGAACACCATAGAAACCTTTTAGATCTATCACTTGCAATTATAGACCTATTTCCAGGCCTGCTTCTCAAAAAATCAATAAATTACACTTTAAGATTACTTAAAGTGTTTCAAAGGTTTGAAAGTTACATGTGATAATATTCTTCCATTTGATCATCCATTCAATAAGAACCCTACTTAGGTTTTTACACCATAATTAGGACTTCTAGAATATTGATCCATCTAGGCAAAAAATTTCATGTAGACTAAAATTGGCCAATAGGTAAATCAGCCTATTTATCTACCCAATTGGGGTAGCTCACCATGCCACTTATTATAACCACCTATAGGAAAATCAATATTTTCTACACCTTTTACCTTTTAGGTCCCATCATTTTCCTTCTTTTGAGGGGATTGATCACTGACCTTCTTTGTTGACCACTCCCTCGAGGGGGAATCCAAAATTCATCCATCACCATTTAAGGCATTAGTCATAAATGAACTTTTAATTATTTTAGAAGACATTAATGTGCCTATAAATTATAATTCCTTCCAAAATAGGGGAAACTTATAGACATTCAATTCTAGCCACAACTAGCTTCCTACCAAACTTCAGATCAATTCCTACCAACCATTGAAAATCAAGCCTAAGAATTACTGAACATCCTAATTTTGTCCAAGCATCATTAATAAAATATCATAATCATTTTGAGGCATTCCTATTTGGGATACTATCCCGTATGCAATAATAACCTCTCATGCATTCATCCTTAATCACCTTGCAAAATAATAACTATTAGTTTGGCCTATGAACCCATTAAGTGGGGCAATTGATCAAATATTAAAAGAGCTAAAATGATAATCAAAATCAATCATATAATTAAACAATATTAAATGATTAGTTAAATAATCCATTTTCAATTAATGAATATCTAAAAATGTAAATTCTAAAAATCAAAATATCAAGCCATTTTTTATCATTAACTTTATTAGTTGTCAAGCTCTTCAAAAATATCTAATTTGAGAGACATGCCTAGTAATTGTAAATCATAATTACATGACAAATTTTAACTCAACTAGTGTTAGTCTCAACTCACAAATGGTTAGTTTGAACCCATTCCATGTTTAAACTCAACCTTAACTCATCTTGGGTGAGAGTAAATTATTGAGGCTATAAATACAAAGCCATGCCTATTGATTTATAAGTTCTTTTGGTGTAAAGTTAGTATGCATAAATTAATTCAAATATTTTATAAGATTAGTTCTATAATTCCTAAATTCCTATCAAGTAGTGTTACCATTGTCAAATCTTAAGCCAATCAATCCAGCCAAGGTGCCAAGGAAAGATGAAGCTAAAAAAGATCCATTGATGAAGATTTATTGATGCAAAAACCAAGTGATCCTCTGCAAAAATAAATTTTAATCTCTAAGGTAAAAGAGTGTTTTCTTTTATGTTTTAGTCATGTTTTCATATGCATGCTTATTACCTATGCTTTCCCTAGTGTCTAGGCTAGAGGTGTTAGGATTTTAGTGTATTATTTTGATTTGTTTTATTGGAATAACATAATACCAACCTCCCCTCTATGTATTCCTTGTCCACATACATATTTTTTTACTATTTCACTAATTTCTATGATCATATAGTTAGGATCTATTGTCATTCTATAAAAATTATGATACACCGCACTAGGGTTAGTAACTTTCCCAAACTATGAAAAAATGTATCATTACATTGTGTCCATGTGGTTATTAAATTTTTCATAAGATTAAAGGAAAAAATGTTTGAAACATATATTATATTTAAATTTAATATTCTACATGCCACATCTTCATAGATTACATTAAACAATCAAATTATTGATTTGGGTACATTGTAGACATCACCAAGGACATTGATGGTAAAACTAGCTATCTAATTCATGATGAAATATGGTTTTTGATTATTTTAAATTGGTAAACTTGGTTGATTTATGTATCTCATAGGGAAACCTATATCCAATATTATTCTATGGTGAACTTATAAGGGTGATAATAGGGATAGAAATGTAGTTGAGTTAAACCTTATTAACTTTATTGGTGGATCTAGTGTATGTCAACTCAATTAAACTTAAAGGTCAAGCATTATGGATTATCCTTATATATTTATTTTAAATTTTTTGATGTGTGTTTTATTCACTCCAAAGAAATTAAGGGGTAAACCCCTCTTTTTTTGGGACCAGTGATTACTCATTCCAAGGCACAAGTTATAGGTATCCAATTTTGTAAATAAACATGTGGTGCAATAATAATTGAGTATATTAGTTATTTGCCTTGAATGGTTTAGATGTGAATAATGTTTAACTTATAACCTAAAAATTATAATATTTAACCTAATATATATTAAATGATATATACTAATATGGATCAGATAAACATATATAAAATAAGAAGGGAGGGTAGGGTAGAAAAGAAAAACCTTCATGACTTAGATTAAAAAATAAAACCTTTCATTGATTAACTATACTAGGCTGAGTATGTATGATTAATTGATGTCTGATAAAATTTAAATTATAACACATAGCATAAAAAACACTATAAGGAGTTTGAGTAAATAATTTTAGAATAATCCTATGATCATAATCAAAAGATATTATCAACACAAAATTATTTAGCATATTTGATTCACCAACAAGATGTAAGCATGACTTATAATCATAAATATGATGAGACTAACTCAAGGTTAAACCTAATCACTACAATAGAAAACATAAATGAAATTCATACAATAATTCTAAACTTAATGGAAATTCTTTAAACTAAGAAAAATAGGAGAAGAAAAAAAATTGCCAAAATCTCACAAATAGGCAAAAATTTATTGCTTTCATTAATTTGAAAATAATTATCCTTATCTTTAAAATGAATAAAATTCATTTATATTTATGATTTGGATGGGGAAAACCTCATATTAAAATCTCATTTCATTTTACAAAGTATAAAAATAAGATATATCTCAATTTAGCTCAAATTATTTTACATGTATAAAAAAGGTTTTCTTCATATACAATAAAAACATTATAAATATCTAATATAAGAAATGGATAAATAAGCCACTTATAGCATGTGATTAGAAGTGCTTATTATGATCAGACTTGAAGTAGATGAAACTTTAGTTTGATTATTTTGATTGATTGCACCCAAGATAGGAGCTATTGCTTTAGTATAAATCATTGTTGATAGAACAATTATTGTTCATAAAGAGGTAATTAATTATCATATAACTTGACTTAATTTTAGAAAAAATGTAACTATAGTTACAACTAAAGTATAAACTAAGGGTGCATGTATGGGAAATAAAATAGATATAACATGAGTAAAAAAACTCTAAATGAATTGTCCACCAATGTGTCTACTAGAGTAAAGGACACATTTGTTGATGATTGAGTTAATGATGATTAAATTCCTACCTGGGTAACCAATTACTTATATTTCACAACGTTTTCTTGTTCTTTTTTCCTTTTATACACTGTTGAGCATGTTGTATGATCTGATTCTATTACACAAAAATTAACAATTAGAACTTTGAAAAATACCTTGATTTCATCCAACAATCTCTTGTATAGACCCAATGAAATTTGAAAATATTTATTTAGTTCTTTGGCTTGTTCTATTTTTTCATTGGCCAATGTATTCAAGTTAATAAGTTGATCATTGCCTCCATGAGTATCATTTTTTACGCTCATTCTAAAATCTATCATGGAGGACTAGAGTTGATTGGCAAAAATGCATTATGTACCACTTAACCATGTGTTGTGTATATGTTGTAGATAATCATATCCCATAATAGTTAAATTTATTTATTTTCTTGAGTTTTTAGCTGAATAACTATTTCTCTCATCTGATTATACCACTCCATGAGTTCATCTATTTTGTTATTTACATAATTTTAAACCAAATTGATGTCCTTAAATGGAAATAGATTGAGATAAGGTTATGAATTATCTCTTATTACCTTATGAATGTTATATAATTTGGATTATGTGAGCCTCAAAATTCATTGAAATTAATTACATTTACTCACTCTATTTAGGACTTAGCTCTAGTTCCGTGTAAAGTAAATATAATATTATAGAGGGACTAGGTTGTATTTTTTATCATGATTATTGTGTCCTCAAGTGCCTCTATCCTAATTTGAGATTGAAATATCTTATTTGCTTCTTATAGACTATGGAAAATTGTCTTAAGAACCCCACTAGTAACATCAACTATAGATTTTAGGTCTTTTTAAAACTCATCATGCTCTCTAGGTTGTGTTTTTATTTTGTTAGTTAGTGTGAAAAGTTATTCCTCTCTTCAAAATTCATTTTATTTAATCCCTTTTGAAATATTTATAATTCTAAACCTTTTTAGTTGGTTAGTGTATGCAATCAAAATTTCATTATGTACATGAATTAATCCTATATCGAATAAGATAGAGTACACCTACACTTCTGATTAGGTATAAACTTATTAGGTGGGAGCATGACTAATATATGGATCCTCTAAACCTTATTAGGGGATCACTTGTATCATTTATCACAACATATCATGATAGGAAGGGTTATAAATCCTACAATATAACATAATCGCACAACAACCCTAAAAGAGTCCTATGATTTGATATTTCACTGATAATAATAAACAAGAAATTAAAATATTCTAATAATAATAAAAGTAAAATAATCTAGTGTGCACCAAAGCTTGTGGAACAATGTGAGGAGTTAGATGCAAAACAAAATATGTATAGGGAACTTCAAATAAAGTAAGTATGAGTAACACCCTAATACATAGAATATGAAGATTAATATTATTCAAGCCAACACTTATGCTACTTCTATCTACTAAAATAAAGGAGAACAAAGTTAGAATATACTTACCTAAATGTGAACCCATAGCAATTCAATCTCTCCCTTGCCTAATGGGCCTTCGCATGAGGTTATTTTGGTTTGTAAGGATCACTTTGTTAGGCCAAATCATCCAAGACCTATCCACAAGAATAGATTATCTAAATAAAAAACCTAAGCTAAGACTCCTCACTTAGAAAGGTGAAAGAGTAGATTGTCAAAAAGCATGAGTGAATGATAACTCTTTATTGCATATTATTAATAATGATCAAAATGACCTTATATATATAGGAGTATCTCACCCAAAAATCATTCAAACATGTTGGATGTGCTAAGTTGATCAAGTTGACCTAGTACATTATTGAGATATTGCCTAAAATTTGTGCTAGGTCGATTAGAAGATAAACAAGTCAAAGGAGATAAAGTGCCCCCAAAATACACTAGGTCAACTTAGTGTATTGAAGAGGTAAAAAGGATGTAAAGTAAATATAAAAAGGATAAAAAGAGGAAAAGACTAGAGGAATGTGCAAGGGAGGATAAATAACTTAATAAAAGGTTTTAGGAGCTGAATGGATTGGGAATAGTATGGTAATAAGGGACATCAATCCTATAAGGCACCAAATGTCTACCCACCCATTTCCCGGTGCACCCCTTAAGGCATGCACTCAGAGAGATTGAGTCACAATGAGTTATTGCAAGATGTAAAACATTAGTATTTGATAAAATTTAAAAATATTTAGTGTATACATATGCCCCACTTGAACCTCATCATTTATCGCTAAGGTGTAATAGGGGATGGTGCTTCTAGAAAGAATATAAGGACACACACATTGTTGATGCTAAAAAAAGTTGTAGTATTTTAAAAAAACATAAAATAACTAAAATTAAATGATAAAAAATGGAAACTAATACAAAAATCCAATAACTCAAAATTAATACTGATGCATACCTTGACTTACCTTTTATCATGGGATGATTGTCAATTATGTTGTTAGTTTTGATTGTTTCGAATGCAGAGACTACTTTCAACAAACTTAAAAATACAAAACTAAGGAGAAAAAACAAATAAATATAAGAAAATCCAAGATAATTGGTGCTATGTGTATTGGACATACTTGATAATTTGTCAAGATAGGTGACAAGTGCTATTTTACACCAACTGACCAAGTCAAACAAGAGTAAATTGGGTAACTGAAAATCTAAGGCTTCTAAAGATTGAAAAATTCAAACAAGTAAACTAAAAGTAAGAAAAGGAAAAAATTACCAAATCAAACTAAGGATACATTTTGGAAAAGGAATGATAAGTAATACAAATCAATGGTAAAAGGAAAAAAATGGTAAAATAACATTAATGAGTGTGCAATAACAATACACATCTCACTCAATAATGGAAAAAGGGTGCGAACTCTTATGTCCATGATAGTAGGACAACAAAATCATGATAACTCATAAAATAAAGGTAAAGTAAGTTTAGTGAGTGTAAAATGAAGTGAAGAATATGATCCAAAGTCTCTAAAAAATGTTGTTTCACTTCTAAGGATAGATAAAACTAAAACAAAGTAGTGTTCATATGTTTTTAAGAAATGAAAAAGAAATAATTTAAAGAAGAGGGAAAATAGATTTGAAACCACAATTTGTCTATCAAGGGGGGAAATGAAATGGGTGGAAGGGAGAATGAAGGAAAAACCAAGGTAGAGAAAATCTTTATCAAAGTCAAGACACTCAATTTTTTTTTTTCAAAATGAGAGGACTATCAACCTTAGGGACTCTAAAAGAATTCTCTTAGCTACACAAGTCTTAGGTCAATAAATGGAGTATATAGATCATCCCATGAAGGTTATATGCATGAAAAGTAAAATGGCACTACCTCCCCATAACATGTTCCCTACTCTTTAGGACCCCTTATATATTCATCAGTCTATTGTGAAGATTGGGTACTTGTGTGAGAAAGTAGGTAGTACCATAGATTTATTTTTTAATTCCCCTATTCTAATATACAATCCTACTACACCCCAAAGCACTTTAGCTCTATGTGAAGCTGAATATGGAATTTGAGCTTTGATTAGAGATAGGAGATGTGCTTGTAATCATGTTTTTTAGTGTTAATTTGAATTTTGAGATTTGTATGTTGAATTTTAGATATCATTGACTTTTTTTCAAATGATTTAGATTTTAACTTTCTTGATTGGTTTTTTATTCCTCCTCCATATAGATTTATAAAACCAAACATGGGTGCTAAAGATGGCTTTTATTTAAAAAATTGGGACAAGGTTACTAAGAGAGATAACTTCAAAGAGCATGGGGTCTAAGAGTCTCATAAATCTAGGTGAAATAAAAACTATAATCTTGAATTTTACCTTTTTTTATCCAATGTGAAGATGAAAGAAAGAGGAAATCAAGAGGAATGACACATGAAATAATTTGAATTGCTTTAAATTTTTAAAAATGTGAGAAAGGGAAAAAATAAGGATACAATGACAATAAATGTATGATTATTTATCGTAAGAAATATGGAAATGGAGGAAAACATGCTAACATAGATTATTATGAAAAATGCTATCTATCAAAACAGGCAAAAGCTAATGTTGAAAAACAAGGATCAAGAACATGAAAAGAATGGTAATTTTATGAGGAGGGTCGGGTCCTATGTACATTATTATAAATCAAATCATAAAAGAAATAACCCCAAGGGTGATAATAAGAAATAAAAAAATTGAAGTGAGGGAGCCTTTGTACAAAACACCTCACAAAAGGAAAACCCAACAGATGTTAAAACAACATTAGCAAGCAACAATAAGAGAAGGAAAACAAGTAAAAGATGGTGGTTTTGTGAGAGATGTTGGGTCCTATCCATGGTATTATGAAGTAACTCACAAAATAAAATCCCAAGGGGCACTAAATCAAAATTAGTAAATAGAAGGAGAATGAAAAATAAGATAATGAAGACTATGGTACATCAAGAAACCAAAAGACTAAAAAGGGAGGATTAAAGGTTTGTGAACAAGAGGGAACTTCTACAGAGGGATATACCCATGCTTAATTAACCTATAAAAAGTATTATATATATATATATAGAAAACATGACAATAAAAAATGATTAGGCAAAATATTTATTAAGGAATTGAGCATTGGTGGGTTCTTTAAAAACATGGCCTCCATTAGTTTGAAGGTGGTAGGTACTTGGACCAAGAATATATTTAACTAACTATGGGCCCCACAATTTTTGGGAATACTTTCCTTCTTTGTCATGAGTGTAGTATAATTTAAGGACAATATCACCAACATTAAATGTGTGGATTTTGACATGTTTATTATGTTTTCGGGCAATGCGAGCCTTATATTGGTTATTATGTTTTAAGGTAGAGAGGTGACATTCATAAAGTAGATAAAGACCATGAAGGTGATATTCATGTAATTCCTCATTGATAATAATTCCATGAAGAGATATTAAAAAAAGGGAACCTCAACTTCAAGAGGAGGAACCGACTCAAAATGATAGACTAGAGAAAATGGAGTTACCCTAGTGGCAATATGAATGCTAGTCTGATAGGCATAAAGTGTGGGATAAAGAATAATATGAAAATCCATGTGGGTTTCATGATTTATATTTTGAATTATTTTATTGAGAATCTTGTTAGTGGACTCATCTTGACCATTTCACTATGGATGATAAGAAGTGGAAAATTTGTGATTAATCTTAAATTGGGTGAAAAGTTATTTAACATATTTATTTTTAAAATTACCACCATTTTCAAAAATCATGGTATGAGGAATGATAAAATGGAAAATGATTTTGTTTAGAATGAATTTAGATATGGTAGGACTGGTAACATTGACACAGGGCATGGATTATACTCACTTGGTAAAGTGTTTAGTAGTGGTGATAATAAAGACATGTCCATCTTGGGAATGAGGAAGTTTACCAATGAGATCTAATCCCCAAGTGAAAAATGGCTAAGGAGATTAAATGGTTTGAATTTTAGTTGATGGTGAATGAATGAGATCATTATGAAGCTGATAAGGATTACACTTTTTAGTATATTTAATAGCATCCTTTTCTAGAGTAGGCCAATAGTAACCCATATGTAGGCATCTGTGAGTTGTAGTGTGTCTAATACAATGACTACCAAAAATGCCCTCATGTTTTTATTCAAGTAGAGGAGAGACCTTATCTTTAATGACACAACAAAGCAAGGTACCTTTAGAATTGTGATAATAAATGAGGTTATGTCTAAATATGTAATTGAAATCTTGTTTATGATGACATGTCTTTTCATAATAATCCAAGTTAGGATGATAAGTTTGGTTTTATAAGAATTGGATGAGATCTTGATACCATGGACATTATCAGAGGGTGATATGTTTGATGTGGAAAATAAGTGAATCAGGAGGGTGAGTAGATGATGATGATTTGATTATTTATATGATAAATAAGGATTAGAAAGAACTTGATGTGGATGAAAAAGAGACACTAAAGAGGCAAGATAATTAGCAATGGAATTTTGATCTCTAGGAATAGGCTCAATTATAAAAGAGATAAAATCATTGGCAATATTGATTAAAATTTGATGATAGGTGATAAGTTTCTTGCTTTTACATTGATAAGAACCACTAACTTGATGTTAAATGAGTTGATAATAACCCAAATCATGAAGGTATTGTATTTCTAAATCAAGAGTAGATCTCATACCTAAGATAAGAGATTCATACTTGACCATGTTTTTGGTGACATCAAATGTAAAATGGAAAGATAAAGGAATGGTCTTGCTAAGAGGACTAATGAGAGTGCAACCTTCCCCAACTCCTTGAAGGAATTTAGCACCATCAAAGTGGAGGGTCCAAGTATCCTCATGAAAATCAACATTAATTTCAAGAAGATCCTCAATAAATACCATTGCTTTAGTAATACCAAAGGTAGGGGAAGATCCATCAAGTTGATTAGATTTTAGATTTTCATAGCAAAGATATGAAAATAATCTTTAAGAGAAATTACTTGATTAAGACTTTTAATATAAACTATATTATCATCTAGAAGGCTATCTTGAAGGGAAGAAGTGGTTGGAATAGGAGTTGTGGCAATTTGGTTAGCTATGACTTGCCCTTTGACATCTTTTTGAATGACAATGTGAAGATTGAATTATATTAGTAAGACCATCCACTTGGCAATTCTATCTCTTGAAAGAAATTCTTTGGAGAAGAAATGATGAAGGGGGTTGGAATGAATAATGACATAGGTGGTTTGGTAAATAATGTAGTGATGAAGCTTTTTAGCAAAAAAATAGATAGTGAGGTAATCACATTCAATTTTATTATAACATGTTTCATAATTGATGAGGCCTCGACTAATATAGTAGATGCCATACTCCTTACCTATGTCATCCTCTTGGGAAAGCATTGCCCCAACTTAAATAGGTGTGGAATAAGTATAAATAATCAAATTTTTATCATTAGAAGGAGGATGAAGTGTAGGCGAATGAAGAAATGACTCTTTCATATTGTCAAATGATTTTTGACATGGATTTATCCATTCCAAGGTTGTACCTTTTATTAAGAAGGGAATTAATGAAGTGAATTCGATAAGCTATATATATAATGAATCATCTAATTTCCACAAGTTTTCCTAAGTAGGTATGAATATCAAGATTAAAACAAGGAATGGGCATGTTAATAATAGCATTAATCTTGGCTAGATCAACATCAATGCCTTAGAGAGACTAAGAATCCTAACAATTTTTTAGATGTAGCTCCAAAAACACTTTTGAAAGTATTAAGTCAAAATTTATATTTAAGGAGATGGTCAAAGATGATGGGAAGATTAGAAAGGTGGTTATTATGATGCTTATATTTGGCAATAAGATAATCCATGTATGTTTTGAAAATTTTATGGATGATTCCATGAAAGATATGAGTCATTGCATGTTAGTAAGTGGCCTCAACATTTTTGAGACCAAAGGGCATTTTTACATAACAATAGGTAGCCCATTCCATGGTTAAAGTAGTCTTATGTTGGTCCTTAGGATCTATATGAATTTGATTGTATCTCAAAAAATCATCCATTAAAGATAACATTTCATATTTAGCAGTGGAATTGACAATAACATCTATTAAAGGCAAAGAAAAGTTGTCTTTACGATAAACAAGATTAAGATTGTGGAAATAAATGCAAATACAAATGACCATAATGACCTTTTTTTAACAAGAATAATATTATAATATCATTCAAAATAATCCATAGGTTTAATAAATTTAACATCAAGTAGTTTAATGATTTCCTTAAGACATAGATTAGTGATTTCAAGTGGGAATTTTCATTGCTTCTGATGCATAGGTTTGGCATTAGGATAGGTAATGATGTTATACACCACTTTGATAGGATTAATTATAGGAATGTCTTGGTAAGAACATATGAATGCCTCATGATACTTATTGAAAAATAGACTAAAATCATCATGCTCAAAAGGTAAAAGTTATTTGGAAACTATGATTGGTCGAGGGCACGAGGGAGAACCATATTAAATACAAGTTATTTCTTCAATAAGCATGGAATTAACATCTTAAAAGTGGTATGGTGTATTAGGTAAGGATGAAATTAGATTGTTTTTAAGATCAATTCTAGCATTAAAGTTGTTTAAGTGAGGAGTTTTAGTTTTAAAATATCCAAGTTTATGATGTTGCCATGGTAGTTGAGGTTCCCAGGCATAAAGTAACTCAAGAATATTTTCATCACTAGTGAAATTAGGAAGATGACCACAATACTCAACATATACTTCTATATCTAGAATTTGGTTACCATGATGATCATATTTAGAATGTATTTTATGGACATTAGTTGGCTTGGCGTAAAATGCGATTACAAGAGTAGAATAAGTAAATGGAGTGGAAGAGGTAGATGGAGTGTTGATAGGAGAAGGATTAGATTTGTTGGGAGTATCCAAAAGAGGTAGAGAAGGTGATGGTGATTCTGAACATTTGGAAGGTGTAATTTATTCTACCACCCAAGGAGAATTGATAAGAGGAGGATTAATAGGAAGCACATAACCCTTAGGTTCTAAGTGTTTAGATACATAAATGATATGCACATCTCGATTGAAATCATGAATTTGGGCTTAAGTCTTTTGATAATGTAAGACATCCAAGTCTCTTGGTTGAGCTTGGGCCATGATATGGTTATCATCATATGTAGGAAAATTTTGAAATGCTTTGGATTCAAGAGGATCTTCATGAGGTGAAATTCCAAGATTACTAAATATTTTATGAGACATGATGAGAGGATATTGAAATAATTTATCCACTCCTAAATCATTGCAAGTAAAAACATCTTCAAGTAAAGATGGCTCTTGAGCATTACATGGAGGAAGAAAATAGGTAATCTCAACCATGAGAGGAATGATACAATCCCTAGGTAAAAGAGGAGGAATCCATTCTAAAATACATAGAGGTAATCTAGTGGTGTTGCAAGTATGTTGTAATTCATTGGGCTCATCATCATCAAAATCTTCAAGAGTAACTTGTAAATCAGGATTCATATTAATGAACTTGGGTAAAGGAGAATTATTAATTTTAGGGATCATAGGAATATGATATTGTGATTTAGAATTAGGTAATTGGATAATGTGGTTGACATCGGCTTTATGCTTATATAATTTTCCATTATGGAGAAATTTAATGCATTGACTATTGGAAGAAGCAATGGCTCTCATTTGATGAGTCCATGGATGACCAAGGAGTATGTTATAAGATAAATGAAAGTCAAGAACCATTAGTTTGGTTTGAATGTTCTTAAGACCAATTGTTAAGGGAGCCCATATATAACCAAGTGGATTTTGATTAGTATTGTCAAAACCATGACAAGTTTGTTAAAGATGACCTTTATTATAACCAAGTTACTATAGAAGCCATAACGAGGTTACATTAATACCAGAACCTTTGTCAACTAGAAATTTTTGAATGAGAGTGGTATAATGGCTATTTTGATGAAGAGAGGAGGATCATTAGCATGAAAAATGATTTCATCATTAATCATGTCTTATTCAAGGAATTCAATGGAAGGTTTTGAAGAAGCACACATAGATTTGATGTTATTAATGTTAGTTGGTTGAGAATCAATAGAAGGTGGTTCTTCCTCTAAGGAAGATGGATCTTCAATCTATTGAAATTGTTACATAAGTAATTTATGATGATAAGGTGAAGTGTGAACCAACTCCATAAGAGGAATCTTGCATGGCATAGAGTTAAGTTCTTCAATAAAATTCCAATGAGATTTAGAAGAAGAGCCACATAATTTAGAAGACACATTAGACTTTGGAGGAATAGATGTGGTTGGAGGATTAAAAAGAGGAAGTTCTTCTTTAGGTGCTTCTAATTCAATATTGATGGTGGTGGTATCTTTAAGCAATTGTTCCTCCAAAGAAGGTTTCTTAGGCTTGTTAAAAGGATCTTTATGGATAGGTTTCTAATGATATTTAACTTTAGCCATATTGACATATTAAGAGTTGTTAAAGTATTGATCATAATCGATGCCATTTGCATAAACATCCTTGAAATTTGATTGATTATGGGAAGAATATTTTTGGTTATTAGATGTAGAAGCCATAGAGGATTGTCATTTTTTAGAAGCATTAGTGTACTCTTGATGATGATATTTGATCATGGTTTCATGGTCAAATGAATGACCAAGGATGTAAGAAATATAACATTTATAAATCCATCTACAATATTCATGAAAATGTCAAATGTCAACATGAAACCAACAAAATAGATTGGGATCATACCATTTAGGAGGAGCATTAGGATATATGAAAGGTTTAGAGGGTGGTAAAAATTGTCTCATTTGATGTATATAAAGAGGTATGTGATATGGTAAAGGAATATCATTTTTGACAACTCCTATTTGGCTTGAGAAGTGTTACTAACGATAGCATTGGATGTTTGAAAATATCCTTTAAGAAGCTAACAATTAGTTTTGAATTTCTTCGTAAGGAAGTATTGTCATTTAACTTGGTCAAGATCTTCATTAAGAGTTTGAGGAGTAAAGGTTGAAACATTATATTGAAGAGTGGGAGTTAAAGTGGTGGTAAAGAGTTTGAATAAGTTATCATCAACATATTATGATTGGCTTTATGAGCTAGGGATTTAAATCTTTTAATAAAGTCATGAGCTAATTTGTTAGGAGTTTTCTTAGCATTGATGAAATGGATAAGACAATTTTTAGGAAGATCATTGTTTTGAAATTCTTTAACTAAAGTATTGACCAAATATTTAAGTTATCAAATATAATGTTGAGGTAATTTATTATACCATTCCAATACATCACCAATAAAATTTTTAACTAAGAGTTTAGTAGTGGAAAATTTATTAGTTTGGATCCATTATTTTTAGAGATTACCAAAGGATTTAATAAATGAGGTGGGGTCTTTAGTCTCATAATATTTGATAGTTGGTGATATGTTACCAATGTCAATAGATACAATGAAGGGAGATAAAGGCTCATTTTTAATGGTTTGACTCATCTTATTATTCATTATTGGTTAAGGAATAACATTACCTGAGGTATCTCTAAGAGGTGGAGGAATGTAGTAAGGATTAGCTTGAGGATGCATGATTGGAGGTTAATTAGTCACATTGATTAAGTGTTGTTCAAGTTGCATCATTTGATTGGTATTACATTTTTTGCATAATATTCATTTATTGAATTACTTGAGCTAATATTTGGGTTGTATCAGGTTGTGGGTTGGTGTTAGAAGGAACACTTCCTGAATTGGCATGGGGAGAATTATTGGAAGGAGGATTGTTGATGGGATTATTAAGAAAACTCGTGTCAATCACTCCTACATTGGTTTGAATTTTTTGAGATTTTTTTTGATAGGTGTAAAAAGGATTGGATCCATCAACTTCATCTTGAGGTGTTATTTGAACTATGTGACAATTTGAAGATGGAGGAAAAGAGGTGCCCCAAGAGTGATGGTTCTCTTGGGAAGAAAATAAATGGAGAAATGAGAATCCCATATAGGATATAAATGGATTAAGATTATCCAAAAATATTATGATACGAGACCTTATTTTTATTAAAATGAAATGAACAAAATACAAAATGAAAGAGATAGAGAATTAGGTTGATCAACAGGGATAGTAGGAAACAAAACTAGGTCGACTAAGTTGACCTAGTGTAAAAACATGATCTATAGACTATACTAGTTTGACCAAGTTGACCTAATGTAGTTAACAAGGGTAGAAAACAAGGTCTAAGATAATAGTAGGTTGACTAGATTGACCTAGTTAGTATACAGGGAAAAATAAAATATTGATAGTAAGATAGGGCATAAAACACGATAATATGTAGCTAATCCAAGAAAGGGCATGCTAAAAGTAAACAAACAATAAATGAAATTTATGTTAGTTAGTCTAATTGAAGCACACAAAGAAAAAATATAGCACCAATACTAGTTAGTGCAAGTTCTTTCTTGTGCACATAATTGAACAACTTAGAAAGTAAAGCTAGCTAATTAGTCAACCTAGAATGTTAGATTATTAAGAATGATTTTAAATGATAAAAATTTGGTTGTAAATAAGGTACTAAATAAAAATCTATGGATGGTTTCAAGTGAGTTTAGGATGAAAAGGACTATAGTGGAAATGATATAGGATTGGTATTAGGACCTACCCCCTCAATTTACACACTACAACAATAAGAGTGTTGGTGCTTAGCCAAAATATACCATTAACCATGTTTTATACTTGACCAGAGTATCAAGTCAGCTACCCACTTGGTGATGAAATCCAAGTAGGTTAGCCTGGGTAGTCAAATGCTAATTTTTTTTTGATGTTAAGTGATTTGGTTGTGTGTGCAAAAAATAGAGATAATGCAACTAAGTAGTTAATTAAAAACCTCCTAATTAGACTATGTGAACTACTATAAGCTTAAAAATAGTTAAAATAAAAGATGTGATTAGCATACAAGGTGAATTCCAAATTTGAAACAAGGTATGGTGAAAACACTATATGCACAACAAACAAAACTAGGTTGAGATTGTCGAGCTAGCACTATTGAAAATAGGGTTTGGAAAATCTACTAGGTTAACAAGGTTGACCTAGTTGTTTCAAACAACAAACATGACACAAAACTAGGTTGACTAGGTCAATCTAGTTAGCTGTGTAGAGGTAGTTTTGAAGGTTGTAAAATCAAAATGAAAATACAAAAATAGAGAGACACAAAATAATATAAACTCACCTTGATGGTTTAAAGATAGAAATTATTGATCCAAAACTTGCAAATTGGGTTGAGCTAGTCGACCAAGCAATACATAAATCTATTGAACAAGTGCTAAAAAAGTACTAGGTTAACTTGGTCAACCTAGCTGGTTAGACTAGAAGTCTGGAAATGTACTAGGTCAAGCTAGTTGAATTAGTAGGATGATCTAAAAGTCTAAAAATTAGAATCTATACTGAGTCAAGTTGATCGATCAGGCTATACAAAAACTACTACAAAGTGATTTTAAATACACTAGGTTGACTAGTAGGTTGAAATAGTATTTTGAAAAGTGTTGAAAACTTGTACTGGGTCAAGTTGCTCAATCTAGTTTCATGTTATTATGCACAAAGAAAAAGAAAATTAGGTCAACATAATCAAACCAGTATGTCAAAATATATGATAAAAATGATACAAAATAATGAAATAAATGAAATAAAAGTGAACAAATCCAACAAGGGTTGGATTTATATCAAGTTCACTAGAATGTATGAAATCAGAATTACATAATGTACATGAATTAATATTAGATCAAATAAGATAGAGCAAACCTACACTTTTGATTGGGTATACACTTATTAAGTAGGAGCATGACCAATATGGGGATCTGCTAGACCTGATTAGGGGATCACTGTATCATTTGTCATATCATATCATGTTAGGAATGGTTCAAAGCCTATAGTCTAACATAATCACACAACCCTAAAAGAGTTCTATGATTTGATATTTCACTTATATTAATAAACAAGAAAGTAAATTATTCTAATATTAATAAAACTAAACAATCTAGTGTGCACCAAAGCTTGTGGTACAATGTGAGGGGCGAAATGCAAAAAAAATATGTATATGGAACTTCAAATAAATTAAGTATGAGTAATACCCTATTACATATAATATGAAGATTAATATTATTTAATCCAACACTTATGCTACTTATATCTACTAAAAGAGAGGATAACAAAGTTAGAATATACTTACCTAAATGTGAACCCATCACAATTCAATCTCTCCCTTGGCCAATGGGGACTTACAAGAGTTTTTTGTGGTTCATAAGGATCACTTTATTAGGTTAAAGCATCTAAGACCTATCCACAAGACTAGATTATCCAAATAGAAAACCTAAGCTAAGACTCCTCAAGTAGAATGGTGGAAGAGCTGATTATGAAGAAACATGAGTGAATACTAACTCTTTATTACATATTCTTAATAATGACCAAAATGACCTTGTATATATAGAAGTATCTCACTTGAAAATCATTTGAACATGTCAGTTATGTTAGGTTGATGGGTTGACATAGTACATTCTAAAGTTAATGCCTAAAATATGTGTTAGGTCAGCTAGAAGATAAACAAGTCAAAAGAGCTAAAGTGATCCTAGAATACACTAGGTCAACCAAGTTGATCGAGTGTACTAGATAGGTAAAAGGGGTGTAAACCAAGGAGAAGAAGGATAAAAAAAGGAAAATACTAGAGGAATGTTCAAGGGAGGAGAAATATCTTAGGGAAAGTTTTTAGGAGGTGAATGGATTGGGAATAATGTGGCAATAAGGGAAAACAATCCTGCAAATTACCAAAGGTCTACCGACCCCCTTCCCAGTGCACCCCTTAAGGTATGCACTCAAAGAAATTGATTTGCAATGCATTCATACAAGATGTAAAGAATCAATATTTGATAAAATTTAAAAATATTATGTGTATATTGCTAGTGTTTTTTTATAATTCTATGGTAATTTTGGAGTCTTCAATAATAACCAAATTCTACCCAAAAAATTTCTCGATCTATAGTTAATCCATCCATGGTAATGTCAAAATTGGTTCAATATGGGAGGTTACTCAAGGGATGAAAGGATAAGAGATGAATTAGATTTTAGAGGTGGCATGAGTGTTAAGGGGTTAATTGAAATGGGTGACCTTGAATATGTGAGAAGTGGAGATGTAGGGAATGGTGTAATAACCATCCTCTTTCTAGAAACCTTAACTTGAGATCGGCTATTGATTTTATGTTTTATTACATTTGGAGAGGATTTAATGATGTCGACCATAAGGGATGATTTTAAATATCTTATAGGCATTGGCAGTACCAACTAAGTTGAAGCATGACTATGTAGTCCATAGTTTACAAAAATGGATTGGGAAACAAAGTCCTCAAACCTTGAGATCTAGAATACAAAATCTAGAGCATTAGTTGAACTTTTTTGTGTGATGTCAATAGTAGTTGAAGAAATAATAGGATTTATAATGGAAACCTCTATTAAAGTTTGTAAAAAGTGTATAATTGGAATAAATTTTGTATATTTAGGGATAATGTTAATTAAAGTAACACAAGTGGAAACATTAACCGAATAAATAATAGTGGAAACAACAGAGACATCAAATTAAAAATAATAGTGAGATATGAAGTTTGTTTTACCATTTTTGGATTCAAGGATTAACTTTAAGAGTGAAGTAACTTATTCCTAAAGGAGCCTAATTAAATAATTCATTTTATGATATTTAATTCCAATGTTGAATTATGAAAAATACTAAGTGTAGAATGTACAATGCCAAATAATATTTTGATTACATAATAAATAATAAGAAACAATAATTATATTATGTAATGATGTGTAGATAGACATAAGATGTAAATGTGTGGAAATAGGTTGTTTGATGTTCAAGAACAAGTCATCAAATTTTAGAAATATTCTTTTTGGTTGTTTGGACACTTATGTTAATGTTACTATCTGAATCTTGATGAAACTATCTTGTACACATTTTTTTATTGTATCAAGATTGAACCACCTAGGTATTTCTGGGTTTGCCATCACTTTTTGTCATATGTACATCTAAATATCATGCATTGGATATGTATCATTATTTATATCTCAATCCCTAGTTCTCCACCTTAGGTTAGGTTACCCTACCAAAAATGAGTTAGCAGGATCGTAGTGTCAAACTGATCTCAAATACCCCTATCTTAATTATCACTACCTACATAACCACTAGTATAAAAAATGGCCTCAGACATATGTAGTTATACCCTATGTGTTGGTATGTGTTTGAAAAATAATGTAGAATATTATATGTAAGTGCATGTAATGATCTAACTTGTAACATGAAAAATATGGCTCATGGGATACATTTTGAGTGTTCTAGACCTATATTATGACTAATATGCAAATAAGGATGAATAGAAAAGAATAACTTAGTTGTGTGTTTTGATATTTATTAGTTTGTCTAAGATTTCGAGGTGATTGATTGGTGTCAAAATGAGTTATATTTGACTTGTATTATCATTATTTATTTTGAAATGATATTCATATAAATGTTAATTAAATTATAAAGATGATCATACACATCAAAATATTTATAAATATGTATGTTTTTATGACAAGGATAATTGTGTTGGATTAGGTAAAGTAGCATCAACACTATTATCCTATCTTGAATGCAACTATCCATGATGGAGGAAAGTTGTTGAGCTTTTATGACTGATAGTTAAGGATATGTATCATATTTTAGGTTTTATGTGGATATAGGTGATCTAGATAATCATAGTAATCAATGTTGGACTAAGAAATAAGTGATTAGACCTAGTGAGGTGGTGAATGTGAGACATTCAACTGCAAGGAAAGTCAAATTGAAGGGTAGAGCCTTAAGAGATATTTTTCAAGTGTACAAGACTAGTTTAACATATAAATTTATATTTAATCATATAGTTACCCCCATTTAATTTAGTAATGCATAATTATTAAATTAATAGGTTAAAGGGAAAAAACATATCATGGTGTGTACAACACACCTTGTCTTTACTTCCACTTAAATTTGTTGTATATGAATAACATACAACCAAGAGCATGTTATTGGTATAATTAGTGCATATAATTTGAACTTAATTGAAAGAAATAAAGGAAGTATTACACTTGTGTGTTTATGGAATCATGTTTTTTCCTTAGTAGTTTGTTTAGGTATAAATGTCAATGGAAAGAGGTTCATAACTCCAAAATAGAGATGTGAAGAAGTTAATTGGAGGGTGATCATACCTCTAATATGGTATAAAGATTAATTATGCTAATTCCATTGAGATCATAAAATCTCAATCACACACCTTAAGTATAAACAATCTACATAATATACATAATCTAGCTAATCTCACTTGAGTCAATTGATATAACCATATCAACCCCCAAAAATAGAATCATTAGGTTAGGTCCATCAATGGTGTAAAATATCAATCACACCAATTAAAAAAATGTAACTATTGTAGATAGATGAAGCTCAAATGTTACATTCTTGGTAAGGTTGGTGCATACATGTGTGTATAATCTAAAAGTGTATTTGTAATTAGGTGCATGTGTACCTTGACTATAACTCAAGCTGAATTATCTTTCAAAATGTAACATATGATCTATAACATGTATAATATGTATAAAAAATACAAAAAAATCTATCCTAAATATGTGTCCAATACATATAATTCTATTTAAAATGTATATTGAAATCATGTAAACTGCATAAACTAAATTAAATTATGCCTATTCTATCAAATGTATGTATGGGGAGTCATGTATTATATGACATTCCACCACTGATATGTCTCCCTCTTAAGGTGAGGGGATTTAAAAAGTGATAATTGTATACACATAATATTTTCAAACTTTATCAATTACTGATGCTTTCTCTCTTGTAGGAACCCATCGAGCCTCAATCTCTCTGATTACAATCCTTAAAGGGTGTGCTGAGAAAGGGGTGGGTAGACCATTTATGCTTCATCAGATCATTATCCCCTATACCACTACTTGAAACTAATACAAAACTATTTTATACACTTTTCTAAGATTTGACACATACCATACACACTCTACCAATCAATTCTTTTCATTTACCTAACAAATTTATCTTGGGATGACCCTGTACTTAAAATATATGAGCATGTTACGAGACTAGGTTAAGCTTGACCAACCTAGTCTATGACCTAACTAATTTTATTAATTAATGATAAAATGTCAATTGGGCCTACTCAATTGGATAATCTTTTGAAATAGTTTAGGGTTAGATTAAACTATATATACACATCCATTTCTACCATTTCATAGAGAGATAAAGAGTTAGTCATTCATTTGAACTTATTTATAATCTACTCTTCCACCATTATACTTAAGGAATCATTACTTAGGATTTAAATTTGTAGAATAATCTTGTCTTGTAGAAAAGTCTTGGATGTTTTGGCCTATATTATTGATCCTTACAAACCACAACAACCTCTTTCATAGCACCATTGTCTAAGGGAGAGATTGATTCTTGATGGGTTCATCTTCAATGTAAGTATCTCTAACTCTTCTTCCTCTATTTTATTAAATAAAAGTAGCATAAGTAATGGGGTTTTAATGTATTTCTCTCTCCATGCATTAGGGTTATATCTATATTGAATTAATTATAATTCTCCTATGCATATTTAATTTTATGTTTATTACCTTTATTTTATGCCACATGCTTTGGTGATCACTAGGATAGATTTTACTTTACTTTGTCATTTACTTTTTGAATAAGAAAACATAGGAACTAGCTAGGGTTATTTCATAGTGTTATTTGACTAGAGGATTTAGAACCCTCTCTAGTGATATTATTGTGGTAAGGGACCCCTTGATTAGGTTTGGTGAATCCATTTTAGTCATGACCAAGATTGTCTAAATGTATCGACAAGTAAAAGGGTAAGTGTGATTTATTTTCTCTGAAGTAGGATTGATTTGTAGATCAACTTCACTTTCCCTTGTATAGATTCTGATGAACCCAACATGAACGTAACACTTACAAGTTTCATTTCACATATTCATTTATTATATATTTGTATTTCTATAGTACTGAATTGAACTTGTCATTACAGTCTAACATTTTATGCACAT
This sequence comes from Torreya grandis, assembly GCA_037957365.1. NCBI lineage: Eukaryota > Viridiplantae > Streptophyta > Pinopsida > Cupressales > Taxaceae > Torreya > Torreya grandis. Next base: position 152,835 of record JARHVA010001803.1, read on the forward strand.
GTTTAATACATAGTCACTCTAATTGATTAGGTATTTAATTGTGCAGGTCTTCTCTAACAATATATAACTAGATCAATTAGCTCAACTTAGTTATCTTTTTCAACCACATGTTTGCAAACTTAGTTGGCCCAATTGACTCTATTATTAGGCCATTTTTAGCATACAAGTTTACCAACTTCATTGACCTAGTCCACTCTATTATAATAATAAAAAATCATAATATAAAAAACACAACATAAAAATATCAAATTTAGCATCTTCAAAAATTATCATTTTCATTCTTACCTTTTTAGTCACTTATGTTCACCATTTATAGTCCTATGTTTCATAGTTTGTAGTCTATAAAATTTTAACCCTACAGTGAACTAAGTTAACTAGGTTGACATAATTTTTTAGCTTTCTTTTGAATACAAATAATATTTTCAAAATTTATTAGTTACTAATGATTTCTATCTTGATGGAACCTATTGAGTCTCAATCTCTCTAAGTTCATGCCTTAATGGGTTCACCACCAAGACAGGGGTGGGTAGACCATTTGTGATTCTTAGGATTGATGTCCTTTTTTACCACATACTATATACACACCTATATCCTAAAAATCATTCCCATAAGATTTACCTCCTATATTGCACCCTCCTCTAGCCTTTTACCACCTTCATTAGCCCTTCCCTAACATAAAAACCCTTCTTGATAATTTACATTACATAGGTAGCCACATCAAACTTGTATTCTTATTGATAAAACTCATTACGGTCTAGGTTGGCCCCTAGCTGACCTAGTCCATGACCTAGTTTATTTTTGTCAATTATGATACTAGGTCAACCGATTCAACCTTGTCAACCTAAAATTTTATAAGGGTTTAGGGTTAGATCAAGGTATATAAACACATTCATTTCACCATTCTTAGAGAAACAACAAGAATTAATTATTCATTTATGATTCTTTGTAATATGCTCTTTTGCCATTCTACTTTAGGAGTCTTAGCTTAGGGTTTCTACTTGGAGAATAATATTGTATTATAGAAAAGTCTTGGAAAATTTGTCCTTTCTTAATGATCTTTACAAACCATAATAACCTCTTGTGAATCACCTTTGGCTAAGGGAGATATTGAGCCTCAATGGGTTCATCTTCAAGGTAAGTATCTCTAACTTTTCTCTTTTCTTTAGTAGATGAAAGTAGCATAAGTAATAGATTTTAAATTTATTACTTTCTCCATACATTAGGGTTTTACCTACACATAGCTTAAATAGGATTCTATTATGCATGTTTAATTTTATGTTTACTAACCCCGACTTTGTGCCATAATATTTGGTGATCACTAGATTATACTTTGATTTACTTGTTATTAGTTTAGTGAATATGAAAACATGTGACTTAGTTAGGGTTAATTCATAGTTTTTCTTGACTATAGGATTTAGAACCCTCCCTAATGATATTATTTATGGTAAGATATACCTTGGCTAGTTCTAGTAGATCCATATTGGTCATGACCTCAATTATCTAATGTATCTCCAATCTAAAGTGTAAGTAGGATTTATCTTCTCCAAACTAGGATTGATTTGTAGATATACTACATTTCCCATTACATACATTCTGGTAAACTTGACATGAATCTAACACTTGCAAGTTTTCTTTCATGCTTTCATTTCTATCATCTTATTATTTATTTATATTTGTGATATTGTATCAAACTAGTTAGTATAGTTCTAACTTTCTATACGTAGGTTTAACACACAATTGCATCAAAACGGCTCTATTCTGTCTGTGTAGGTCTTCATTAGATATAGGTTACTAAATTGAATAGGTTGACATAATACATTTATTTAGTCTTAGATAAGAATACAAGGTTGAATAGGTCAATTTTATCATCTTATTCTCTCTACCAACCTCTAAATCAAAAAAATAGGTCAAATAGGTCAACTTAATCTCTCTACTAGCATTTATAGGTCGAACAGGTTGACTTAGTCTCTTAGTCAACATCTAGATCAATAAACTAAGTCAAATAGGTTGACCTAGTCATATTATCCTTCTTCAACACATAGGGTTTTACATAACTGGGTCAAACTAGTTAACTGAGTTTGGAAATTTTAAAGTAGCATTGAAGGCACTTCAACATAAAATTTTTAATCCTAAACATATTGTACTCCACCAAGGTTCCTCTCTTTCTCTCTCTATCACTCGCTACTTCATTTCAATTCTATTTTATGCAAGTTAACAATCTTCAAAATTGCAACCCTAAAACAAACTAAGTGGACCTAATCAACTTAGTTATGTAGGCTATTTTCTATCTAAAGTATCAAGTTGACCTATTTGACTCAGTTCTTAAAGACTCTTTCTTTTATAGAATATTAGAGACCCAATTGACTCTATTTTGTACTATTTGCATACAGTGTCATCTAAACTAACTTTGTACCATTGTAAATTTGGGAATTAACAACTATTTGCTAGTAATTAATTCACACTTTCATTTTTAGTTGTTTGCATGCTTAAATTAACTCACATAGTCTAAATAAGTGGTTTTTAAAATTACCATTTAGTTACACTATTTTTATATTTTTCACACACTACCAAATCACATAATATTTAAAATAAATTTAAAATTTTGTCTTCCCAAGGCCTACCTACTTGGATTTCATCACCAAGGGGGAAGCCAACTTGGTTTTATATCCAAGTATAAATACATGGTTAATGGTATATATTGGCAAAGCACCCAACATCCTTATCACTATGGGATTGTGAAGCGAAGAGGTAGGCCCCAATACCAAACTAGTACCATTGCAAACATAGATCACGTTTTAGCCTAAGTATCCTAAAACCATCCATAAATTGCTTTCTAGTTCCTTATTTTCAGCCAACTTTCCTATCACACTTAAAATAACACTTTCTAATAACCTAATAAAACTCAATATGACCAGTTAGTTAGCATTTACTTTTTAGCTAGTCTATTCGCTCTCTAATCATTGTGTGTTGTATTGAAAAATCTTGTACTAACTAGTGTTAGTGCAAGGTTTTATGATATGTGCCCCAATTAGATCACTCACATTGATCCAATTGTTTGTGTGTTTGCTTCCATTTTTTTTCAATTGTATTTCAATATTTTACCTTATTCTAGAACACTATCATTCTAGTTGTATAATTCTCTAATAGATTATATCTTTTCTCCTTCCAACATTACAAAGTCAAATAGCATGATTGTGTCTCTTATCAATCTTTTCTACCCTCTCTCTTGTAGTACAAAATCGACCCATTTGATTCTATACTATTTTGCCTTCTATCCAATAGTACATAGTTGACCTAGTTAGCTCAATACTCTTTTTCTTTCTATCTGGTAGTACACAATTGACCTAGTTGACTTTGTACTCTTACCATCCCCTTTTTATCAGTACTCTAGTAACCCATTTGACCTTGTATCTGATTATTGACATTTCTCTTCTATTTGGCCAAATTATTTCTCTATTTGGATAACTCAGTTCTTTGTCTCTCATTCTTATTGCTTAGCATTATTTTCCTTTTATCCAGCATCATGAAATCCCCTATCAAAATCTTCTTGGACAACCTAAATCCATTTAGATATTATATGGGGTGTTATTTTTTTCTCATATTTCTTATATTTTCTTCCTATTTTTATCCCTTGGAGAATCTTCTGATGCCCATCCCTACATCCAATTATCCATTAGTGAATTTTATGATGCCCACTCTTCTTTTATATTACATGATACCAAACTAATTCAACTCCAAGAAACCTTCTAAAACACATAAACTTATCTCCACATGTTCATCCTTGATATACACATTAGCGTAGATCTTTCCCTTCTTATCATGTTTTATATTTATATGTATCTAACACTTTATGTAGGATACTTACATAGGTCTCACCTTTTACACTAGTTCTCTCTTTTCACAACCCTTAGTCCTTCTTTTTAGTCTTTTTGTTTCCCCTTTTTTCTCATGAGTTTCATTGTATAAACATGAATAGGACTCGGTATTCCTCATGATTTATTTCACTTTGATTTCATACCTTTTACATACTTTTTGACACCCCTTGGGTCTCTCTTTTGTGAGTGGTAGTGTAAGACTATGGATAGGACCTAGCCTTTCTCACAAATATCATATTTATATTTTTTACTTTCTACATTCTTTTGGCACTCTTGTGGGTTTTTATTTTATGATTTTAAGTGTAAGACCATGGATAAGACCTAGCCTTCCTCATAAAATCAACATCTTTTCTTTCCTATCTCGAATGTGTTTTGCCATGGTTTTGAATTAGTGATACTTGTTCTCATTTTTAGCTTTTGTTTCTTTTGTAGATAAAATTTTCATAACAAAATGGTGTTAGCATGTTTTCCTACATTTTAATCATTATTATGGTAAGGAATCAAACTTGTACTATCATTATATCCCTTTTTCACCTTTTGCCACGTTATTTTGCAATTTGAAGTAATTAAAATTGTTTGATGTTTCTGTCTTCTTAACTTCATTTCCTTTCACTCCACATTAGATAAAATAAGGTTGAAGTCAAGACAATATTTTTATTTTAGCTAAGTTAATGATACTCTTGAAACCATGCTCTTTGGACCTTCTTTCTTAGTAACCAAGTCCCAAGTATTCAAATGAAAGTCATATTTAACACCCATGTTTGGTCTTTTGAATCTATATGGAGGAGGAGTAGAAAAATCCATCAAGAAAGTTAAAATCCAAATCATTTGAAACAAAATTCAATGATATAAAAAAATTAACATACAAATTTCAAAAGTCAAAATCACACCAAAAGACATGATTCAAAGCACATCTCCTATCTCCAATTGAAGCTCAAAATCCAAAATTGGCCTCACAATAGAGACAAGGTCCATTGGGGTGTGGTAGGCTAGTAGATTGGAATAGCATAATTCAACAAAATATATGGTGCTACATACTTTCTCATACAAGCACCCAATATTTGTAGTAGACCGATGACTTTGTAAGGGATCCTGAGGAATAAGGAATACATTGTGGGAAGGTAGGTCTATTTTTATTTTCATGCATATAACCTTCATGGGATGATCTACATAATTAATTTTTGGACCTAATACTTGTGTGGCTAGGATAAGTTCTTCATAATCCTTAAGGTCAAAATTCCTCCTATTTTTACAAACCTAATTTGAGTGTCTTGACTTTGATAAAGAGTTCCTCTACCTTGATTTTTATTTCATTTTCCCCTCCACCCATTTTATTTTCCCCTTGACAAGAACATGTGATTCTAAATCTATTTTTCCTTCTTCTATATTCCCTCTTCTTCACATCTTAAAAATATGCTAGCATTACTTTATTCCAATTGTATCTACCCTTAGAACAAAATAATATGCTTGAATGACTAGGATTCATTTTCTTTACACCATGGTTTTACATACTACCCCTTTTGTGGACACCTAAGTATATTTCTAATTTCATGTTTTTTTTCCATTGTTGAGTGAGGTTGGCTTGTTACTTCTCACTCATGAATGTTATTTTCCTTCTTTACGAATCTTTTTCCATTGATTATTGAGTAAAGATTATTACTTCTCAGTCATCGCTATTGTTTTACCATTTGTTTGCTTGCCCATCTTTGTTTAAGTAAGGATTGTTACTAATTTTACATTAATATTTGATTACAATCCTTTTTGACATGTATCCTTGGTTTAGCTTGGTGAGTTTGTCTTTCTTACTTGATTTTTATTGGTTTGAGTTTTTTAGTCTTTAGTAGCCTTTGATTTTTAGTTAGTTGATTTACTCTAAATTTTTACTTGGTCATTTGGTCTAACATAGCACTTGTCATCCCAGATTGACAAATTTCCAAGTACATCCCATCCACATAGCACCATTTATCTTGGGTTTCCTACATTTTTTTTGTTTTTACTCTTTAGTTTTGTATCCTTGGGTTTGTTGAAACCAATCTCTACACCCTCCATGATCAAAGATAGAAACACAAGAGACAACCATCCAACTTTTATAATATGTCTTTCATGTGTATTTCTCATGTTTATTAGTATTTTAGCTAGTTATTTCATCTTGTAGTGGGTCTTGATATATCCCATATTACTTAGGATAGCTAGATTAGTCTTTGGCCTTGCCTATAGAAGCAAGTGCTTACCCCTTTTACTAACATCTCTTATTCTCATATTATGAATAAGTATTTGGTTTTGATTTATGTTTTATTCCATTTGTCTAAAACTACTTATGATGTTCTTATCATGAACTCTTCAGATCTTGACCTCATGGAATGTTTTTACCATTTCTAACATGGTATCAGAGCCTTGAAGAAATTCTAACCATTTTTAGCTTGTAATTTAGAGAGAAGATCTTGGTGCCTCTTTTTAGACATTTTGAAGTTTTTCATTATTTTGAGGCAGTGAAAGAGAGAGGCTAGGCATTGGAATTATCTCCTTGTTTACTTTAAATCTAAGTTTAGCATTTTTTTGTTTTTCTAAGATTTATTGCATTGAATATGTCTTATGTTAAGAGATCAAGAGCAGTAGTTTGGCTTTCTCATACTTGACTTTGAAGCACCTTTGATGTATTTTTTATGCTAGTATTCCTTATAATTTTTTCAAATCTACATTATTTTTTAAAGGATATCACTGAAAGGTGTTAAATCTAAAATATGAGTATTTGCTAAGCATTAAAAGATTTTTTTGATCTCAAGTGGCATTTCAAAGAGATCAAATGAGAGATATGTCGAGATACTTTCAAGCTTGGAATTTTTTTTCACTTGTTTTTGTGTTAAAAAGACCATATCTTAGTGCATCATCTAATTTTTTCAACATAGGTTTCTATCTTTTTGAGCTTGGTCCTAAAATTCTAACCTTTGCTTATTTTTATGTTGAAATCTATAAAGATTTATGAAAAATAAATGGAGGCATCATTTTTTTCATTGAAGTTGGAAGAGAAGGCATTGAGAAAGAGGAGAAAAAGATCATGGTGTTTCACCTTTAAAGCTAGGTGTTGGAGAAAGAGGAGAAAGGCATTACTAAGGGGATCAAACATCTACAAGTTGGCATCCTTGTTTTGCATTTTTTATATATCTAAAATCTGGCTAGGCATTGGAATACTACTATTCATTTTAATGATGTATTTTTTTACGAATCCACTACCCACACCCATATTTTTCTCTAATACTACCTACACAGAGGATAACGTGAAGAAGATATACTATGTGTTTGTCATCTGCTATGTGGAAAGAAGAAAAAAGATATTGAATTCTAGATTGTTGTGTTGGAAAGAAGTACTTGGTATCTTTTTATTTTGGACCAAGACACTAGTTTTTCAAGGCTACATTGAGATTTTGCTTTGTAGTTATTTGTTGGTGTAATAAACCTTGTCTTTTCTAACACTTATCTAAGCTTTATACTCATGTTCTTCCCATACAACATTAATCCACCTAATTTACATTTCAAACATAGTTGAAAATTAATTGTTTTTATTTATTAAACCATATTTTTCTCAAAAGAGGAAGTCAAATTTGCCTACATACACACTAAGGTCACCAATAAGGTTATTTTTAACTTTCATTAAAAATTTTAAGTCTATGGTAAAATTATGGTTCCAACAAGTGGTTTCACACCTATGTTCTTTTTCATTTTAGTCACTCAAATCAAATCTTAGTGTTTTTAATTTTTTCGACCCATTTTTATGGGAATTCAAAAAACTTATAACTTTTGAACATTAACTCATGTTTTAGTTGTATTTTTTTCAAAAGTGCATGTTTTTAATTCTATATCCATTAATGTCATCAAAGTATATAAATTCACTACCTTTATAAAGTTCCAAATGGAGGGGGTCCTATAATATAATCTTTTAGGGGTGCAGGGGGGGTTGGTTGTGTCGATGCTAATTTTTGTGTACCCTTTGCATTATTTATACTCTTGGTGATTGTTTAGCATGGCATCTACATTTGGCATTGATCATTATGATCATTTGAAAACACATAATTAACACACATGTAGACCTATAATAGAGACAATTATTAAGTGTAAAGGATTATGGTCCCTAATAAATGAAACATAACCACAATTCACATGAGAATTTGAAAAAAATTAACACTAATGTAAGATTGAAGAGTGAATGGGATTGATTGGGATTTATGTGAGTGACAATATTCTATTTCATTTTGATGGGTGTGACACTCCATTTAAAATTTGGACTAAATTAAAAGGGTTGTTTGGGAAAATAGACCACTTGAGAGGGATGAAGTTTTAATGGAACTTACTTCACTTAATCTAGATGATTTTGCTTTTATTGTATATTAACTCAATAAATTCAAGCATTTTTTGACATAATTAAAGGGGAGTGGTCAAGATAAAAAGGATGAAGAGTGTGTCTACTTAATCTAGTCTAAGTTGAGTGGCCCATTCCAAAAATTTAATCTACCTTTTTCTCTAGTATGGATGCCTTAGGTACCACATTAAATATGCCAAGTATTTAGTTATTTTGTGAGAGACTCACTAGGGATAAGTACAAATTGTCTCACCTTGAGTCTTTCACCTCTAAAAAGGCATTAGTGGCCTCACATCCTAATTTTAAGAGAAAATATAAGGGTAAGAAGAAAAACACTCATCCTCTACATCAAAATGCACCTAAGCCCACCAATACTTCTACATATAAACTCAAACCATCTTTAAAATCCAAGAATAAGTCTGACCTATCTTGCTCCTATTTTGGGGGACTAGTTATGAAGAGTCTAGGTGTTTCAATAAAATACAATCCTTATAGGATGACATTAGAAAACACAATATCTCTCTCTCCACTCCTTCACTATCTCATGAGCATGGGAAAACACTTAATGTTGTCAGGAGATCATAATTACCTATTTTAGATAGTTAGGCTCTAGATTTTGGTGTTTCACACCATATAACTTCTTCCAAGGAGGCATTTTTATCTCTTGGTTTGAGTTCTGATTACAGCATTAAGGTTGGAGATTCTTATTTCATTTCTATTAATGAAAAGGGTGACATACATCTAGATGGTGGCCACATCAATGATGCATTATATGTTCCACACATCACCACAAACCTTATTTTAGTGTATCAAATTTATCATTATGATCAGTGGAAGATAGTGACTTTCACACCATATGATATTAACGTTTGAGATGTTTTATATCCACACACACTCATTACTTAGGATGTTATTGATCATAGTTCTTGACTTTACTATTTTAAGGGATTTGATGATACTTCTCCTTTAGGGATGTGTTTAGATTTTTATGTAGATTCTAAGAGTTGACTTTGGCATGAGAGATTTGAACACCTGATCTACAAATATTTGAAGGAGTTAAGCACTCATAGTATGGTAGAGGGTCTTCTTATAGTTTCATGTCTTGATGGAGTCTACCCTGGTTATGCATTGGGGAAACAACATTAGGATCCATTTCTTAAGGTCATGTCTATGAGAGCTTCTTCACCACTAGAGCTTGTGCATAGTGATTTGATGGTTTTTCCTAATCCTTTCAATGGATCTAAGTATGGACTTAATTTCATTAATAATTTCTCAAGGTGTAATTGGGTTTATTTACTCAAGTACAAGAGTGATGTATTTGCTCACTTCAAAGTATTTAAGGCTTTGGTTGAGTAATATTCATCAAGTTACATCAAGAAGCTTCATAGAAATAATGGAGGAAGTACTTCAATCAAGAGTTCACTAATTTTTTATCAGCCCGTGGTATTGTTCAACAATATTTTATTGCACATAATCCATAGTACAATGTCTTAGTAGAGAGGAAGAACTAAACTCTGAAGGAAATGGCTAACTACATGATGATTTCATGGGATTTACCTCCTATCTATTGGATAAAGATAGTTAATTTGTGAACTAAAATTAGAACCACACACCACATCAAGCACTAGACCATATGACTTCAGAGGAAGCTTGGTCTAGATCTAAGCTTGATGTCTCATTTTTCTAAGTCTTTGGGAGCCTTTCTTGGGCATTTGTACCAAATAAGAAAAGGAAATCTTTAGATAATAAGAGTAAACCTTTGGTCTTTGTATGGTATTGCAAGGACATGAGAGCTTATCATCTTTTAGACCTTGATATTCATGACATTTATTTTCAAACACATATATAGTTTGATGAGCATTTCACATCTCATGACTCTTCATCTTCTTCCATTCCTACTTCTTCTTTCCATGATTCACCTCCTCTTAAGGAATCATTCTTTAAGGAGCCAATTTAGGAGATTTATGAGGAGGTTATAGAGGATTAGGATATTTTTCATATTGATGTTTCCATTATTCCTAGCTAGTATTACATTATATGAGACAACACCATTCATTCAGGATATTCCACCTACTCATCATCATTATGCACATTCTACTAGTACTAGAATTTTGTGTCAGGCATTCTCTAAGGATCCACAATATTTTTCACATGATCATGGGATATAGGAGTGGATGATGTGATGATAAATGAGTTTTATTCATTAATGAAGAATCACACTTGGGATTTGGTCTCTCTACCTAAGGGAAAAAAGTTGGTCAGGTGCAAATGGATTTACCATACTAAGTATATAGCTAATGGGTCTATTGACAAGTATAAGAAACGTCTTATTGAAAATGGATTCTTGAAATTCAAAGGTATTGACTATTATAAGATTTTTACACCCATTACCAAGATGGATTCTATTCACCTTGTACTTTCTATTACTAAATCATAAGGTTGGCTAGTATATCAGATGGACATGAAGAGTTATTTTTTACATGGAGACTTGCATGAGGAAATCTATATGGAGTAGCCTAGGTAAGTGCATAAACTTGGGGTACAAAAAGTGGCCTATTCATGGACATGATTTTTCTAAAATTTTATAAATTTAAACTTCTGTAGATAATTTGAGATATTTATGCTCCAAATTTGAAGATGGTGTAAAAACATGAAAAATAGAATTTTGAGTCTAGTTTCTAAAAAACTATTTTTTAAAAAAATGGTTAAGTATAACTAGGTCAAACATCTAAAATTTGAAGAGGAACTCTAGTTATTTTAGAAAACATAGTAGATAGACGATTACGATGTGCACCATTTTTTTAGCAGGGTTTAATATTATTTGAAATCCTTTGGGTAAAATATAGATAAAATATTTTAGCACATCACCTATATTTTTTTGGTATTTTTTCAATGAATACTTTTTTAAATAATTTTAAAAGTATATAGATCCTAAAAACTGACAAATAAATGGATAGTCATCTGTGAGTCAGGCCTAACTACCTAAAAACAAAAAGAAAATCAAATTTGTTTTAATGTGTGTAGAATTAATTATACTGCATCACCATATAATTTATTTTGCACTTGGATCAATGAAACATAAATTAAATTAACATGTATAGGCATGTATGTTTGTGGCATGTAGTGGTCTAAAAAGGTCATAATTAGAAATAAATATAGTTTGAAACCTTAAATTAGTCTAAAAAATATAAGAATCATAATTTTGGAAAGAGGAAATCATGCTCATCATGATGTTATCAAGTTTTTGAATTTTCATGTTGAACTTATTAGTGTATTTGGCAATCAGAGTTAAAATTTGATGTTTATTTTCATACCTTTCAAAAATTGGTTATACATTGATGGTCTAATCCTTTGGTTCAAGAATCCAAGCCATTTCCAAACCAAAAATCATTAGAATTGAATTCAAATTCAAATATCACAATCACATTAATAGCACAATCACATTACTTAATAACATGGTCACATTAATAACACAATCGTGTTAATTAATAACATAATCATTTTATATATTATAATCACCCTAAAACATGTAGGAGTTGAATATGAAGGCAAATTTGGCAAGTATAAGTTTACATTTATATTGTTGCATTTATTTTCTTATACTTTATATTTATTTTATTAAATATAAGAAATTAGGGTCATTCAACATCTGATAGAGTTGGTATCATAGTTGCATGCCTTAAGATGTGGAAAATAGTTTTACAAAATGCAATCAGGTTAGTACTTAGGCATTTTTAAGGTCTAAGTATTAAACCTAAGGATTTTAGGACATACTTTTTGCAATTAATGTCCATTTTTGGTAAGCATATAGTCATTTAAAAGGTTTTTGTACCTTTTAGATTGATTCTTAACATTTTAAGAGTTTTAGGTTTGTCAAAATTGAAGTTTTAAAACCACTCACTTTTAAATTGATGCAAATTGGTGTGATTGGGGTAGCATAGGTCACATTGATGACTTGCACACATCAAAAACCATTTTGTGTTTATTTCACTTTTTCATCATCCCTCCCTCATCCTTGATCACTTTTTAGTCATGCCTCATCACCCCTAATCACCCTATCATAGTTATTCATTTTCCCTAATCACTCCCACATTTAATCTCACTATCCCTAGTCATCTCTAATCACTTCATCATCCCTAATTACTCCCTCATTGACCCTCACTATCCCTCACCAATCATAATCACTCCCTCCTCATCCCTCATCATCAATAATAAATTAGGGTCACTTAGCATATGATAGATTTTGTCTCATAGCTATGTAACTTACAACATGGAAAATAGTTTTTAAAAATATAATATGGTTAGTACTTAGATATTTTTAGGGTTTAAATATTAAACCTAGGGGTTTTAGTATATAATTTTTGTAATTGATGTCTATTTTTGGTAAACATATAGTCATTTTTTAGGTTTTTGTGCCTTTTGGATTGATTCATAGGATTTATAGGAGTCTTAGGTTTGTCAAAATTCAAGTTTAAAAGATACTTAGTTTAAAATTGATCCAAAGTGGTGTGATTGGGGTAGTGTAGGTCATATTGATGACCTACACACATCAAATGACCACTTTGTGTTAATTTTCATTCAAGTAGCAATGATAATAATAAGTCCTTTGAATTTTCATTAATACAAGAATGGATTTACTTATAACTTATGTAATAAGAACACGAGTTGAATCTATACTAGATTTATAAATATAATGCTCCCAATAATTTAAATATATTTCATACCTAAATGGATATCTACTTCTTATGAGACCAATATCCCTTAGGTGCACAAGTTGTAGTGTATCATCATGAGACCAATAAATTATGAATCACTCATCCATTATTTCATCACAAATTTTCATACTAAATAAAATATATAAAAGTGATATATGGTCAAATTCCTTATGTTCATTTTCTACTTGTTGATGGCTAAAATTGTGCTTGATCCTAATCAATCAACAATGGGAAGTTTCAAGTTGTGGGACATTGCGACTTGAAACAACCTCCAAATTTTAGAGAAGTTGGTCTCTTCTTTTGTATTGGGTGTTGGGGAAAAGGGATAGGAGATTAAACAAAAACACAAATTCAAGAATTGAAACTTAACTATGGCGATGCACTTGAGTGTAATCCTAATCCTAACCTAAGCACAGTGAGACTATTATAGGATTCAAGTACATTTAAGAGTATACAAGTGCATGATCAATGTAAAAGATTGAAATAACAAAAATAGAGGCTCACAACAGGGAATTCTTTTGCTAAGATACAAAGAATGTCAACAAGGGCATAGTGTTAAATATTCTTAATAGAATCTTTCCATCACATAAGAGGTGTAGAAATCACGTACAATTATGTAGATCTTCTGATTCAAGAAAATGAGACAAAAGCAAATGACATTCCTAATCACAACTCCAGAGAATCTACAGTATAGACTACTTTGCAAATGACACAGATAACACCAACCAAGGCATAGAGTTCAATCTTCTTAATTCATTCAGCCACATAAAAGGCACAGAAACATGCACAGTTACATTAACTTTACAACTTAAGAAAATGAGACAAAATCAAATGATATTACTGGTCAAAATTCTAGAAAGTCTAAAACTATAGAATTCCCCCCCTCTCTTTTATAATTCTTCTTCTTTTATAGCCTCAGATCTCTCACCATTTTACTCTTTCCCATGCAATTCTACTCCATCCTGAACTCACAGGGGACAAATAGACGGTGCTTTCAATGACTTGGATGCATCTTGGTCTTATCAAGAACTACCCTAACTATGGCATGGTGATTCATGTCTAGTACCTCCTTCTGCACCTGAATTTCTCATTCCATCATCTACTTAGCCGCTTAATTGTCCATTCTACCTCCACTTACATGGGACAAATAGATGGCCCTTTTAATGTTTGTAAGCCCCCAAAAATCTACTTGACGAACTATTCCATCTACCAAAAATAACTCCCAATGAGTTTCCCTCCATCTCACTTTGCGGCAATAGATACACGAAACACTCTGTTCTATTGAAATGGAAGAGGACACTTGGTCAATTTATATAAATTATCATTATTACTTAGAAGGAACCGAAGAATGATGCTTGGCACTTTTTTCTTTCTCTATATTCTATTCATGAATGCTCTGCCTTTAACACCTATCGCAATCCGCTTCCTCAATACTTAGCAGTTTTAACAAAATAAAACTAACTACATTCCTTACCCAAGCATCTTTTAAAAGGGGAAGGATGCAAGTGCAGTCTTCATACGTTGACACTTGGTGCTATGAAGGTCTTTGAAATAACACCCAGGACCCACCACAATCTTTATTCAGCGATGAAGCTCAAAGATGGTCTCTTGGAAGTTGACACATGGCAACCTCCGTTGCTTTTGGGAAGATATGTGGCACCTTCTGCTATTTCTGGGGATGGAGAAAAAGGGGCTTGGAGAGTGACACTTGGTAGCCTCTGTTGCTCTTTAATACTTAGACAAAATGGAATGATGCTTTTCTGCATTAAACCAAAGCATTAAACCCAGGCCTTGAACCAAAGTCTCTTGAATGCCGACACATGGCAACCTCTACTTTCTTTTGAAAAGGTAGTCTAGGGCCTTCTACGACTACCACCTAGCACTTTTTGTTTGATCCTACTGCTTAGCTCATTGAAAGCCTTTGCCAAAAAATAGAATGAAATGTGGGTGTAGATATGAGATGCAGATGCTGACACGTGGTGCATTCTGCTTAGCTATTGCTAGATATGTGGCATGATCCATGGATTTCCTATAAATTATGAAAATTATCCTAGAGGATGTTAGCTAGTCAACTCCATGTTTTGAAAAGTGACACTTGGCAGCTTATACTTGAATTCAGTACTTAGGCCAAAAAGAAATGAAAGAAACAAAAGGGGAAAAATGACCCGTGCTCAGACTACACCACTTAGTAGCTTCCACTACACTTCGACACTTAGGCAAAAATGAACCCACCCTCTGCTCCAAAATTATACCACTACACCCAAAGTACGTGGGAAACAAAACTGTAGTGCTCGATTGAAAAATTTAAATATGACGTAGAGTAAAAAATTACTCTATAGTTACTAGTGACCCCCAGGACTTTTGAGCTTGCTCAAAAAGAAACCCAAATCCTGCTTTATCAAAATTTCAAAATTTTATAGCTTCAAAAGTGTTGTCTGGTAGATGGACCATTCATGGTTAGATAACCCTTGCTTGTTCTACAATTCAATGAAAGCTAGATCTAGGTTAATGATATCCTTGTGCAAAAAAGTTTGCAAGATTTGGACTATAGCTTTCAGTTTGAATTCTAGCTGGGAAACAAGAGCTAGAATAGCTTCAACTTTTGAGACTGAGGAATCATCCCACAAGTTCTAGAAAACTATTTGGTCCCTCTACTTAGCCAACAATAATGGTTTAATTTAATCAACCATCAAGACCATGTTAGCATCCAGAAATGGAGAAGGAAGGCCTAGTTGCACTAGATCTTTAATATGTTGTCTCATCTCGCCGATGCCTTCTTTCATGACTTTGAGATGGTCTTTGAAACTATTGGCCATGGCATTGTAATTGAGCACCTCATTGACCTATTTTATGGTGACCATTCTGTCAGGGATTCCCGTGGCTACCAATGTTGCATCCATTATGTCATAGAGTTTTTGTAGCAAGGTTTAGGAGTTTGTGACTCTATTGGAGACTATGGCCAGAGTGTTCTACACTAAATCTTCCACCTCACACAATTGCTATGCATTAAACAAGAAGGTGAGAGATGGCCTAAGCTGGATAATCTCTGAGGAGATTCTCTCCCACATTGACTCGTAGAGCTCCTTCACCAATTTTATCACTCCTACACCTTGTGGCCTATTAGCCAGTTCTATTATCATTTGTGCTATTTTGTTTTGATTCGCTTGGAATTGGGATTGAAAAGTTTTAGCCTTATTTTGTTCCTCTAGCAACCCCTGCTATGATTGGGTAACTTACAGCTGAAGTCCTTCGACTCTTCCTTGCAACGCTACTTTCTCCTACCTAAGGGTTGTTACTGCATCTTTTACAAGTGTGAGCTCTATTTTTAATGAATCATTTTGGGCCTAGACTACCCATTGAGTCTAAAGGGAAACAATATCTTGCAACTATTTATTTAGGCTTGCTATTTCATTATCTCTCTTATTTATTTCTTTATCCAAACTGCTATAGTTTGCCTTTTCTTTAGCCAAGTCAACCTCCATCTTTTGTAGTCTTTTTGATGTTTTCAAATAATCATCTATGACTATAGAAGTGGATTTTGTCAGTAGCTCAACTCTATCTTGGGGTCTGAATGGGGACATATCAATGGCCACTACATTCATTGTATAGTATTCTGGCTACATCTACTTGCTTGGCTTGGTGACATTGGGTGACAAATGGGTCACCATAAGTTGCTACTGAATAGGGTCAAATTAAGACCACAAGTGTGGGATAGCCAATGCTTTATTCTCTTTAATTCTCTTTTTCTCCAGCCAAGCTTCTCTTACCTTCCTAACAGCATCGACCTGCATTTGAAAGGTGGAAGGGGATGCAATGTGTCCTCCCGCAAAAGGATATCCCTATGGCAAGCCATACTGAAGAGGTAGTGGTTGGCTAGGGGTGAGCTAAGGGAAAGGTTTTTTGGGAGTATAAGGGGAGAAATAGGGTAATGTTAAGGCTTGAGGCATCAAGGATGGGGTGAATTGTGAAATGGGGATGGCAGAGGTGATAGGAGGTGTCATTTGGCTAGGTGGAGGCATCATGCTAACAGGGAAAGGAACAGACTAAGAGGGAAGAGGAGGAGTAATACTTACTTGAGGGAGAATTATAGTGCTCTACACTTGGCACTATGAAGGTTCTTCTTCCTCTTCTAAATCTGTTTGGAATCGCACCCTCTTTCTCTTCTTGGGTGTCTCTAATTCTAGCTGCATCTGCTTCCCCTCCACCACTGTTGTTGCCAGTGGTGCATGTGGAGAATTGGGGACTTCAATCACTATGAATTATGGGGAAGCTTTTGGTGGTGAAGACACCACACTCCTTTATTTTTCCATAATGCTAAGAGGCTGGGGCTAGGCTAATGTAGTGACTGCAGCTACAACTTGCTCTGAGGCCTATGGTTGCTGGCTTGGACCTGCTCCAGCTTCCTACTCTATCCTAAGTGTCGACAATTGGCTTGTTTCTAGGCTAGATGTAGGGGAGGGATGCCACTCATCCTAGAGTTCTTCCCATCTTTCATCTGAATTCATGCTTTTAAAAGCATGGGCAGTTTGGGAAATTTCCTGCCTATATTTCCAATAGGCCTCAATCTTCTCCACATCCCAACCTTTGTTCTTCAACATCCTTCTCAAACCAGAAGTCATCCTGACTTTGGGATCATAATCCCTCTGCTTATCATAGAAAGTTTCCCATGACCTATTCTATGGCAAGGTAAAATCTATCAATTCAACATAGAGACCAGGAGCATCTTCTATAGGTTTTTCCTAGTCTCCTAGAAAGGGCAGCCTTCATGTGTAATCTTGGCCCCAATCCTATTGGTCTTTACCACAGAAGTTATGTAATCACTTGGGTCGTAAACCCATTTGTCTTCAACTAGAAGGAACCCTAGGAAGGCTAGTTTTCTCAATAGCACAGTCTCAGCATCTCTAACTTCTAAACTCATGTTGCCTACCATCCATGAGAGATTGTACATTTTTCTCTTCTTCTTCTTCTTAGAACCATACTCATTATCAACTACCGACACCTACCTGGTGACTTCCAAGAATGTCAACCTGGTGACTTCCATCATCTACTTAGCCACTTAACTATCCATTCTACCTCTGCTTATAAGGGACAAACAGATGGCCCTTTTAATGTTTACAGGCCCCCAAAAATCTACCTAATGAATTGTTCCATCTACTATAAATAACTCCCACCGAGTTTCCCTCCATCTCACTTTGCGGTAATAGATACATGAAACACTATGTTTTATTGAAATGGAAGAGGACACTTGGTCAATTTCTAGAAATTATCTTTATTGCTTAGAAGGCACCAGAGAACAACGCTTGGTGATTTTTGCTTTCTCTATATTCTGTTTAGGAATGCTTCACCTTTGACACCTATCGCAATCTACTTCCTTGATACTTAGTAGTTTTAACAAAATAAAACTCACCACATTCCTTACCCAAGCATCTTTTAAAAGGGGAAGGATGCATGTGGTAGTCTTTGCATGTTGACACTTGGTGCTATGAAGGTCTTTGAAATAACACCCATGACACCACAATCTTTTTTCAGTGATGAAGCTCAAAGATGGTCTCTCAAAATTTGACATGTGGTGACCTCCAATACTTCTGGGAAGATACATGGCACCTTCCACTTCTCCTTCTAGGGGTATGTGGTGTCTTCCACTTTTTTGGGGGATGGAGAAAAAGGGACTCGAAGAGTGACACTTGGTAGCCTCTGCTGCTCTTTGATACTTAGACAAAATGGAATGACACTTTTTTGTGTTGAACCAAATCATTGAACCTAGGTATTGAACCAAAGCCTCTCAAATGTCAACATGTGGTGACCTCTACTTTGTTTTGAAAAGGTAGTCTAGGGCCTTTTGTGCCTGCCACCTAGTGCTTTCCATCTGATCCTACTTCTTAGCTCATTGAAATCCTTTGCCAAAAAATAGAATGAAATGCAGGTGTAGATACAAGACATGGATGCTGACACATGGTGTGTTTCACTTAGCTATGACTAAATACGTGGCATGATCTACAAATTTCCTAAAAATTATGAAAAGTGTCCCAAATGACGCTAGTTGGTTGGCTCCATGTTTTAGAAAGTGAACTTGGTAGCTTCCACTTGAATTCAGTACTTAGGCCAAAAGGAAATGAAAGAAACAAAAGGGGAAAATTGACCCATGCTCAAACTGTGCCACTTGGCAGCTTCCACTACACTTTGACACTTAGATAAAAATGAACCCGCCTTCTGCTCCAAAATTTTGCCACTACATCCAAGGTATGCGGGAACCAAAATGTAGTGCTCAACTAAAAAATTTAAATATGACGTAGAGTAAAAAATTACTCTACACTATTTTATAACATCTTGTGTTAATTTTTAGCCAAATTTTGGCTACGAATAGAGATGTTCACAAAAAAATTGCAAATCAAGCCTCCACCTTGATTGATCACATTTAAAATATTATTGTAATTCATGTTTAGCATATATTAAGGTAAGTTTGACAAGTTTAAGGTAATGGTTCTTTCTAACATTATGCTTTTCTATTCATGCTTGTCCTAGTTAAGTGGGTCCAAAGAGTGTTAAAGGTTTTTAATGTATTTGTTATGGAATTTAACACATGTCAAGTCACTTCATGTCCTCTCATGGTTTGTATAAGTACCTAAAAAGTTTTGATCTCCCTTTTCTAATGTCACAAGCCTTTTCAAGTGTTTTTTCTCATTGTGTAATGTTTAAATGAGAGAATGTGTAAGATTGGTATGTAAATAATTAATGATGTTGTTAAACATTGTTATACATATGTACAGGTATGGGAAAATCCATTAGTTTTATTCATCAAGGTTTTGAAGAAAGAAGATGGTAATTTTCATAGAAAAGTAGAGTTTTATCAAAGGGGGTTGTAGGTTTTTAGTATTGAAGAACATTTAAAAACACTTTAAAAACTCTCTCAATCTTCTTTAATTATAAATTCATGCATTGGAGTGAGTTTTAGGACCACACAAAGTCAAAACCTACTTATCTCTCTTATCAAATTCCTTAGAAACTCTGAAGTAGTCAACAATTTTCATTTAGTATGCAAATGAGAGAGTGTTAGAAGGAATTATATTGGGGGTTGATAAGGGTACTTATGTCCTTCAAGTTCATAGACATGGTTATCAGATTTATGGCCCTTCCTTTATGAATAATCATTAAGATCTTAGGCAATCATAAGTTCCCTCTCCATCCACATAGGGTTAGTTTTGGATGGTTTCATTGCATCTTTGAGTTTGAATGATATAAATGGTGAATTTAAGGGTTTCCCATGGGTATTCATATTCCTTACAAATTAATTTACATCACTACTTGGCATGTGCCAAGTGGAGAGAGAGAGAACCTTCATTGTGAATGAGTTACAGCCCTAGATGATAAGTCACATGCAAGGTTTGATCATTTTTTAGGATTTTCTCACACCAAGTGATCTTCAATTAGATTCAATAAATTCCTCATTCCTCTTACTAAATTCCTTAGGTTATCTCTCAACTGGTATCCATCACTTTATGTGGTCTTTGAAACCATTCAGGGTAATATGCCTCTAATGAGGAGGGACAATCATGTAAGCAAGTGCACATAGGGAAGAAAGAGTATAAAGAAGCCAAAAATGGCTCAAGTGTATTCTTATAATGGGAATTAAACTCTTAAAAATCATGAGGATAAAATACATCAGGTATAATTCATATAGGTTCATCAAACAGATACATGAGAGTGGGTTTGAACCTATTTACATGTCAAGATGGTCTTCTTAGGTTTGTTTGATATAAATATGGTTATAATGAATAAAGGATGGGTTAATCAGGACTATTTCATGATTCATAAAATGTGAAGAAGAACATTAAGGTGAGGTATATTGATTATAATGCTATTATTATTCAATCAAGTTAAGTATAGGTAAAACACAAACTAGGAGTCGTAGGCATGATGGTAACCTCTAGGGATACCATAAGTTTAGAAGGAAGTATACTTATTTGTGATATAGGATGGATTTTCAAAAGAATATAAGGATAAGTGATAGGAATAATAGGTTTTTCACCAATAGTAGCATCATCAATAGACTAGGGTTGTCTAAATAATCATATTTCAATGATGCCCAACATTTAAAAGGTCCATATCATCACCTATAGCTTTGAGTGTATAAAGGTAAAAATATACAAGTTTGAGGTGTTTTTTATATTGTTAGATATTAAGGAGTATTTATGGAATGATCAAGGAATAGATAAAGTCTTAAAATGTTCCATTGGTGACTTAAAAAAAGAAAATGTTGCATGACTTAATTCTTTTGAATTTTCACTCCTACTTGAATGGATTTGCTTCCACGTTATGTAATAAGAACAAGAGTTAAAATATACTAGATTTAGAAATAAAATTCTCCCAACAATTTCAATATATTTCATATCTAGATGTATATATACTTCTTATGAGACCAATATCCCTCAAGTGCACAAGTTGTAGTGTGTCATTATAGAACCAATCCATTAGGAATAACTCCTCCATTATTTCATTACAAATTTTCACACCAAATAAAATGTATAAAACTGATAGATGGTCAATATCCTTATGTTCATTTTATATGCTATATCATCTTGTATTACTTCAATCATATTAACACAAAAGTGTTCATTTTATGTGTGCAGGTCATTAATATGACCTACACTACCCAAATCACACCACTTTGGATCAAGTTCAAAGTAAGTAGTTTTCAAAATTTAATTTTGACAAACCTAGGACTCTTATAAACTCCAAGAATCAATTTGAAAGGCATAAAAAGCTAAAAAATTACTATATGTTTATCACAAATGGACATCAATTACAAAAGTTATGTACTAAACTCCCTAGGTTTAAAACCTAGACCCTTAAAATGTCTAAGTACTAACCAAATTAGATTTTTAAAAACTATTTTCCACATCGTAAGGCATGTAGATGTGAGAATAACTCTATAAAATGCTAAGTGACCCCAATTTATTATAGATGATGAAGGATGAGGAGGGAATGATTAGGGATGATGAGGGATAGTGAGGGTCAATGAGGGAGTAAATCAAGGATGATGGAATGATTATATATGACTAAGGATAGTGAGGTTCAATAAGGGAGTGATTAAGGATAATGAATAATGATGAGAGAGTGATTATGGGTGATGAGTCATGAGTAGGAAGTGATCAAGGATGAGGGAGGGGTGATGAACAAGTGGAATTAACACAAAGTGGTAATTTGATGTGTTAAAGTCATCAATGTGACATATGCTACCCCAAACACACCAATTTGCATAAATTTCAAAGTGAGTGGTTTGGAAACTTCAATTTTGAAAAACTTAATATCCTAAAAATGCTAGGAATTAATTTAGAAGGCGTAAAAACCTAAAAAATAACTATATGTTTAACAAAAATGGACATCATTTGCAAAAATATTGTCTTAAAATCCCTAAGTTTAATACTTAGACCTTGAAAATGCCTAAGTACTAACATGATTGGATTTCAAAAATCTATTTTCTACATCGTAAAACATGTAGCTATGAGACCAAATCTATCAGATGTTGAGCGACCCTAATTTCTTATATTTACCAAAATAAATTTAAAGTATAAGTTTACATAGCAATATAAATTTAAAATTATACTTAACATTTAGAGTAGTAAATATAAGCTTCTATCCATAGTTGCCTTCATGTATAAATCCCACATATTTTATGTGAAAAATAATAGAAACATGATCATGTTATCAATAGTGTGATTGAATTATTAATAACATCATCGAGTTACCTATTAACCAACATTCACTCAATTTTTTCAAATGTGCAAAATAATATTAAAGTGGTCATGTTTTTATTTTACAATAATGTAATCTCGTTATCTATTAATGCAATCATGTTATATATTAATCCAATCATGTTATAAATTAATGTGATCATGTTATGGATCAATAATTACTGATCCATAATTTAAATATCATGATCATGTTAATTAAATAACATGATCAAGTTATTTATTAACATGATCACATTACATAAAATATCCATGAAATTATTTCCCAACTCCATGCACTTACCCATCTATTGGGTTTGTTCATAATTTTTCTCTTGTTTATCACCTTAGGGAGTCTCTTTACAGTCTTAAATAGGCACCTTAGGCTTGGTATGAGAAGATGGATTCATTTATTCTCTCTAATGTCTTTGTTCACTACCACTTTGATCCCACAGTGTATATTCAGACTATTGGGGAAGACATTGTTATTTTGGTCTTATATGTTGATGATCTGCTTCTCATAGGCATCTCTTCATCTCAAATTTAGACTATTTAGTAGGAAATTTTAGCATAGTTTAACATGATAGATATTGGTCTTTTGCACTTCTTCCTTGGTTTACATATTTCACAGTCTGATACAGGGATTTATTTGAGTCAACAAAAGTACATTCTTGATCTTCTTTAGCATTTTGGCATGGCTAATTTCAAGCCAAGTCCTACTCTTTTTTAAGTTATCAAAAGTGAAAGGTGTAGATCCATTATTGGGATAAATACATATAGAATTTAAAGCATGTGTTAGAGCCATTAAAAATTTCCCATGCATACTAAATCCTAACATAAATATAAAATTAAAGACTGATTTAGATTATATTCAATAAATAAGGATCATTCATCTAATTAAAAAGATAGATTGGGTGATTCCCATATTTGTACAACCAAATAAGTCTTGTGAAATTTAGGTCTATGGAGATTATTGTGCACTAAATGATGCCTGCATCAATGATCCATTTCTAATACCATTTACATATGAAATTTTCAATTCATTCACAGGTCATGAGGTGTAATCATTCACAAATGGATTTAGTGAATACCATCATATTATGATCATAGAATAAGATCAATAAAAAAACCTTTGTAATACAATGGGGTTCATTTACATATAAGGTAATGCTCTTTGGTCTTAAAAATCCACTTGTATATTTTTTAGGGTTGTGGTAACTGTATTTAAATATTTCATTCATGATTTTATGAAAGAATATTTGGATGAATAGGTTGTCTTTTATTTTTTTTAAATAACATATATTGAGGTTACAACTAATACTAGAATGGTGTCAAGCCCTAGACATTACTTTAAATTTAAATAAGTAATTATTTTTCACACCTTTTAGTGTCTTCTTATCTATGTCGTATATAGTGATGGTATCTCACTTGACCATAATAAGATTATAATATTAGTGGGGATTCCACCCCAAACTAGATTTATATAAGTACACACCTTTGTGGGTCATACATGATACTATAGAAAAATCAACAAAGGATATGCATCTATATTTGTGATAATGGAAAAGCTATTACACAAAGATATAAAGTTTAAGTGGACATCAAAAAGCCAAACAACATTTATTTATCTCAAACAAAGGTTAGTAACGTCACCTATTTTAAAATATTTCTTGACTGGAATAAGCCATTCCATGTACATGTGGATACTTATGTTATTGTAGTAGGAGTTATCTTAGTGCATCCAAGGGATGGTGGGTTAGATCATCTCAAAAACTTTTGCAGAAAGAAACTATCAACAACAAATAAAAACTATATAACTACAAAAAGAGAGGCCTTAGCTTTGTTGTTTGCATTACTAAAGTTTAAACATTATTTGTTGGCTACACCATTTGAGTTGTTCATAGACCACTAGGCATTGTGATAATGCTCTGTACTTAGGGATATGATATATTAATGTATATGGGTTGATGGATATGCTGACATGTGACACACATCCCCTTAGTTAGTTATATGGGTACAATATATTAGGATAATGGAGAGACTTGTGGAATTAGTACATTGGGTAATGGTCAGCCTACATTTGGATTAGGATGTTACCCATCCATAGGTTAGATAGATTTCTATATATAGGAGATGATTATCATGGTAAAGATATCAAGAAGCATTGAGTCTTCTATTGTAAGGGGATATTGGAGGTTGTCCCCTCGAAGAGAAATTGTGGAGTTCTTCCCTACTAAAGGAGTATTATATGGTTTTTCCCTACCTTAAGGGTATTTATGAATTTATTGAGTATTTTAATCATATCAAGATCTTATCCAGTGGTATCAGAGCTCTAATTTGGGAAATTTGTGGAGCAAAACCGTATTTTTTTTTAATTGTCAATAAATTTTGATTGGTTGCAAATTTTTCCACAAATTTTTTACTAGATATGGATAATATTTTAAATAAGTCACAGCAAAAACATAGAGATCTTTTGATTAGTTTTGAGGGATTTATTTCTATTTTATGGTTTATAATAATTTTGCTATATCATTTGAAATGTACGGAATTTTTATTCAAAATTTTTACTGAAGATGTAAGAAGATATAAGAGAATCACAATCAAAATTTCAAAAAATTTCAAGTTGTTTTGTGTGATTTATTATGATTTTATGGATCCATTTTGTATGAGTTATTGATATTTTAGGGTTTCATGAACCCTAATTTGTTTATGGATCATGGATTTGCAAAAAAATTCAAGGGAAGATGTTGATGCTAGAGATTAGTGGATCAATTTTAAGGAGAATAATACTAAAACAATTTTATGGAAAATAGAATTATCTCTTTCTTTGTTTGGGCCTACACAACATTGGTGGTTTAATCAATTGAGCTTTGAGCAATAATTTTCTTCATGGGAAGCAATGGAACAAATCTTCCTATATCAATGGGATATAAAAGAAAAAGAATATGTAGAAGAGGAAAAAAATAATGATGATAAAGAATAAGAAGAAGAAGAAGAAGAAGAAGAAGAAGAAGAAGAAGAAGAAGAAGAGAAGGGTTCAAATAATTTGTCTCCAAAAAAATCTGAGTCAATTTTTCAATTTCATGGATGCATTCAAAATAAGAAGGTGGTTGTGTCCATAAAACCTACCAGTAAGTATAACTTCATTAACATGAATGTGGCCAAGCATCTACATGTTCAATAAAATAATATTAAGGAGGTTCAAATAGATGGTAATAATATTTCAATGTTTGAATATTTTAAGCTCATTATGCAAAAATATGTTTTGCATTCAGATTTTTATATTTTGGATATGGATGATGTGGTTATAGTTATTAGATATCCATGGTTAGAGACTTTGGAAAAAATGAATATTAATGTTCAAAAAAAGTTCATGAAGTTTTGGTATAAGAAAAAGAAGATCACTTTACAAGATATCATAGTGAAAAAGGCACCAATAACAATCTAGGTAGATCATGAGGATGAGATTGAAACAGGTGATGAAGATTTAGATGATATAGATAAAGACACACTATAAATGAACACTTCATCTACTCAAGAGACAAAGAAGGAAAAGGTGGTAGAGGTAGAAGCAAAGCTAGATAAGGTCATGGTATTGGAAAAGGTTGAGGTATATAGACACCCACATCATCATGAGAGGAAACAATCATGGAACCAAGTGAGGAAGTGTCATAACAACAATTATTTTGTCTATATAGGAAATAAAATTTCTAATCATTATGGAAATGCATGAAATCTAAATAAAAAATACTATGGCACATGGAATGAATGTGGAAATCACTGTGACTATGCATGGAAGAATACCTAATATGGTCATGGTTGGAATCAGAGTAGCGTAGCAAAATATGATACATGGAATAAAAAGAAGAATAATTATGCTTGGACACCAAAGCTGTATAATTATGATCATGAACAAAATTAGAGGAGCACAATGGAATTTAGAAAGAAGCTTGGAGAGCTATCACCTGCCAAGATCACATATGGATGGCTAGATGATCAAGATTGGAGACAAGTGTGCAATGATTTGAAGCACACTCATTACTTAGTTTCCTCCTATGTTTTCAGGATGAAACATGTCAAGGAAAAAAGTAATGCTATGTACCTAGGGATATGATATATTAATGTATATGGGTTGATGGAGATGTTGACATGTGGCACACATCCCCTTAGTTAGTTATATGGGTACAATATATTAGGATAATGGAGGGACTTGTGGAGTTAGTACATTGGGTAATGGTCAGCCTACATTTGGATTAGGATGTTACCCATCCATGGGTTAGATAGATGTCTATATATAGGAGATGATTATCATGGTAAAGATATCAAGTAAGCATTGAGTCTTATATTGTAAGAGGATATTGGAGGTTGTCCCCTCAAAGAGACATTGTGGAGTTATTCCTTCCTAAAGGATTATTATATGGTGTTGCCCTACCTTAAGGGTATTTCTACATTTATTGAATATTTGAATCATATCAAGATCATATCAAATAACTGGTTAATAAGATAATGTTGGGAGGATGGATCTATAAGTGGCTAATATTTTTCCAATAATTTTAATTCTAAATCAATGTGGAGCCATGTTTAGAAAATGTGGGACCATATCATCTGAGTAAGCTCCAAAATAGATAAGAATGAGAGGAAATATAAGATTAATATTAGATGCACTTGTTTAGGGCTACTATTATCCCTAATAACATAGAGGATATTGTTAATTTTACTTGAATAAGGAATGTTTCTTGCACACTATGTTTAAAGGTATAAAAATCAAATGGTCATGAGCCATTCCTCACAGTCTCATTACTGGAATTTTTTATAAAATTAGAAAAGATGATGTGTTGCACATATTAGAATTATAACATGAGTGACCAAAAATTATTTTGAAAGCACATCAAGAATCATAGGATGTCATTTCATAGGAGAAGATACTATGAAGAAGGTATTTTAGAGTGGTCTTTGGTGGATGGATTTATTTTAGGATATGCATATGGTGGCCAAACATTATCGTGTTTTCTAGAGAATGGGAAAACCCAATAAATATGATGAGATTCCATTAGTCCCAATGCTAGTGAAGAAACAATTTGAACATGGGGAATTAAATTTTTGGGACCTATAACTCCCCCAAGTAAACATAGCCATGCATGATATATCATTACTACAACTAACTATTTTATGAAATGGGTGGAAGTTGTTCTGACACTAAGCTAAAGTGTGAAATATGCAACTAAATTATTGTATTATAATATCATAACAAGATTTATATGTCCAATAAAGTCTTTTAGTGATAAAGGAACTCACTTAATAAATATCACAATCAATACTCTCACTGAAGATTTTATGATATCACACCACAAGGGCATGGCTTATCATCCACAAGAAAATAGACAAGTTAAAGCTTCAAACAAAGTAATGGGTAAAATACTAAGGAAAATATACATTATTTAAAGGGACAATTCATAAGATCACATTCCTATCATTATTTAGGTGTTTAGGAAAAATTACAAACATGCCATAAGATTCATTCCCTTTTATCTCATTTATGGTCTTAAGGTAGTCATACCCATATAATATATTATTTGTAGTGTATGCATTGCAATGATTATGAAGTTGGGCAATCAAGACTCTCTAAAACAAATGTGTATGGATTTGGTTGAAATGGAGGAAAATAGATAGATGAAATTGGGCATAGGAGATCAATAATTTAAGTCAAAAATCATGGCATGATCATAACTTACAATATAAGGAATTATTTCCTGAGTGAGAAATATTACTCTATGATAGTAGATTCAAATAATTTCTAGGAAAGCTATGCATCAGATGGAAAAGATAATAAATTATTCATGATGTTTCATAGTAGGGTACAATTATTTTAATATATTGATAGGGAACCATTTTTCTTGGGCATATTAAGGGTTGTAAGATTAATCCTTATCATGAGTAATCTCTATCATGCATTGTTGTAAATGATAGAGGGTGCTGAGTAATACCATGTAGTTATGAATTTTATTTAATGTTATTTTTATATTTGTTTTATTTATAGTTAGTGTGTTTTATAGTGCAATATTTAGATAAAAACACATTAGATTAAATTTAGAATAGTTGAAATCATAGATTGTGATCAATAGATAGAGTTAGCTTGAAAGGAAGATTGCTAGCAGTCAAAACATGGTGGTTGATAATTAAGTCTAAGAATAGGGTGATGACAAGATAGGTATAATAAATATTGAGTGGTCATTCAGAATTGTTAATGAAAATGAACTTGAAATATTTCATCTTTATTGAAGTAGATCACATGATAGAATGGAATGATGGCCCATAAAATAAATTTGATGAATGAAAGGATAACATGTCACATCAACTACATACTAATTATTGGATCAAATAACTTAGATGATGAAGATTAATATTCATGTCAAACAACAATTGGTTGACATATATATTAGAGATACACTCATGCACAACTAGTTCATAGGATTTAAACTTGACATCTTGATGGATTTGGGTGCTAAATGCTATAAAATAGAGGACACAGACAACAAGATGACCTTACATATTCTTTTAACCTAGAGAACTTTGAGATCTACTTTAAAACACCTTCTTGTGCACAAAATTCATAATAAAGATAGACCATGTGAATATAATGTTCAACTCAATCCACAATAAAAATTATGGAGAGAGCAAAACTATTGATCCAATTTATAGATGCAATGGGGATTGGCCTAAGCCTAAGACAAACCAAGTATCATGATGTATACCCCTTTGATTTCATTGGTGTAGCTAAAGCTACTTTATTTTCATAAAACCAACAAGAGACAACACAATTATGGGTATTATCTCTTCAACATCTATTTCAAGGTTTAGATTCCAAATGATTGATCAAACTACCTAATTTTGGCCAAGTAGATTAGTTAATGCTCACCCTGATAAGTAGGTACAATGAAGGCACAATTTGTATGTAAAGGGAAATGCAATTTATCTATAAATAAATCATACTTAAACTTCCAATTTTTGATACATTAGATAATTAGAATCATGACTAAGGTGGATCTGTTGGACCTAACCAATGGATTTCTTACTACAATAAATTCACTAGGGAGGGTTCCAAAGCCTCTAGTCAAGCAAAACTATGTAATAACCCTAAATAGGAATTATGTTTTCATATTCACTAAACTAATAGTAAATAAATCAAGGTATAATATATTGTTCACTAAATCTTTTGGCACAAAATAAGGTTATCAAACATAAAAGTAATCATGCATAAGAGAATCCTAATTAAACCATGTATAGGTAAAACCCTAATGCATGGAGAGAGAAATATATTCAAAAGCCATTAATTATGCTACTTATATATACTAGAGAGAGGAGAAAAGTTAGAGAAACTTACCTTGAAGAGGTTGAAACCCATTGAGACTCAATATCTCCCTTGACGAAAGGTTCTTTGAAAGAGGTTATTGTGGTTTTTAAGGATCACTAAGAAAGGCCAAAGCATCCAATACTTTTCCACAAGAAAAGATTCTTTTCCAATTAGAAACCTTAAGCTAAGACTCCTCACGTAAAATGGAAGAATATAATATTTTAAATAATCACAAATAAATAATTAAATATTTTTATATCTCTAATAATGGCAAAATGAATGTGTTTATATAGCTAAATCTAACCCTAGTCCTTTCTAAAAGTTTAGTTGATAGAGTCGATCCAATAAACATTGTATAATTATTAATAAAAATAAATTAGGTCTTGGTATACATCAGCTAGGGGCTGACCTAAACCCTAAATAAGTTTTATCAATTAGAGTACAAGGTCAATGAGGCTGACAATGTAACATAAATCATCAAAAAGGATTTTGAGCTATCGAAGGGATAATGAAAGAAAAAAATGACTAGATGAGGGTCTAAGAGAGGAGGCCAAGCTTATGGAAATATTTTTAGGATATTTTTGGATTGATAATAAGTGGTATTATAGGGATAAAAATCATAGGAAACACCAATGTTCTACCCACCCCTTTCTAGGTACACCCCTTAAGGCATGCACTCAGAGAGATTGAGACTCGATGGGTTCCTATAAGATAAAAAGCATCAATAATTGATAAAGTTTTAAAATATTATGTGTATACATATTCTCCATTCAAATCTCATCATGTGCCACTCAAGTGAAATAGGGGATGGTGCTTCAAGAAAAGAACATATCAACTCACAATGTTGAGGCTAAAATAATTATCGTATTTTAAATCAAAAATATCTAAAATTTAAATGGATGAAAGGGAGATAAATGAAAATTAAAAGTAATGTATGCATAAATTAAATTAACTTTATCATTGTATGGTTGTCTAATGTTTTTATATTTTTTATTGTGGAAGGCACAAAGACTACTTTTGGCAAACCCAAGGATACAAAACTAAAGAGAAAAAATAAACAAATGCAAGAAAGCCAAGATAAATGATGCTATTTGGATGAGACGTACTTGGAAATTTGGAAAGCTTAGGTGATTAGTGTTATTTTATACTAAATGACCAAGACAAAATTTATATTAAATTAGGTAACCAAAAATCCAAGGCTATTAAAGACCCAAAAAATCAGACAAGTAAACCTTAAGTAAGAAAGGCAAACTCACCAAGTCAAACCAAGAATACATGTCAAAAATGGTAGTAAAAAATAAATGTAAATTAGTAACAATCCTTACTTAAAAAAATATGGGAAAACAAAAGTTAAAACAACATTGAGGAGTGAGTAGTAACAATCCTTAATCATCAATGAAAAAAGTGCATAAAAAGGAAAACAACATTGGTGAGTGAGAAGTAACAAGCCAACTTCACTCAACAATGTAAAAATAACATGAAAATATAAATAGACTTAGGTATCCATAAAAAAAGGATGATACAACAATGATAAATGGTTAAAGAAGGTGAAGCATGTATAGAAAGGTAAATCCATGGTGTAAATAAAATAATCCATAATCACTCAAACATATTGTTTAGTTCTAAAGATAGATAAAACTGAAACAAAGTAGTGCTAACATATTTTTAAGATGTGAAAAGAGGGAAATATATTTATAATCACACTTTCCTCTCAAGGGGGGAAATGAAATGGGTAGAAGGGAAAATGAAGGAAAAAATTAAGGTAGAGGAACTCTTTATCAAAGTCAAGACACTCAAATTAGGTTTGTGAAAATAAGAGGACTTTTAACCTTAAGGACTCTAAATTAATTCTCACAACAACACAAATCTTAGATCAATAAATGAAGTATGTAGATTATACCATGAAGGATATGTGCATAAAACATAAAATGGACCTACCTTCCCATAATGTGTTCCCCATTCCTTATAACCATTATAGATCCATCAATATAGTATGAAGATTGGGTACTTATGTGAGAAATTAAGTAGCACCATAGAGTTTGTTTAATTCTCCTATTCCAATCTATTGGCTGACCATACTCCAATGGACCTTTATTTTATCATGAGGCCAACTATGGAGTTTGAGCTAAGATTAGAAATGGGACATGTGCTTTGGATCACATCTTTTTGGTGTGATTTTGACTTTTGAAATGTGTAAGTTGCCTTTTCTTTCAAATGATTTGGATTTTAACTTTCTTTATGGATTCTTCTATTCTTCCTCTATGAATATATGGAAGACCAAACATGGGTGCTAAAGATGAATTTCATTTAAATACTTTGGATTTGGTTGCTAAGAAAATAACTTAGAGAGCATGGTGTCTAAGAGTCTCATTAATGCAAGTGAAATAAAAGTGTTATCTTGAATCTAACCTTGTTTTATCCAATCTGGAGTGAAAGGAAAGAAAATCAAGAGGAAAGAAACGTGAAACAATTTAAATTACTTAAAATCTCAAAAAAATGTGATAAAGGATGAAAAGGGGATACAATGACATTGAAGTGTGATTCCTTATCATAATAATGAGGGAAGGGTAAGAAAAAATGATAACACAGTTTGTTGTGAAAATTTTATCTACAAAAGAATCAAAAGCCAAAGTTGAGAACAAGGATCATAAACCTAGAACCATTGCAAACATTCTAGACAAGAAGCATTGAAATAAGTAAAGATGGTGATTTTATGAGGAAGGCCAGGTCCTATCCATGGTCTTACATTAAAACTCATAAAAGAGAAAACCAAAAGGGTTCACATATAATGTGAAAAGTAAATGAGAAATAATATATTTATAAATAAGGCTAGGTCCTATCCATGGTATTACACTAAAACTCACAAAAGAGAGACCCAAGGGGGTGTCAAAAAGTATTGGAAATAAAGAAAACAATGAGAATAAAAGGAAATCATGAGAAAGACCGAGTCCTATCTATGGTTTTATAATGCAACTCATAATAAAAGGGGAAACTAAAGGACAAAAAGGAAGGACTAAGGTTTGTGGAAAGAGAGAACTGTTGGAGAGGGTGATACCCATATAAGTATCCTACAAAGTGTTATAAGGATAACATATAGAAAGTATGATAAAAAGGTAAGGATTTAGGCAAAATAATTTTTTAATAATTTTTCATTAGTAGGATCTTTGAAAATATGTACTTTATTAGTTTTAAGGTGATAGGTTCTTAGACCAAGGATGTCTTTGACTAAATAAGGCCCCACCATTTTTGGGAATATTTAACTTCTTTATCATGAGTATAGTCTATCTAAAGGAAAAGATCACCAACATTAAAAGTGTGAACATTAATTCTTTTTTTAGATTGTTTGTCAATGTGGGCCTTATATTGGTGATTGTCTTGTAGGGCAAAAAGACTATGTTCATCAAGAAGATGAAGAGCATGAAGGTGAGATTGACATAATTATTCATCAGGCATGATACCATGAAGATAAATATGGAGAGATAAAATATCAAATTCCAATGGGAGGATCGATTTATAACCATATACTATAAAAAATGGTGTCACCCCAATAGTAGTGCATATGCTAGTGCAATAGGCCCAAAGAGCAGGATATATATGAAGATGCCAATCCATGTAGGTTTCAAGGATTATATTTTGTAGAGTTTTATTATGATTTTTTTTTAGTGGCCTCAACTTTGACATTTCATTGGGGATGATAAGTCATGGAAAATTTGTGGTTAATTTTGAATTTAGCACAAAGATGTTTGACATCTATTTTTAAAGTTACTAGCATTATTTGAAATTATAATATGAGGAACACCAAAGCAAAAAAAGATTTGATTGGTGATGAATTTGGAAATGGTGTTACCAGTGATAGAGATGAGGGGCATATCCTCAACCCATTTGGTAAAATATTTAGTGGTTGTGATTTTAAAAACATGCCCATTCTAAGATCTGGGTAATTTGCCTATGAGATCTAATCTCCACATGGAAAATAGCCAGGGAGACTACATGGTCTAAAGCTCAGATAGAGATGAATGGATTAGATCATCATGAAGTTGGCAAGGATTAAACTTTTTAGCAAATTTGATGGCATAATTTTCAAGAGTGGGCTAAAATTATCCCATACATAAGCATTTGTGGGGTGTAACATATCTATTATAGTTTCCATCAAAAATGCACCCATGTCTTGTTCAAAAGAGGAAGAACTTATTATTTCATAACATAGTAGACAAGGTACCTTTAGCATTATGATAATAAATGATGTTAATCAAAATACATACTTGAAATCTTGTTTATGAATGTGAGTCTTCTCATGAAAATCAATATTTGGAGAATAGGTCTAGTGTTTAAGAAATTGGAGAATGTCTTTATACCATAGGCTTTGTTGAATGGTAACAACCTTAATGTGGAAAAAGAGTGAATCTTTTAGAGATGGGGATTTTATTATTTGGATAAGAAAGGTGGAATTATTAAGTGATTATTGTGGATTAAAAAATATGTTGAAGAAGCAAGTAAATCAACAATGGAATTTTGACCTTGAGGGATCGACTTGATAGTGAAAGAAGCAAATTCTTTGTCAAGGCTAGTTTTGATTTGATGATAAGAAGTGATATTTTTGATTTTTCATTAATAATCACCATTGAACTAGTGGTAAATGAGTTGAGATTTTCCCAAAGCATGTAGATATGTGATATCTAAATCAAGGGTTGCTCTCATGCCTAAGATTATGGCTTCATATTTTCACATGTTGTTAGTGACATTGAATATAAGGTAAAATGCCAAAGGGATAATTTTACCAAGAAGACTAGTGAGAACACAACCTACCCAAACTCATTGAAGGAATTTTCTGCCATGAAAATTAAGGGTTCAAGTATCTTCATATAAATTGATAGTAATTTTAGGAAGTTATTTGATAACTACTTTTGGTTTAGTAGTGTCAGAGAAGATACAAGAATATTAAAGATTACTTGCTTCAAGATCAGCATTACAGTTATGGACGTAATCTTTGAGAGATATGTCTTGATTAATAGATTCAATATAGAGAATATTATCATTAAGAAAACTATCTTAAAGGTGGTTGGTAGATAGTATGTGAGATTAAATAAGTTAATCAACAATGATTTATCCTTTGACAATTTTTTGTGTAATAATTAAGAGATCAAATTCCATGAGGAGGACCATTCACTTGATAATTATATCTCCAAGAAGAAAGGATTTAGAGAATAAATTATGGAGTGGATTAGAATGAACAATAATGTAAGTTATTTGATAAAGTATGTAATGTCAAAGGTTTTTAATGGAAAAATATATGTCAAGGTAATCATGCTCTACTTTTGTATAACATTTTTCATATTTGATGAGGTTATGATTGACATAATAGATGGCATATTCTATTATAGTATCATCATGTTGGGCAAGAATTCTCCCAACTAATATGGGTGTGGAATAAGTATATAATATTAATGGTTGATCATTAGAAGGGGGATGATGAGTGGGTGGGTGAATCAAATATTCTTTCATATTTTCAAATTCTTTTTTAGAAGGGTTTGTCCATGCTATGGTAGTAAATTTCTTGAGAATAACATTAACATAATAGATATGGTAAGCCATGTTGGAGATGAATAGTTTAATCACCCCAAGTTTACCAAGGACAGTATAAATATATGGAATTGAATGAGGGACGGGCATGCTAATAATAACATTGATCTTGGTGGGATCAATATCAATGCCATGAACATAAACTAATAATCCTAATAATTTTATAGATGTGACACCAAAAACACATTTATAGGGATTTAGTCTAACTTTATATTTAATGAGGAAATCAAAAATGATAGCAAGATTAGAGATATGAGTCTTATACATCTTAGACTTAGAAATATGGTCTTCTACATAAGTTTTAGAAATCTTATGGATAAGATCATTAAAAAAGTGGGTCATCACCTATTGATAGGTAGCTCTAAAATTTTTGAGGCCAAAGGGAATTTTAATGTAACAATAGGTACTCCATTCTATGGTGAAATTTGTCTTATGTTGGTCTTTTGGGGAAGTGTGAATTTCATTATAACCTCAGAAAACATCCATAAGGGATAACATTTCATAGTTGGTAGTGGAATCAAAATGGAATCTATAAAAGTAAAAGAGAATTTGTCTTTGGGACAAGCAAGATTAAGATTATATAAATCAATGTAAATGCAAATGACAATGGTTAATTTATTTTGAATAGGGATAATGTTTAAGACCCATCTTGAATAGTCCATAGGCTTGATAAAATTAACATCAAGAAGCTTAATGATTAATTAATGGCATAAATTAGAAACTTTGGGTGTAAATTTACATTACTTTTATCACATGGGATTGGCATTGGGATAGGTGATGATGTTGTGCACCATTAGGATAGGGTTAATACTAGGAATGTCCTCATAGGACCAAGTAAAGTCTCATGATATTTATCAAAGAATAAGATAAAGTTATCATGTTCAGTTGGTGTGAGTTCATAAGAGACTGTAATTGGTCAAGGGCATGATGGGGTACCATATTCAATTCAAGTAGTTTCCTTGATAAACATAACATTTCCATATTGGAAATGATATGGTGAATTGGGTAAAGAAGAAATGGGATTTGATTTAGGATCAATGTTAGGAATGAAGTTGTTGAAATAATGGGTTTTATTTTTGAATTATTGAGTTTATGATGTTTTTGAGGTAGTTGAGAATATTAGGCATGAAGCAATTTAAGAATGGCTTCATCACTAGGCAAAGTGGGAAGAGTACCATAATAAATGATATATACTTCAAGATCAAGAATTTTATTACCATGATAATCATATTTAGAGTGTATTTGACATACATATATGGCCTTGACATCTAATGTAATATTTAGAGTAGGTAGATTAGGGGAAGAAGGTCGATTAGATTTGATTGGGTTGTCATTAGTGACATTTATAGGGGAATAATTGGATGAAATGATTGGGTATATAGGTGGTATATAAGATGTAGGAATTTTTTTAGTTTTGAAAGGTAATATTTGTTTGACCACCCAAGGGGTGTCAAGGAGTGGATAATTAGTAGGAGGTAAATGACCTTTAGGTGCTAACTAAATTTTTGTGTAAATGGTATGAATATCATTATTGAAATCATGTATTTGAGATATTTATTTTTGATAATTTTAAACATACAAGTATCATTATTGAGCTTGTGCCATGATGTAGTTATCATCATAGGTTAGATAAATTGTACATGAATGAGGTTCAAGAGGAATTTTGGAAGGGGAAATAACTAGATCACTAAATTTACATAGAAACATGATTAAAGTATATTGGAATAATTTTTACACTCCATAATCATTGCATGTTATGGCATCTTATATGAAAGAGGCTTATTGATCATTATATGGATGGGGGAAATAAGAGATCTCATCAATCAGACAAATGGCAAAATCACGAGGAAATAAAGAAGGAAGAATCCACTTTGATATGTATGGAGGTAGATTAGTAGTGTTGTAAGTGTGTTTCAAGTCATTAGGCTCATATTCATCTAAATCAATAAGAGTGGAAGGTAAATTTGGATTTATGTTGACAAATTTAGGTAAGGGAACACTATTGATTGTTGGAATGGTAGGAATGTAATATTGAGATTTAGGATTTGGAATTTGAATAATCCAAGGGTTGGGATCAACTTCATGTTTATACCTTTTTTGTTATGAATGAAATCGATACATTGGCTACCATAAGAGGTTATAGCCCTCATTATATGATTTCATGGTCATCCTAGGAGTATGTTTTAAGATAGGGTTAAATTGAGGAGCATAAGCTTAGTTTGAAAAGTCTTAGGTCTGATTGTAAGAGGGAGCCAAATTCAACTAAGTGGATTTTGATTATTTCCATCAAATCCATGACATTTTAGGTGGGTTTTCTTGAGATGATATTTATTATATCCAAGTTATTGTATGAGCCACAAAGATGTCACATTAATACTAGACCCTTCTTTAACTAATACTTTACGAGTGAGGGTAGTATTGATGGCTATTTTAATGAATGAGGGTAGATAATCAGTGCAAAAGAGGATCTCATCATTAATCATGTCTTCTTCAAGGAATTATATGAAAGGTTTATAATAAGTACAAATGGATTCAATGGTAAGCATGGTGGTTGGTTGAGGGTCATGAGAGGGTGTTTCTTCTTCTACAGAAGATGGGTTTTCAATTTATTGAAATTTTTTCATGAGGAACTTGTGATGATAAGGGGAGGTATAAAATAAATCCATAATATTAATATTTCAAGGCATGAATTTGATCTCCTTTAATAAGTTCTAATGAGTTTTGGAAGAAGAACTAGCATGATGTTTAGAAGGTAAGGTAGATTTTCATGGAATAGAAGTGGTTGGTAATTAAAAAGAAGGAGATGGTTCCTCATTAGCTATTCAAGCTAGGTGAGTGGTTGTATCATTTATGAGTATTTTCTATTATAAATATGGTTTCTTAGGTTTAGTGATAGGATCTTTGTGAGCCAATTTTCAATGGTAATTGACTTTGGTTGCATTGACATATTGAGAATTATTATATTATTAATCATAGTTGACATCAATGGCATAAACATTCTTGTTATCTTATTGAGCACTAGAGTGGAAAAATATTTTTGGTTATGAGAAGAATAAGCTTTGGGAGCTTGTTGTTTTTGAGAAGTGGTGTTGTACTCTTGACCATGAAGTTGAATCATGTCTTTGTGATTGATAGAATCACCAAAAATATATGAGACAACAAATTTTGTAAGCCCTATACAATTTTTATGGGAGTGATCGATGTCAGAATGGAACCAAAAAAATTTATTAGGGTCATACCATTAAGGAGGATTATTGGGATAATTACATTGTTTAGAGGGTGCTAAAAATTGTTTCATTTATCTTATAGTCAATGGTGTAGGAGAAGATGGGGGATTGTAGAATTTAGAAATTCTTGGCTTAGTTGGAGGAGTATTTCCAATTATTACATTGGTATAAGTTTGAAAAACCCCTTTGAGGAATTTGGTATTAGGTTCAAACTATTTCATTAATAAGTCTAGATGCTTGGCTTGGTTAAGAGCTCCATTAAGTGTTTGAGGGGCAATAGTTTGAACCTTATATTAAAGAGAAAGATTTAATGTAGTTATAAATATTTTAAATATATTATCATCAGTCATGTTATGGTTGGCCTTGTGGGCCAAAAATTTCCATCACTTAATAAAATCATGAGTTGATTCAGTGGGAGCCTGCTTAACATTAATGAAATGGCTAGGGTATTTTTTCCGAAGATCATTATGTTGAAACTCTTTAACTAAAGGATTGACTAAATATTATAGTTGATATATGAAATATTGGGGAAGTTAGTTTTAACATTATAATACATCACAAGAGAAGGTTTTAACCAAAATTTTAGTTGTGGAAAAATCATTAGTTTGGATCCATTCTTTGTAAAGATTGTCAAATGCCTTGAGAAAAGATGCAAGGTCTTTAGTCCCATCATACTTGATAGTTGGAGATATGTTACCAATATCAATGGAAATAATAAAAGGGGATAAAGTTTCATTTTTTATGTGTTAAAGAATCTTATTATTCATGATAGGTTGGAGAATGACATTTATTATGACCTATTTAAGAGGTGGATGAATAAAGTTTTGGTTATTTTGAGGGAGAAGAAAGGGAGGTTGATTAGCCATATTGATAAAATGATGCTGTAATTATATCATTTGGGAGGTGTTTTATGTTTTCATTATGTTCATTTTTTGCACTATTTATGTAATAATTTGGGTTGTATCAATTGTTGGGTTGGTGTTTATACGAGGATTCTCCAAATCAGTATTAGGCGGAGGATTGTTAGGAGATGGATTAACAATGGGGTTGTTAGATAGACTGGTGTCAATCAATCCCAAATTATGATGATATGCTTGAAGGTGGGAATGGTCTTGATAGGCTAAAAAAGGATTTAATCCACCTACCTCATTGTGAGGCATGATTTAAACCATGTTATAATACAAATATGAGGGAGGGGAATAAGTATTCCAAGAGTGAGGATTCTCTTGACAAGTGAAGAAAGGAAGAAAAGAACATAACATAGAGTGTCTAAATAGATTTAAGTTATTAAAAAAGAATCTAATAGGGGATTTCATGATGCTAAATAATAGTAAAAAAAATTAGGAAAGAAGAAATAGAATCAAGGATACATTAACATAGATAGAGAACTAAGTTAGCTAGATAAAATAAAAGGGTTGGCCAACAAGAGATAGTGTCATCCAATAAGTAGCAAGTCGATTGGGTCAATAGAGTATTACTAAAATATAGGATAAGAAGAGTGAATAGTCATATAGGTTGACTACATACTGATGGATAGATGATAGAATAGAGAGAAAAAGACAGTCATACAAATTGACTATGTATTTTTGACAGGAAGGTGAAATAATATGTATGAGACTATATCAATTAAGACAACACTGTTTTGAAACAAGGGATAAATTTTTCAAGAGAATTGGAAGAAATAATAAAATTAAACACACAAATAAGTGAATCAATGTGATTGGTCCAATTAAGGCACACAACATAAACATTGTACCAATGTTAGATAATCCAAGTTTTTCAATACACCATGCAATCATCAAAGAACAAACAATCAACTGAAAAGTAAATGATAAATAGTTGGTCACTCTAAGTGTTATTATATTATTATAAAGTTTTTATTTTAATGTGATAGGATATTTTGTTGAAATATGGAACTAAAAACTAGTCTAAAGTTGGTTTTAGGATGTTTGGGCTGAAAGGGATCTGTATTGGCAATGGTATTGTGGATTGGTATTGGGGCCTATCCTCTCACTTCATAATCCTACAGTGATAAGATTTTCAAGTGATTTGAAAATATATATTATTATTCATGTATTTATAATTGGCCATACAACCAAGTTGTCTCCCCCCATTGGTGATAAAATCCAAGTAGGTAGGCCTTGGGATGACAAATGTTTAAATGCATTTTGAATGTTAAGTGATTTGGTAGTGTGTGCAAAAGAGTAAAATAGTATAAATAAAATGTGTTGAAATCATACTGACTAAGAGTGGGGAGGGGTTAATTAATATTCAAAAACTTACCTCCAATTACACTTAAGCAATCATGAACCATTCAAACAAACATATAGATATAGCAAGCATAAACAACTATCCACATAAGTATGAAACACAAGAACACATCACATATATGGGAAAACCTTAAGGGGAATAAAAACCAATAATATATGAAAATGGAATAGAATCCTATAAAACTAAAAACAAATTTATTGAATCACCAACTCCACATAGAGCACCAACCCTAACTATCCAAACACCCACTTGTCTAGGCTTTAGAAAGCACCCACTTGTTAGGAAGCACCAACCCCCTAGATGACTCAACACCAAATCAACAACTCAATTGATTTTATGACCTTCATAACACCTTGTTTATCAAATAGTATATGATTACCACCTTTTAATCTCTTCACACTCTTATTCCTATCAAATTGCCTTCTGGGCCTCTTTTCTTAACTAGGTCTCTTCAAGATTGATTAGGTCATATGACCTTGATATTCATATATAGAAACACTATCAAATATTGATTATAGATCGTATAAAATCCTATTATGGTCTATAAGACATCTTTTTACTCAAAAATATTTTATTTTATTCACTTCCACTTTGCTTACTTAAATAGGCCTAAAAATACCTTTTATATATATATATATATATATATATACCATTCCTTGATCATATACGACTTAG
Organism: Torreya grandis; assembly: GCA_037957365.1. Classification (NCBI taxonomy): domain Eukaryota; kingdom Viridiplantae; phylum Streptophyta; class Pinopsida; order Cupressales; family Taxaceae; genus Torreya; species Torreya grandis. The sequence continues at coordinate 194,611 of JARHVA010001803.1, forward strand.
ATGGACACGCACCCTTAACCTCTTAGGTCATCCATAGAATAGGTATTAAGACATCTTTTGAATATGCATTAAATTATCTTTGAGTCCATTTTGGTCTTTCATGACTCAATTAGGTCTCATTTCTCTTTTAGGTCTCATGGAGACCTAATTATATTAGGTATGTTTAGTAACATGTTACCATTTGATCCAGTGGAACAACTTTCACCTCTATAGACATCAAGATTATTTCAAAAAAAAATTAAATAGGCCTTATCTAATATTATTTGAGCACCATAACACCTTTTATGTCCAACCACCACTTGAAGCATTGTATTATCACTATTCACATTAAGCCTTTAAACACATAGAAAATTTTGTCTTAAACAACTAAAGATAACACATCATTTAGCCACACAACCATGATAATAAATAACTTATAAATAACCTACATTACCTCAAAAATATCACCATATGCATTATATGTGAACATAAGAATCTGATAAGGGGATATTAGTATCATATTATTAGAGGAAATCAAATCCAAAACAAAAACACACTAATGAACTAACACCTTATGCCTAGATCTTAGGGGGAGATTAGTGAGGAAAAACCATTGATAAATCACAACTAAAAGGAAATAAAAAAATATTTCTCACCTTCATTTAATGCTCCAAAGACTTTCCTTTTTATCTTTCTTGACTTGTGCTTCAAAGGTATTTGTCAATGGAGCTTTGGCTATCTTCACCTCCTCTTGGCATCATTGGCTTTATGGCTTTGTCTTATGAAGATTCACTCAAAAATTTGGAATAATAACACTATATCAAAACAAATTTTGAAATCATTTAAGCATGATAAATTTGGCTTGAGAGAGATTAAAATTATTAGTGTGAGGCCTTTTATTTATAGATTTTCCCATTTAATCAGAATGAACATGGACCATCCATCTCAAGATTAAGATGTGTGGCTAAGAATCCATTCAATTTTGGAGGCTAAAATCAATAAATTCTTTCTTAAATATTTGGGATAGAGAGGCATTAAAGAGACATGGGAGGGCTTAATCAAATATTTGTTGCAGTTATGGATTGTGGATGCCACCCAATAGATGATGTCTTAGGTGATGCAGATATTAGAAACCAATTAACATTAATGAAACATTCAAAAATTTCCATGGAAAATTAATTGAATCTCTTGATTTAAATTAATTATTCTTAAATGTGATTTATCAATTTTGGTGAAAATATTGCAAATCAATGCTCAAATTAATCAAATTAGTCAAAATGTCATATTATTGGATCAAAATTTAACTAGATTAGAATTACAAGGTGATGTTAGATGTGTTAGATCCATTATCCCATTTAGGATGTTGCCAACACAAAATAGTAAGGGCTCATATCTTGTGCAATAAATTTGGTATAAAATAGAAATCTAAAGCACCTAGGTGTGAAAATGTAATTTTCACTCTAAATAATCTAATCAAAGTTAGTTATCTCATAAAATGCATTGCCTCATTTAGGGATATATAGACCAAAACCAGCATTTGTATATTATAGATTCAAATCATTTAGTGTGTTTTAGTGTTTTTAGGCCAAATTGTGATATTTGATAGAAATTGGTCTGAAGCTTGATTGGAGGTCATTGGTGGCCACTTTTAAGTTTCTACAATTTTCCCCTATTTAGAAAGACATTGTAAGCTATAGGCATAGTAACATATTATTAAAGAATTAAAATGTCCTATATGCCTATAACTTTAATGAAAATGGATGAGATTTATGATGTCCCCTTGAGGGAATGATTGGCACAAGGAGGTAAACAAATGGTCCCTCATAAAGAAAGAATCAAGATGAAGGGACTAAAAATATGAAGATGATGAGGTGAGAACACAATGATTTTGAAAAAGTAGTCAAAATCAATGAGAATGCAAATGGGATCATGTACAAAGGTTTTCCCAAAGACAGTTATAAGCATTGTACCCTGATAACAATAACATGGTATGATAACATAATGATTTGCCCAAAGGAAGTTATAATCATTGAGAAGATAGAGATGCCCTAGTTAGGATAGAAAAACAAGATAAAATCATGCCCCTATTTTGGAAAAATAAAGTAAATTTGTTGACAATATAATGATTTGTCTAAATGTGGTTATAATCATTGAGAAATGTAGGTGGGATGGTGATAATGATTTACCCATATGCAATTATAAATAGGAAATAATGACATATATAAATGATAATAATTTTCTCAGTTATTTATAATTAGTAGAAAGACTAGTGAAACACTAATTTTCCCATGTAATAAAATATAATCAAGCTCACTTAAACAAACATGATGATATGAGGGAAAAAGAAATGAAAGATATGACTGCCATAACTTTTATCCTACTGCTCCAAAATCTTTCCTCTATCTAAAATTCTTCAAACAAATACTGAAACCAATCTAATTCTTCATAATGAAAATGAAACTAATGGATGAACCAAGTGTAAATGGGATAGGATAGGATGGATTCAAAACATTCTTTGGTAGAAGAGAATGACAAGATGGATAAATGATAAAATGGTAGAATGGCATAATAGTATAGTACAAAGAGGAAATTCAAGAGGGTTACCCCCAAGTGGTAAGGTGAATAAGTGGGCATGTGACAATGGGAAAAGGATTGGTATGACCATAATGACCTAGTATTTGGTCAATGATGATGGTATGGTACATGTTTGTGACTTGGGTGTGGTGTTTGACTCTATTATTCTTACTGATGTGGAGATACACATCCTAATCAACATATGATGTAAATAAAATACTCAATCATGTTATTTACTAGCCCACACCTCATCTGATTAGCTTATCTATGAATAATGTACTACAAGTTTGGTTGTCAAGAATGTTGTTGTGATCTTCATTGGTTGTTGATTCAATTTCTTTCAAACATCGAGACAAGATATCTTTGTAGCCTCTACAAAAGAAAGTGTGGCCAAAGATGGTAAATAGGGATAAATTTTGGTTGATAGGTTTTATTGGGAAATGGACTGGTGAATGATAATGGAATTAATTATGCTAGGGAAACAAATGAAGATCAAAATTTTTAGGCATATACAATATTATTTATTTTGAATTCAACATAACTTTTGATGTGGCAGAGCCAAAGAATTTTGAATATTCTCTCGATAAAACACCATATTATTTTGTTCTTTGGGCCTAAGAGTAGCTACCATCTAATTAAGTTGTAGATAAGAATCTATTTTGATTTGATCTTTGATTTTATCTTCATCAAGTAGTGAATAAATTTTATGCCCAACTATTAGTGCTTTGAAGAGGTTTTCACCAATGAATTTGTCTTGACAATTCCATAATGCCTTTGAGAAGGTTTGAATAAGGAATATTTAGTTTTGAATTTGATTGTCTTCTATCACCTTTGAAAAGGTTTCAATAAAAAATGTTGAGTTTGAAATTTGATTATCATCTAGTACCTCTGAAAAGGTTTCACTAGGAAATTGTTCTTTTCTACATAAATGTGGTCTTGGCCTCCTTATGATTCAATTTTTATGTCACTGTAGACGTAGTTTAAATGGGTGTGATTCTATCAGTCCTAATAAAAAATTTTGGGAGATGGAATGTATATACTATGGCTATGTTGTATGGTAGCAATAGAATGGAATGAGGCAACACAACTCTCACAAAAGATACTAGGAAAACTTGTGTCAATGTTGAAGTAATCATCTTTAAAAACCATAAAAAGATAAAAAAAAATGTATTCAAATTGATCATCAAGGAATGAATAACTAATGTTGTAACATCCACAAGCATATTCTATTTTTGAATCTAATTTTGACTTAGGAGACTATGAATCTGACATTGAGACTAATGTTGATTCTAATTTTGATATTAAATCTAATGTCAGTTTAATGATAAAACCTGACTCTAAATATGATTATTCATCTAATGGATAATATATTATAATGATGTCTTATTGAATGTTTGGTATTGGACAAGTAATGACATGTGATGTCATAATAGGCTCCATAAAAATTGGTTCATCAGAGGGGACTCCTCAACAATGGGACAAAGGTCAAGTTATAACTCCCCAGTGATTAGCTCATCAAAGGGAAGATCTTGAAAAATAGGCATATGTTTAGAGGATGATTTATCACAAGTTAACTTATCATAAATGGTTAGTTCAACAAAAACATCTTGGATTATTGTGTTTGTTCCTAGTTGTACACCTTATACACTCAACCTTGCACACTTGAAGAAGACAATGGAAAATAATGATAAAAAAACTTGCTAGTATGTTATTATAGTTAGGGAAGGATTTGGCATCAATATTAGACCAAACACAAAAAAATGACTGAGAGACACCTACAAAGGGTATGGTTAGGTCCTTGCTACTTTTGGCTCTACCTAAACCAAGGTGAGAGGACCTATGGGGCAACTTGATTACATGGAAAGATTCTACAGTTCAAACTCCATGGGTATTTTCAGCATAAAGAAGGCACATATATGACCATGGTGAAACCAAACTCATTCACTCCACCTGGGAAGGGTTGTCACACAAAATTAATAAATGCACTATGTCATATACAAGCTAATGAAGATAGAATTGAAAGTGATTGTAACCTTCATTATAAATAATTTTTAACAACAAAGGGGCTGAATAAAAATACTACTATGCTAGGCTTCAAAACAAAAAATGCAAACACATTTTAAGTATACAATATTTATACATGTATAGGAAAATAACACTCATAATATGCAACTAGGTGTATTATTTATAGGTTAGGATAGTGTAGGATAGTTTGATAATAATAAAGAGGAAGGGTGTGGTGGTATGCTAGATATTTTTCAATTAGCAAGGGATCTTACAACATTCATGACATTATTCTTAGAAAAGATGTAGGGAAAACTCAAACACAAGATAAATAAAATGCCAAATGATCTCTAAAATATTAGAGCATACATTTAAACTACACATTTAGATGCTTCTCCCTATCAACTCCATAAACCTAGGGTGCCCTAACAAGTTATTCAACAACATACTTCCAAGTTAAACTATAGAAAAGGGATTTATAACCTAGATCAATGCTCAAAATGACAACCAGTAATCAACACAAACCCAAATATATAATTAGCAGAACTTGTAAAACATATTACTACACTTAATCAATAGGAAAAAATAAATAACCAAAAGAATTTTCATTAACTTGAAAATAAACCTTGTATACATCAATTTTTCAAAATACTACAAAGTGGACAAGCATGGTGAGTTTGCTCTTTTGATAATAGAGACATAAACATGTTCTTAAAAATTGATAATGGATATATAGCTATAACCACCTTAGAAAGAGAGAAAAATCACACATATTAGTGATCCCAAATTTTTTGAAAACCTTAGACTTGGAGAGAAACAAATACCAACAACAACCCACACATAATGACCAACCCAATAACCAACCTCTTGAATAGAGGATAATCCCTCTATTTATACATTTTTTACCCATTTCATATCCAAGATTCTAAGCTAAAATTTTCAAAATTACAAGAAAAAACTTTCAAGTCTACCAAGATGCTTCCAACTGGAAAATATTCCCTTGTCATGCTTAAAATCTTCATGTATTTGTAAGGAAAATCATTGTTACAACTGCCTCTATAAGGAATGATGAAGATTTGGAGTATATATTTTGATATCTCAATTAGAAGTTCCTTTCACATGATCTAGAAGGAAGATATTCATGATGGAGGCCAAACAGACTTTGTCATTATGTGCAATTACCTAGAGATGTTTCTTAACCATTTGCTTGCATAGTTAGAACCTATAGATAGTTGTCCTTCCTTCATGCACACCATGGAACAACTTGATCTTGCAATAATGGCTTGAGAATATTCTTGATTCATGGTTTTTTAGAGATATTCCTCAGAGTTTTCCACTTTTATCTTGTAGCCTACAATATCTTTCCCATAGAGGAGCTCAGACAAGCAAAGAAAATGAAAAATGCAAAACTTAGGTTATATTATCCTTTTTACCTTTTTGGCTCCAACTTACCTTTTCACATTTTGTAATTTGTATTTTTGCTTCTTGAAATTTTTCCTTTTCATATGTATGTCCCTTTTTTAATGCATAAATGCATTATTTCACTCTTGACTTATTGGGTAAATTTTGACCCCACTTGGCAATTGACAATTTATGCAATTGATACTTATACTCCCCTTGGGAAGTTTTTCTAGGGAATTCTCAAATGAGCACATAAGGGGTTATTAAAGCCATTTTTATAACTTCCCTTTAGATGTAGTCTTTACCCAAAATATACAAAGAGGTCATCAATTTTATGAACATAAGATCCTTCATATTAGTATGTCAAAAGTATAAAAATAATGTCAATAGGTTGCAAGTTCTTCATCTTTATTCCATTTTCTTTTAAAGTGTCCATCTATATTACTGACTATCAATATACATGTTCCATCCACAAGTCCAAAACTTCACATGTACCTATAAAAAATTAGTGGCATCTAAATGTTCAATCTCTATCCCATTTACAACATCTTTGGGAACTAAATGATGAGCTTTTGCATAAAAGGACCCATGGCTCTTTAATAAAATTTGTAATTGCTTCTAAAACCTTGGACTTCCTACACAACTACCATGACTCATCTACAATTTTCATAGTTAATCTATTGCCAATGGCAAAAGATCTATGAACTCACTTTACACAAGATCTTTGATGATGATGTGTATGCCTATGTGGTATCACCATGGTCATTTTATTTATTAGCTTGAAATTTGGATCCTTATCTACATGATGAATGTGAGCATGCAACTTGGGAGCTTTGTAGGCTTTTGACATCCACTCAACATCATATTATATTACAAGCCATTAGATCTCCACCAAAACCCATAAGATCATACCACCTAGAGAACTTATAGGCTTTCTACACCTAAAATATTCAAACTCAACTTAGACTATCATCCTTTCATTATGTGGTAGCTCCTCATTTGGCTTGAGCCCTTTGACAAGTCAACTCACAATTTGCACCATCAATCTTGAAGATCGATGGAACATGGACCATCAATCCTATTTACCATGAATCAAACACCACTAGCTTTTTACTATAGCTTAAATTTGACATCTGCATGCCTATTATTTGATGTTCATATGAATGTATTATATGGGTGCATGACTATCAAAATTAAGCTCCAATAGATAATCACTAAACTTAATTTTGATGTTTGCATACCTATCATTTTATGCCTATGTGAATGTATTTAATAGGCATACGACCATCAAATTTAATCTCCAATAGATAGTTATTATGGCTTAAATTTCACATCCATACACCCTTCATTTGATGTTTGTGTGACCATCAATGACATTTTTGCAACCGTCAAATTTAAGCCCTATTGTATAATGGTTGAGCTTAATTTTGATATTTGTGTGACTATTAATAATGTCCACACAGTTGTCATATTTCTTGTTTATCTTGGATGAATTTCTTTAAGACTTTTATCTTTGGTATTTGGTCTTTAAAAGAATTATTTTGGACATTTTGTCTGTGGCATTCCTATTTTTTTAACTTGGTCTTCAATGTTTTTGTCTCAACCACAATTGTTGTAATCTTTTTGATTCTCGACTCTTCTACTCCCAGGCCTTTATTTATCAAGACAATTATTTTAGACATTTTATTTGAAATAATTTTATTAAATAAAATGATTTTACTCTTTTGTCAAATAAATTGACTTTACACTTTTGCCAAAAGAATTGGACTTTTTTTAGTATTTTTGCATGGGCAAAATGCTCAAAGGAAAATAACCCTTTGAGCTTTTTTTCCATAGATAAAAATTCCAAAAAAAATGAACCTACAAACTATTTACCATGGACAAAATTTCCAAAATAAATGAACCTTTGAAATATTTTCACAAATATTTTTCCCAAAACAAATAAGGATATTTCACACTAAGTAAAGACCAAATTACACTTATTCGATTTAACATGAACTTGACCTTTGAGTGAACATTTTAAGATAAAAATTGGGATAAGGACTTAGTCATCTATACTCAACTCAAGATCAATTGCTTTAATGTAATATTGGGCACTAACACTAGCTCTTTCCCAGGGATACATACCCCTTACTGGTGTACAACGAACCCCAAAATGTAAGACTAGGTGCCAATTTATTGGGTTATAGAGTCAAGACTTAGAAATTTAATCAACAATCACTCATGGAGACTCAACAAAACATGAAATACCTGATAAAAATAGATCAAGATGATCTGAAAATGAACACATGATGGAAAACATGAATGGAAACTATACAAACAAAGCTCGAAGTAGAGGGGCAATAAAGCAAAAAAAAGACAAAGCAATAGAACACTATATAATATGTACATAATTGTAGATGGACTCAATACAAGAAATGATTTAGATGTTTACCATTGATTAGTAACTCTAGTATTTCAACATCTAGGTCTTTCAAGAAGAAAGTGTGTTCCCTAATCTGGCAATTAATGGAATAGGGACCCATCAATAAGCCATCAAATTTGTCATGCTTGCCTTTCTCCTGATGATTGTTATCCCAAATTAAAACCATATCACCTACTTGGAATATTCTTGGAGTGACCTTCCTATCAAATATATTTTTAAACTTTTCTTTGAACTTGAGGTGTCTTTACTGAGTTTATCTTTAAATTTCATCAAGCTCAATAATCTAGTTCATCCTACTTTTGTAGTGGTTGATTTGTTCATCATCTTCTAGTTGTTGCATGATCTGATAAGTGGGAAACTACAAATTCTTAGGCAAAACTACTTGAGCTTCATAAAAAATATCAAAATGTATTTTTCCCATAGATCTCTTAGTCATAATCCTATTATCCCATAAGGTAAACTTTAACTATTCAGCACACTTCTTATTTGCCTCCAATGTTCATTTGATGATCTTGAGCAAGTTCTTGTTGCTTGATTCTTCATATCCATTCACTTTAAGATTGTAGTTGGAATCATAGTTTAATTCAATCTCATACTCTTTATCTAATGACACCAAAGGTTTGGCTTTAAAGCTCATGGCATTGTCCATCATTATCTCTATAGGTATACAAAATCTACAAATAATTTGATTTAACAAAAAAACCATAACTACCTAGTGTGTTGCTTTCTTTGTAGGGACTGTTTCAACCCATTTCATGAATTAATTAGTTACAAATAGTATCAATCTATGTCCAATGCTTGATGAATTAATAATTTCTCAAATAAAATCCATTCCACATTATTTGAATGGGCCTTCAATCATCACAGGCTACAAGGGAAGAGAACCTAAAGCTTTCATCCTCCCAGCAAAGTGTTGACATTTCTCACACTTTTTGACTATCTGAGTAACATATTTAAATAATGATGGCCAAAAATAACCAACTCTCATAATTATATGAGATATAACCTTAGATTTAAAATGGAAAAAACATACTCTACTATGGAAGTCTTCAATCATGTCAATAGTTTATTCTTCTAGCAGACATCTTAGGAGAACCCCATCTAGATTCTTCCATGCTAATATAATTTCAATGGAGAGGTTTTTTGGGAAATAAGATTGAGAGTTCTCCTTTGATTCTTATCCAAGTCAGGGGGACAACTCATATTTTTCAAGTAGTAAACATTGTCTCTAGACCATGGGGATGCATTAAATTGACTCAAGGAATCATCAACAGTAAAAATAGTAGTGTTTACCTCAAAAACTTGTAAATTGGTCTTAGCTATGAGCTTAGCTAGACCCATCCCTCTTAATAACTTGGTGGTCTAAATATCCATGTCATAGTATTACAACTTGTTGACCCATATGCATCTCTTGTTAGATACTTCAGCTTGAGTCAAGATGTCCTTCACCATGGTATGCAGGACATAAGCAATAATCTTTGAACATAGAATATAAGGCCTGAACATCTTAATGTCTTTTAAGAGAGTGAAATATTGATTTTAAATGATGGTGTAGTTTATTTGAGGACCTTTCATAGATTGTATAAATAAATCTATGGGTTGCTCATGAACTTCTTCATTATTTTACAATAGGACAACAAAAATAGTATTGTATGATGTAAAAGAGAATATCTAAAATGGCTTAGTGTAATCAAGGCTAGACAAAATAAGGGTATAATTTAAATCTCCTTTTATTTCATTGAAAACTTAAATGGCCTTCTCCTCCCATTTGATGATTTGGTCCTTCTTCAACATGGATGTGATAAGTAGAGTGATATCTGCAAAATTAGACACAAACCTCCTCATAAAGTTAATTTTCCCAAAAAAGGGGTGAAATCCTTTCTTGGACTGTAGGATAGTTGTTTTGTCAATGGTTTTTTCCCTCTCAAGGTTGATCATGACACCATCTTTGGACACTCTATGTTCCAAAAACTTGGCCTTTTATACTCCAAAGTGGCATTTTTTTGGATTAAGCAAAATGTTGAACTTCCTACATCTGATCAACACTTGTTCTAAATGTTTTTCTCTAGTCTTGGAGTACATATTAATGTCATCCTCATACATAATAATGAATTGGTTAATTATCCCTATTAAATCAACATCCATAGCTCACTATAATGTTACATCAACATTTTTTAACACAAAAGGCATCCTAATATATACATACATGCCCCAAGGCATTATATGTGTGGTCTTGGGTCTCTCAAATTTCTTCACTAAAACTTGGTTATATCTTGAGAAGTCATCTAAAGTGGAAAACATTTCTAATCCTGTAAAACTCTGTAGTAACTTATGCATATTAGGTAGGGGATAATTATCTTTTAAAGAAGCTTTATTCAAATTTTGAAAATCCACACACAAGTAGATGTCACCATTTTTATTTCTCATAGGTACTAAATTTGAAACCCATGATGAATACTTAATGGGATGACTAATTCCACTATCCCTTAGCTTATTCAACTTATCCCTCATCTTAGTGACCAAGATGGGGTTAATAGGTGTTTGTTTTTGCCTAAAAGGCTTTCTATCAAGATGTAATGAGATAAAATATTATAAAAAATATTCCCTATATGCTTTCATCTCAAAATAAGACCATGCTAAACAATCTTGATAATTTTTAAGTAGCTACGTGTAAACTTTCTTCTCAGCTACACTTAGATGAGTACCTAGACAAACCTTTCTTGGATTTTCATGAGAACCCAAATTACACTCAATCGTATCTTTTAAGATGAATGAGTCTCTTTATTTTATTCTATCAGATATATCAAAATATGCTTCTAAACTTACCAATCCTCTAAGGAGCATGTTTATCTTCAATGAAATAATGTCTTTTTGAAACAAGGTTTCCTTCCCATCACAAACATAAACCATGGATTCCAAGTCTATGAGTTGATCATGGAATTTAATTTCACAATTTATAAACCTTCTTATCTATTCATCATCATCAAACCCTTACCAATGATGAACATTGTATGGGATTGAAGGCCAAACAAGTACCTCCATTTGATCTTGATAATAAGGGGTCATATTTACAATATCAAATTGAGAACCTAGCCCTGCAAATCTATCAACTTCTTCATTAAAACTTATATCATGATTAAAAATGTTGAATGCATCAAAGAATTCAAGCAAATCCCAAACAACATTTTGATATTATTTCAACCTTTTGTTTTTGATGGCATAAGCATCATGGACCTCCTTAACCACTAACTCAGTCACCCTTGACAATCAAACTTTTAATTCCATATTCATGGGCAATCCGTAAACCAATTAAGAGTGCCTCATACTTAGTAGTATAATTTATGTACTCAAAGGATAGATGAAAATAAAACATGAAACATTTACCATTAGGGTTATAGAAGATAACCCCATCTCCATTTCCAAGATTGGAACAAACACCATCAAATCACATCTTCCAAACTACACCTTCTTTGTTAGGTTCACCATCAAAAACAATAAGGTATTCACTAGTATCAATATTCCTAAAAAAGTTACCCAATTCAACATCTATGTGTATTAAATTCATTTAGAGCACATTTTATGTCTTCAATTACATGTAGCATCTTTGGCTCTCTATAAATCTTGACCATCTTACCCTCCAACAGAATAGCAGAATAAGCCAAGTCCATATATACACTTCCACCCATGCTAGTAACTAATTTACATGATAGCAACATCCCCCACTTAGGTGGGTAGTCCACAACTACCACATCCATATTTATATACTTACCATGATGAACTATGAATTATACAATTGATCCCTTAACTTATCCCACACCTAGTACCTTTCATGAGTCCATGGCATAACATTTACCAAAGTTTTACATAATCTTCACTCTGATCTCATTTAGGACACCTAGGGGATTCACATTACAAAAAGATCCAAAATCAAACATACAGTTGTGAACAATCAAACCATTAGTCAAGAGAGTTGAATAAAATGGATCCACATTTAGTTGAATTTATACAAGTATAGTCTCCAAATAGACCTATGGAGCAGGTTCAAAAATCTCTTTTGATTCTTCATCATTTTCTAGAGGTTCTTAGGGTAAATTAATATCATTTGTAGTTGATTTCTCACCAAATTCCAAGTATTCAAATGCCTTCTTCCTATTTTCAAGTATTCTTAATAATTTAACAAGTGGTACTATGGTATTTATTTATCTCAACACTTGGGTCATATCACATATGCTATACTGAGGAAAATGAGTATTTGGTGGAAGGGTAACAACACCTTCAACTAGGATATAGTCACTTAAGGTTTGAAGTGGACTAGGTTGGGGTGAATTAGCATTTTTAATAGTAGCCTTCAAAGGTGGACTTTTTTTAATATCATTTTCACCCTTAAGTATATTGATAACAAAGGTAATTTATTCTTAGCAGAAGGACCTCTAGGTCTATTAGCTTGGGAAATGGGTGCTACTTTGGAAGAATTTGGGATTGATTTAGTTTTATTTGCCTCTTTAATTGAATCCCCTACCTTTGGATTTGTAGGGTTATTGACTTGAGAGGAAACATATTGATACTTGATTCTCAAGTGATATTATTTCTCTTGGGTAATTGTTGCATTAATTAGTAGTTGCCTATCCTTAATTGATGGAATTCCCCCATCATATTTATTAATCATCATAGAGTGTAAAAAATCAAAATCATGAATGGGCAATTTATATGCTTGTGCCATATTAACATCACAATCATATTCACAAGTTGGGACATATACCTTTTTAAATTCACTCCAAAATTGATTAATAGTAGTAGCACTAAACAATTCCATGGAGGAAGTCATCTCACTTTAGGTGATTTGAAAATTGAACATCAAAATCTCATCATCAGATGATGTAGACTCAAGTTCATCCACATCTTAATAAATTAGTTCAATTGTATCAAATGGAGGATGTGGAAGGAAGCACTTATCATACCAATTAATATCTAAATCATAATTCACAACATTTACCCTATCATTTAAAGGATTGGGCACCTCTTTTATATCCCCTCTATTCTAGTTTCTATCTATTATTTCTTCATGTGTAGGCCTCTTCCCTCTATCATTATCTTGATTATGGAAATCAGGCCTTCCTTGTGCTTAATTTAGATTTAGATCCCACTCTTGGATTTTAGACACATTAGGGATCCCATTTTTATCTCTATCTAACTTATATGACATTTATTGGATAGTAGAGGCCAAAATTTTAATAGTCTCCTCAAGGTTGGTTGTCTTTATGGACTGTGTCTTTTTTAGATTAACTAGTTTCACATCAACTCACTTATTTATGGGCTTTCCCATAGCCTTTATGTTATTTTTAATTTGTACAACCATATTGAATGCCAACTATAGGATTGTGGGATCCTTGTCCCTCAATTAGTATGCAACCTTCATGTCAAAGGCATCATAATACTTTATCAAGCATGATATATCATTGGGCTTGATATTTTTGGGTAGTCACATAATAACTATGTTGAAATGTGTATTAAAATATTAAACACACTCATTGGGGTTTTTTTGATGCTTTCAAATTTATCTAAAAGAAACTTGGGATCAACTCTTTCACCATACTAAATTTTGAAAGTAATGAATCTAAGGGGAAGAGATTTAAAATACTCATGAGCATCTTACTCCAATGTGTGCACAAACAACTTAATGAATACATCCTCATGCTCAACATCATAATCTTAAATAATATTTTGAAAATACCTCAGGTGTTTATCACCACTCATTACATTATTCCCTTGGAATTTTGGAAGAAATTTCCTTACTTCATTCAGGACTTCATGAGGATGACCTTCCATGTTAGCAAAATTTATAGGCCTAAATATAAGAACATGAAATGCAAGATGTTCATTCTCATCTAGTCCTTATGCCTCATTATTATTTTAATTTAAATTTTAATAACAAATGGTAAAGGGATATGAGGGGGTGAATGAGGTGGAATTTATGGTTTAGACTTAGGAAGGGATTCAGCTGGTTGAGAAGGAGCTGGATAATAAATTAGACTATAAGTTTTAGAGTGAGTAGAATAACTATGATAGTCCTCAATAATGGGGATATAAATAATATTTTCAAGATTATCAATATTTTGACAACCCTTAGTAGCTGAGCTTTACCATTTAATAGGCTTCCAAACTTATCTCCTTCATCTTTGATATAAACTTAATGATGAGACAAGTTTTTTGGATGAGTCACCTTTGAAGAATGATCTCAATCCTTTTATCTTTATAAATAGAAAAATACTCAAAGCTAAAATTTATAAAAAATAATATTTAGAACAAGCACTAATCTTTCTTGAAACTAGATGAAAAAAATTAGAGTTACCACTAGAATCACAATTCTAGACTATAATAGTTAACAAACTATTTGTGATACATGTTGAAATCAAACTTGCTGAAGCTTAATGAGATAGAAATCAAAAACACAAGAATTTTTAGAATAATGTTAAAAAAGGGACAAAACACCTTTCAACATGAAATGTTAATATCTCTTTGTAATAAATGTAGTAGAATTCAAATTGTCAAACCTTAATAAACTCTTGGCACATCCTCAGTGGAGTGTTATGGAATTAATGGCCAAGATAGTCAAATCAATTTAGTAATACAAGATAACTTCATAACATGAAATACTTATAGCTCTAGCTCTCTGCAAGAGTCCTTAGTAACACAAGTAATGAGGATTTTAGTTTAATCCCCAATAATAATGCTAGTTGAGTGTTGACATTGATGCACCAAAGATAATCAAATGTAGCACAAATAGGCAGAGAACTTGATAATACAAATTACTTACATCTCTCTACAAGAGTCCCAGGCAACATAAATAGCCAAGATTTTAGTTTAATCCCTATAAATAGTGCCAAATGAGTGTTGGTTATTATTCATACATCTTGTATGTTTATACTTACACACTTGAAGATAATGAAAAATAATGATTAAAAACCTACTAGTTTGTCATTATATCCAGGGAAAGGTTTGGCATCAAGATTAGACCAAACAGAGAAAATGATTGAGAGTCACCTATAGAGGGTATGGTCAGCTCCCTGCTACTTTTGGATCTACCTGAACCAAAGTGAGAGTACCTATGGGGTAGTTTTCTCACATGAAGAGATTATGAAATTCAACCTCCATGGGGATTTTTAGCACAAAAAAATCATATATATGACCAGGGCACAACCAAACTCATTCACTCCACATAGGAAGGGTCGTCACACAAAATGAACAAATGTACTATGTTATATATAATATACTAAAGATATATTTAAAATTTATTAAAACATTCATTCTAAAGAATTTTTTACAATAAAGGGGATAAATAAAAAGATATCAATGCTAGGCTTGAAAACATAAAATGCATACACACGTTAAATATATAATAATTATGCATCTTCAAGAAACTAACACTCATAGTAAATAATCAAGTGTATTATTTGTAGGATAGGATAGTTTGATAATAATAAATAGGAATAACATGGTGGTGTGCTAGATATTGTTCAATCAGTAAGGGATCTTACAACATTCATGACATTATTCTTAGCAAATATGTAAGTAAAACTCAAGCACAAGATAAATCAAATGCCAAATGATCCCTAAAATATTAGAGCATATACTAAAACTACACTTTCAGATTCTTCTCCCTATCAACTCCATAAACTTAGGGTGCCCTAATAAGTTATTCAACAACATACTTCCAAGTTAAAGTACATAAAGGGATTTATAACCTAGATCCATGCTCAAAATGACAACTAGTAATGAACACAAACCTAAATAAATAATCAATATAACTTGTAAAACATATTTCTACACTTCATAAATAGGAAATACTAAAGAAACACAAGCATTTTCATTAACCTAAAAAGAAACCTTGCATACATCATTTTTTCAAAATACTGCCAAGGGGACAAGCATGGTGACTTTGCTCTTTTGATAAAAGAGACATAAACATGCTCTCAAGACTTGTGAATGGTTGTACAAATACAACCACCTTAGCAAGAGAGAAAAATAACACATAGTAGTGACCCCAAATTTTTTTAAGAGCCTAGACATGGAGAGAAATAAATACCAGCAATAACCCACACATAATAACCAACATAATGGCTACCCAACCTCTTCAACAGAGGAGAAGCTCTCTGTTTATACATTTTTTACCCATTTCAAATCTAGGAATCTAAGATGCAATTTATAAAATTGTAAAACAAACTTTCAAGTCCACCAATATGATTTTAAATGGAAAATATTCCCTTGTCATGATTGAAATCTTCATGTATTTATAAGGAAAATCATTGTTACAATTGCTTCTACAAGGAATGATGAAGATTTGGAGCATACATTTTGATCTCTAGATTTGAAGTGCCTTTCACTTGAGATGGAAGGAGGATATTTGTGATGGATGCCAAAAATACTTTATCATTATGTGCAACTTCCTAGAGATGCTTCTCAACCATATGCTTACACATCTAGAACCTCTATACAGCTGCACTTTCCTCGTGCATGCTATGGAACAACCTACTCTTGAAATTATGGATTGAGAATATTATTAATTCATGGTTTCTTAAGAGATTTTACTTGGAGTGGCCCACTTCTATCTTGTATCCTATAATATATTTTCCATGGAGGAGCTTAGACAAGTGAATTGGATGAAAAATATAAAACTTAGGTTATATTACCCTTTTGGCTCTAACTTGCCTTTTTACATTTTTACATTTTGTAATTTGTATCTTTATTTCTTGTAAATTTGCCTTTTCATATGTATGTCCCATTTTAATGCATAAATGCATTATTTCACTCATGACTTATTGGGAAAATTTTGACCCCAGTTGGTAATTTGCAATTTATGCAATTGACACTTATAGTCCCCCTGGGAAGTTCCCTTAAGGAATTCTCAAATGAGCACATAAGGGGTTAGTAAAACCATTCTTACAACTTCCCTTCTCATATAAGATTTACCTAAAATATGCAAAGAGGTCATCTATTTTATGAACATAAAATCCTTCATATTAGTATGCCAAAAGCATAACAATAATGTTAACTAGTTATAAGTGCTTCATCTTTATTCCATTTTATTTCAAAGTGTCCATCTGTACTACTAACTGTCAAAATACACATTCCATCCACAAGTCCCAAACATCAAATATACTTGTAGAAAACTAGTGAAATCTAGATGTTTGACCTCTATGCCCTTTACAACATCCTTGGAAACTAAATCATGAGTTTCTAGATAAAGAGACCTATGGATCTTCAATCAAATTTATAATTACTTCTAAAACCCTAGAATTTTTACATAGCTACCATGACTCATTTATAAATTTCTTAGTTAATTTACTATCAATGGTGAAAGCTCCATGAACTCAAATTGCATAAGATCTTCGATCATAATGTGTATGACTATGTGGAATCATAATGGTCACTTTATTCATTAACTTAAAATGGGGATCATTGTCTACATTATGAATGTGAGCATGCCACCTAGTATCTATATGGGCTCTTGATGTCCATACAACATTAGCTTATATTATGAGCCATTAGATCTCTACCAAGACCCCCAAGATCAAGCCACCAAGAGAATCCATGGTCTTTCTACACCTCAAATAGTCAAACTTAACTTAGACTAGCATCCTTTTGCTACATGGTAGCTCCTCATTTGGCCTGAGCCCTTTGACAAGTCAATTCTCAATTCACATCATCAATCTCAAAGTTTGATAGAATGCGGACCATTGATCCTATTTGATACAGATCAAACACCACTAACTATCTACTATAGCTTAAATTTGATGTTTACATGCTTGTCATTTGATTTCCACATGAATGTCTTTGATGGTCACATGACCATTAAATGTAAGCTCCAATAGATAATCACTGAAATTAGTTTTGATGTTCATGTACCCATCATTTGATGCCCATATGAACATCTTTTATTAGCATATGACCTTCAAATTTAATCCCCAATAGATAGTTATCATGGATTAAATTTGACATCTATATGCCTGTCATGTAACATTTACATGATCATCAATGATGTCCACATGACCATAAAATTTAAGCCCTACTATATGATGGCTAATCTTAATTTTGATGTCTACATGACTGTTAATGACATCCACATGGCCACCATACTACTTGTTCAACTTGGACAAATTTATTCAAGACTTTTGTCTTCAACATTTGGTTTTCAGAAGAATTATTTCAAAAATTTTATCTGAAACAATTTCCCCAAAGAAAATGACTTTACACTTTTATTGAAAAAAATGACTTTACACTTTTATCGAAGGAATTGAACTTTTGTCAGGCTTTTTTCATGGGCAAAAGTCTTAAAGGAAATGAAACCCTCAAAAAAATTTACCATAGAAAAAAAATACGAAACAAATGGACCTATGAAATTTTTACTACAAACAAAAAGTCTAAATGAAATAAGCCTTTAGAATATTTGCACAAACATTTTTTCCAAAAAAAAAAGTCTATTTTACACTAAGTAAAGACCAAATTACACTAAGTCAATTTAACATCAACTTGACCTTTGAGTGAAAATTTGAAGATAAAAATTGGGCTAAGGACTTGGTAATCTATACTCAACTTAGGTTCAATTACTTTTATGAAATTTTGGGAACTAACAGGTTGGGTCTTTTAACCTTGATTTACAACTAGTTACGAAACATAGGTTTTGAACACAGCTTGGTTTTCAAATGATTGGCTTGGTTGAGGTTAGAATTGGATTGGTTCAGGTTTGGATAGGATTGGTTGAGATTGTGATTTTATAAAGTGGGGAATGATCATAATTGGATGAATAATGGTTGATGAATAGATAATAGATGGGTGTTGTGGAGCTTGATTGCTTTCACAAGCTAAAGGATGAGGTCATGGAATAGAAAATTTAGGGCATCATGGAGAGTGATTTTTCACACAATCTAAAGAATGAGATCCTAGAATAGAAATGGTAGGGCATCATGGATCTTGATTCCTCACACAAGCTAAAGGATGAGGTCTTAGAAGGATACATGTGGGGTGTTGTGGAATAGAAATGGTATGGCATCATGGAGATAGATTGCTTATACAAGCCAAAAGATGAGGTTATGGAATAGAAATGGTATTACTTATATGTTTTGGAGCTTGGTAGCTCACATAATCCAAAGGATGAGGTCTTGGAATAGAAATGGTATGGTATTGTGGATCTTTATTACTCATACAAGCCAAAGCATCCAAGTCTTCCTCATAAACCATATCATCCCAATCACGGTTTTGAGTTAGATTGCAAGCTAGTTCTTGTCTTTGTTCCTTGTATTATTCATTATAAGGATGGTATGGATCCATTCCCAAACAACATTGTCTGTAGTTAGGTATTCAATAAAGTTCTCCTCATAAACCACTTCTTCCTCAAATAAGTGATGATTATAGTCAATTTATGTGGCCATTCTATCATAATTTGGATTGTACGTGACTCCACCATAAGTGTAGTTAGACATATCCACATCAATGATGAAATATTTGAAATATAAAAAGGATGAGATTTCTACAAACTATGAAAAATAATGTTTAAAATTACAAAGAGTTTCAAACTTAGTCTAACTTGGTCGAAGGTGGTGGAGTTGTATCTTTGAAAATAATGGTTTGAAAGTGGAGTTATATCTCTAAAATGGTTTGTGATAAGACTTGGCATAAAATAGTATAACATTAAATGTCTAACATCAAATTTCATACATAAAAAAGGTCAAGTGTCATAATAAAAATAGACATGTCAAAATTCTAGGCCAAAATGTTCTAAACAAGGTCTAAACTAGGAAAGGGAAAAGAGTCACCATGTCTTTTGTCCAATGATAGAGTCAAAATCTAGGATCAAATAGGATATGATAGGACTTTTGGTCAAATTACATCAAAAGATAGACTTGAAACAAAGGCATAATGTGATTTGATTTAATCTAACAAGTTTGGAACAAATTTGACATAGACCCAACACACAGAATCAAACATAAAAATGATCAGTTGGTATAATTCATAAGGTGAAAGACACTTGGAGAAATATTGTGATCTCCCAAATAAAATCATAAATAATGTGAGGATAGGATATGAATTAACAAATAATAGTTTTCATGTTTTGGGTAATTAATTAACCTAAGTTACGTAACCCAAAAGAGAAAGATCTATGTATCAAACCCTATGAGTTAAAGCTTAAATATAAATCAATCAATGATTGGATTCTTAATTTTTAAAATTTAATTTAAAACTCAACATTTGAAGACAAGGAATTTGATGACCAATAATCTAGACAAGATTGGACATCATGATGATGTAAAATAATAATCTAATAAGACACATGTGATTTGTTTAAACAATGATGATTGGAATGTGAGATAAGACTGATATTTTGAAAAAATTTGGGTAGCATTATGGTGTTAGCACTCCCAAAATATGTAAAAAATTATTAATGTTTCAAAGACTTCAAAGTCATAAGACTTGGAATGATTTCGGTAGCATAACAATATCCATCTCACTCAAGTGCCTAACTCAATATTTTGACATAAATGTTTACTAAGTTAAATTAAAGGTGTCAACTGGATGGCATAACACCTCCTCAAAACAATGGAGTAATGTGGACACAAGATTCATTAAAAACATGGTTTAAAAAAGTTTTAGTTTTAACACACCAAGGAATAAAATGACAAAATATAACTAAGTATTTGTTTTAAATCCTATCAAGGTGTGGTAAAGTGGGTTTGACTAAAACTAATTAGTTTTTTATTGTCTAGATAGTTTTCATGTGTACAAACTTTCAAATTAGCACACAAGAGAAGCAACACATCATTTAGATTAGTGTCAAATGACTTGTTTTGAAAAAGTCTAGTCCTTTTCAAAATTACTACATTTGTTATTTGATTAGTGTATTGTGATGTCCAATATGATCATACATCCTAGGCTTAGCCTCTAATAATGGATATGGTTTAACTACTCAAACCACCATCCTAATAAGAGGATCCCAATTTATATACCCCCTATGTAGAGGCATTGAAGACGATGTTAGAAAATGAATTCCCATGTCAAAACTTCCCTATAGAACTTATGGGAGGTAATGAAGTCCCCCTTAAAAGCCAAAATGCATGAAATAAAAACTAAGTGAAAAGGATTTATGGTTGTTTCTAGATCACCTAAGCCACATGGGTCTTGGGGAGAGCCTTTACAACATCCTTTTTATACCTTTGGAATAAGGTAAAATTTTTCAATGAAGTTGGTGCTTTTGATCCCACAAGTTCCCTATATGGGACAGGGGGAGATCATACATGCACAACTTCCTTTTTGCACAAATAATTCTAACTAAGCAAACAAGAAATGACTTATATAAAGCAAAAACATTTGAAGTGAGTCCAATTTTAAAGCACTAAATTGAAATATTTGGTGGTGTTTTTTTGGCCCCTTGACCTTAAGTTAAAATAACTTGTAAAAAATAAGTTAAATTTTATTTTAAGCACCAAATAGAAGTTCCTAATTATTTTTAATCATCCACAAGAGGTTTAAAAAGTCTTAATAAAGCATGATTTGGAACTTTTCAAGTAAGTCCTACAAGAAAATTTTCAACATGTTGTTTATTTTAGAAGCTTTTTTATGAATGAAATAAGTAACTTTTAAAAGTGAGCTCTTAGGTTTGCACAATACAATACCATAACTCCATAGTCTAATACCACAACTCTGCAAAACTACAAATAGTTTAAAAAATATCATAATTCATGGGTTAGACAATAGAAATAGACAAAATCTCTACTCTAACAGATAATATCACAAATAATAGAGCAAATCCACAACTTAGAGAGTTGTGGTATTTCCATTTAACCCCAATGTCATAGGCTAACTGTTAGTGGTCTAAATACAATATCATAACTACAACCAATAATAACTCAACTTGCAAAATCATGGTATTGTAATATCATGACTATTGAGCCATGGTATTGTAATATCACAACTTGACATATAGATAGAGAAATGTTAGTTCAAAAACATAATTTAAATGTAATATCACTACTATAAAACAAAACCATGACTGTGTTAGTTATGTTTTTATGGTCTAAAGTACAATATCATTAGTCCATAATGATAAAATTGTGACTTATAGAAATGGCTTTCTACTCAAAATTTTCTCTTCCTTTGGCCTCAATCTCCATGATTCTACATGAAAATTGTTATTAGTATGATTGTAGGATCTATTTATACAAATTTTATCGGTGTGATCCCACCAAGCATGCCATTTGTGAACATAAAAATCTAATAAGGGTATATTAGTATCACGTTAGTAGAGGAAATCAAATCCAAAACAAAAACACACTAATGAACTAACACCTTATGCCTAAATCTTAGGAGGAGCTTAGTAAGGAAAAAACATTGATAAATCACAACTAAAAGGAAATAAAAATACCTTTTTCACCTTCTTGAATGTTCTAAAGACTCTCCTCATTGGCTTGCTCAGCTTGTGCTTCAAAGGTCTTTGTCAATGGAGCTTTGGATATCTCCACCTCCTCTTAGCATCACTGGCTTTGTGGCTTTGGCTTGTGAAGCTTCACTTAATAATTTAGCATAATAACACTATATCAAAATCACTTTTGAAATAATTTGAGCATGGTATATTTGGCTTGAAAGAGATTAAAATAATGATTGTGAGGCCTTCTATTTATATATTTTCCCATTTGATCAAAATGAACTTGAATCATCCATCTCAAGATGAAGATGTGCGGCCAAGAATCCATTCAATTTTGGAGACTAAAATCCATAAATGCCCTCATAAATATTTGGGAGAGAGAGGCATTAAAGAGGCATGGGAATGGCACTTATGGCTTGTGGATGCCACCCCATATATGATGTCTTAGGTGATGTAGATATTAAAAATCAATTTCCATTAATGAAATATTCAACAAATTTCATGGAAAATTAACTTAAGCTCTTGATTTAAATTAATTAGTCTTAAACATGATTTATCAATTTTGGTGCAAATCTTGGAAATTGGTGCTCAAACTAATTAAATTGGTCAAAATGTCATATTATTGGCTCAAAATTTGACCAGATTAGAATTAGAAGGTGATGTTAGATGTGTTGGATCTGTTATCCCATTTAGGATGTTGCCAATACAAAACAATAAGGGCACATGTCTCATGCAAGAAATTTGGTAAAAAAAACAATCCAAAGCAGCTAGATGCAAAAATATTATTTTGACTTGAAATGATCTAATCAAAGTTAGTTATCAAATAAAATTCATTGCCCCATTTAGGGATACATTGGCTAAAATCAACACTTTTATATGAAAAATTCAAATCATTTAGCATGTTTTAGTGTTTTTAGGAAAAATTGTGATATTTGATTGAAATTGGTTTGAAGCTTAATTATAGTTCATTGGTGTCCACTTTTAGGTGTCTACATTATACACTTCAACTCAAGGCAAAGAGCCTCATACTCATTGTTGGAAATATTGTCATTGATGTTAAAGGTCTAGCATTATTGGTGATAAATGCCCCATTGCATTTAATGGTGTTTTTAATATTCATTTCTTGGTTAATGTGTGTTAATATTTATTTAATATTAATAAATATATTTTTGGTTGCATATAAGTCAAAAGAGGGCCCATAGAGGAGTCAAAGAGTAAAGGGTAAAATATGAAAGAGGAATGGGATGCATTTTCTCATGAAGACTCACCTTGAGGAATTCCAAGAGTCACCATGTGATTACAAAATAGGTGTGGTGCATTTTTCCATGAAGGGACACTTTGAGGAATATGAAAAGTCACCAAGATAATGACAAAATATGAAATGATGCATTTTCTTATGAAGGGTCACCATATGACTTTTCAAATGCAAGGATATGAAGGGTCATGCAAGTTTGGCACCATTTTCCATGAGGATTGAAGGGTCAGATAAGGTGAATGCCAAAGGTCAATTGGAAAGATACAAATAAAGGCTTGAGAAGCCATTTATAATATGCAAGAGAGTGCATGGTTTGTATTTGTTTTCAAAGAGATAAAAGTAGGATATATTTTAGAGTTATATCATTTATTGAGTAAGCACCATTGAGAGATAGTAGTGTTTTATACACAAGAGGGGTTGGTGCTCCTGCGGGTTGGTGCTCATGAATCTTTGTAAGAAGTTGGTGCTCCTATGTGTTGGTGGTCACAAATAGTTATTTTGTTGGTGTTCAGCAAAGGGGTTGGTGCTCTTGCAAGTTGGTGCTTGTGAAATTTATATTTTGATTTAGAGTTCATTCATATACTTGATATTATTCTCTGTGGTTTTTTCCCACTTTGGGTTTCCATATAAAAATATGGTGTCGCTCTCTCTCTCTTATGTGATACAAATTATTATTTTAGTTTTATTGCATATCTTGAATGTATGATTGAGTGTTTAAAGAAAATAAATTATATTAGGTAAAAGATATATAATATACTGATTCACCCCCCCTCTCAGTATATTTTGTGCTTAACAATTAGTATTAGAGCAGGTTCCTTTTTAAAAAGTTTTACAGCTTAAAGGAAGATTAGGAAAGCATGATGGCTGAATCACATGAAGGATTTTCTACAAATAAGAAACCTTTGTTTGATGGGATGGATTATGTTTTTTTAGAGTATAAGGATGAATAATTATTTGATGGCCCTTGGATTTGACATATGGCAAGTAGTGGTGGAGGAATATGAAGAGCCATAAACACATGTAATTACTTTAGTAGAACTGAAGGCAAGTGAAAATAATACTAAAGATTTAAATGCTATT
Source organism: Torreya grandis (assembly GCA_037957365.1). Taxonomy (NCBI): domain Eukaryota; kingdom Viridiplantae; phylum Streptophyta; class Pinopsida; order Cupressales; family Taxaceae; genus Torreya; species Torreya grandis. The sequence continues at coordinate 219,742 of JARHVA010001803.1, forward strand.
TTATTTGGTTTATATGAATTAAAATTTGTTAAAGTTATGCAACATAAATTTACTTATGAAACTTGGGTAAAACTTGAGAATATTTACAAAGGTGATGGAAAGGTTTAGCAAGCTAAGCTTTAGACTTTCAAAAGATAGTTTGCGAGTTTGAAGATGGAAGAAAAAGAAAATATAGCAAGTTATCTCTTGTAGGCGGATCAAATAGTCAATCAAATTCAAGGTCTTGGAGAAAATTTAGAATAATTGATTGTGGTTCAAAATGTTTTTAGATCTCTACCATTGGGATATGATGCAAAAGTTTTACCAATTGAAGAGATGAAGAATTTAGCCAAGCTAAAGATGGATGAGCTTCATTGTATTCTTATGGCATATGAGATATGGAATGAACAAGATAAACCTTCAAAGAGAGAATAAAATTTCAAGACATAAAATAGATATAAGGCTAAAATTCAAGAATTGAGTGATAATTCTAGCGATGATGAAGATGACACAGGAGCTCTATTCATTCATAAGCCGAAAAAAGGCGCATATAAATATCAAGGAAAATTACATTTTAAATGTTTTAATTATGTAAATATTGGACATTTTGTACCTAAATGAAATTAAGAAGGAAAGTCTACATACAAGAAGAATTTCAAAGGAAAATTCAAGAAGATATTTAAGAAGAAGAGTTTGTATTCTAAAGATCCTAACTCAACCAAAGATAGTGGAGTTAGTGACTCAGAAAAAGAAGAGATTCTATTCATGGTCAAACATGAAGATGCCACTATAATTAAAAGTAAAAATTATCAAGAAGAAGAACAAGATGAAGCTAAAGTGAATATGAAAGGAGAACTCATTTGTGCCTTAGAAGAGTTAAAATATATTGGAAAGAAGAATCAAAGATTAAGGCTCCAGATCAAGAAAAATGAAAAGGAGTCAAAGAAAATAATTTAAGATCTACAATCACACTTTGAAGAAGCCAAGAAGAATGAAGAAGATCTAACAACATAGTTGAAAATAGTAAAGAATGTGAAAGGTATGTTATTGAAATTGCTTCTTTAAAAGCAAATCTTAAGAAAATAAATAAATCAATCAATGATAGAGCAGCCAATGATTCAAAATTTGAGAATAGAACTAATATGTTGAATAAGATATTATAAAATCAAAGATCAATGCCAGATAAGATAGGTATTATATTTGAAAAAGAGAAAGAGGAGGTCACAAATTTTACAGACAAGGAAAAAGGAAAGAGCTATGTTGAAGCTCTTACAAAAGAAGAAATAAAAAGGAAAGAAGTTAAGAATACAGAGGACATCTCAAATAAAGAAGGTTGGAGGAAACAAATCTACAAAGGTAATCAGGTCAGAGATACACAAATAGGTCCTATTTTTATGGTTACTATTTTTATTGTAATGGATATGGTCATAAGAAATTAGAATGTTGAAAAAGAGATAACAATTTTAGAAATAAGGAGAAGGAAAGTCATGTAGAGTCAAGTAGAAGACACAACTCTTTCGCTCCTCTATCAAGTTTTAGTGAAGAGGCCATAATATATTATAAGTGTAAAAGCATCAGACACATATCCTAGTACTATAAAAGTATGTTTGAGTCAGTCAAGAAGGACCAGAGTTTCAACACTCCATTTACCAAGAGGAAAGTTCAGACAGGTTCATGGTTAAAAAAACAACCTAAAAAATCTATGTTAGTGTAGACTGCTTTGCATGCAAGAAATGAAGAAAAGCCATGGTTCATTGACAATGGATGTTCAAAGAACATGATAGGAGACAAGAGTACATTCATAACCTTAAAGAAGATCAATGGTGGCATAGTGAAATTTGGAGACAATACTACTGCCAGATATATTAGAAAAGGTACACTAAGTTTGGATAATGATAGAACTAAAACTAAAAATGTTTTATATGTAGAAGGTCTTAAGCATAATATTTTGAGTGTAAGTCAAATGTGTGATCAGGGGCACACATTAAATTTGTATATATAAGGTTGTGAAATTAGAAGAAAAGATTCAGATATGTTGGTTGCAAATGCTTAGAGAACAAGCAATAATTTGTATATGTTATTAGACATCAAAGGTCAAACATGTTGTATAAGCTAGATTGAAGAAAGTTGGTTATGGCATAGGAAAATGGGGCACACAAATTTTTACAATCTTGTTAACATAAGTAAGAAGCAAGTAGTCAAAAATATTCTAAAGATTAAAAATCCATCTGACATGCTTTGTGAACCTTATCAGCATGGGAAGTAGGCTAGAAGGTGCTTTAAAACAAAAGATTACTCAACTACTCATATGCTAGAGCTTGTTCACACTTATCTATGTGGACCTATGAGAACTCAAAGTACTCAAGGTGATAATTATTTCATGTTACTTATTGATGATTTTTCACGTATGACTTGGGTAATGTTTTTAAAGAAAAAATTAGAAGCTTTCAGACATTTCAAAGCATTCAAAGCATTAGCTGAGAATAAAACCAATTTGAAGATTAAGTGTCTAAGATCAAATTAAGGAAGAGAATTCATGTTAGATCAATTTATTGAGTTTTGTGAAGACCATAGAATAAAGAGACATTATTTAATATCCAAAACTCCACACAAAATGGACTAGTTGAATAGAAAAATAGAACAATTTAGGAGATGGTGAGGACAATGCTAAATGAATTCAAGATAGTAGTTAAATATTGGAGAGAGGTAGTTTTTGCAATAGTGCATATTTAGAATAGATTATTATTGAGAGTTAATAGTGAAAATACTCCTTATGATCTATGGAAAGACAAACTAGTAATAGTTGATTATTTTAGAGTTTTTAGTAGTAGATGTTGCATAAAGAGAACAGATGAAAAACTTGGTAAGTTTGAATCTAGAAAAGATGAAGGTATATTTCTTGGTTATTCTTGAAAAAGTAAAGATTATAAATTTTATAAAAAAAGAACCAAAAAAATTGTTGAAAGTGCAAGAGTCAAGATAGAAGAAGATGGAACACAAAGAATCATTGATCTAATAGACATTCCTAAAATCATTGAAGAGGAAAGTTTTGAAGAATCAGATGAAGATGAGAAGAAAGAGAAAAAGGGCACCAAAACTCCATCCAAATATGTTTAGATAAATCATAATTAAAGTGACATCATTAGGGACATAAATTAAGGAATTTGCACTAGAAGAATGATGGTAAGTGAATCTGAGTAAGTTAATTTTTCTTTGTTATCCAAAATTCAGCCTAGAACGTTTTTAGAAGCTAGACATGATAAGCATTGGGTTAAGGATATGGATGAAGAATTAAATCAGATAGAAAATAATGATACTTGAGAATTAGTGCCTAGACCAAAAGATCACAATGTGATAGGAACAAAATAGGTTTATAGAAATAAGTTGAATGAAAATGGAGAAGTGACCATAAATAAATCAAGATTAGTATGTAAAAGATATGCTCAGATTGAGAGAATATATTTTAAAGAAACTTTTGCACCAGTGGCAAGGTTAGAGGCTATTATAATATTTCTTGCATATGTAGTGTTTAAAAATTTCAAAGTGTTTCAGATGGATGTCAAATCTACCTTCTTAAATGAGAATCTCGAAGAAAAAATCTACATTGAGTAGCCTGAGGGATTTATTATCTCAAATATTAGTAGCCATGTATGCATATTGAAGATAGCTTTGTATGGATTGAAACAAGCTCCCAGAGCTTGGTATGCAAGACTTGATAAGTACCGACAAGATCAAGGTTTCAAGAGAGGATTTACTGATAGTAATCTCTACATGAAAATAGAAGGTGAGCATCAATTGATTGTTATGGTAGATGTTGATGATATCATTTTTGGAGGAAATATTGAAAAGATGACAAAATAATTTTTTGATAATATGCAAAAAGAATTTGAGATGTCTATGCTTGGAGAATTGTCATTTTTCTTAGGATTGAAAATATTTTAGTCAGATAAAGGAATTTTCATATCTCAAAGTAACTATACCAAAGAAATGTTGAAGAAATTTGGTTTTGAGGATTGTGCACTAGTTGGCACACCAATGTGTACAATAAATAAGGTGAGAAATGATGAAGATTTACCTATTACAGATCAATATTTATATAGATCTATGATTGGTAGTATTTTATATTTGACAACATTGAGGCTAGACATCATATATGTAGTAGTTATAGTTGTAAGATATCAGTCATCTCCAAAAGATAGTCATGTTTAGTTGATGAAGAGAATATTCAGATATATCAAGGGGACATTGAATTATGGATTATGGTATCACATAGGTAGATATTTCACTTTGGTTGCTTATATAGATTCAAATTGGGTAGGGTGCTTGGATGATAAAAATAGTACAAGTGGAGGAGATTTCTTCCTTGGTGATAGCTTAGTATCAAGGCTAAGCAAGAAGTAGAATTCAATATCACTTTTTACAGCTGAAGTAGAATATATTGCAACAGTATTTTGTTGTACTCAAGTGATTTAGATGAAGCAAACTTTGGAAGATATCAAGGTAAAGTATGATGAACCTATTTATATTTTTTGTGATAACACAAGTGCTATAAATATTTTGAAGAATCTAGTGATGCATTCAAGAACAAAACATATTCCCATTAGATATCACTTCTTGAGAGAGCAGGTTTCAGATCAATAGGTTAAGATGGAGTATATCAGTACTTCAGAGTAGATTGCAAATATTTTTACAAAAAAATTACCAAAAGACACATTTGAGTATCTACGAGAGAAGTTGGGAGTAGTTTCTTTTACTTCCTACCATTTAAATTTAGCATCAATTGAGGGGGATCTAAGTGTTAGCTCTAAGTAGGCCCTTTTCCATTAATGTCAAAGGGGGAGAATAATAGGTATAGGTCTAGGTGCATAAATAGTTACAGGGAATAGGTACAAGTTGCTACAGTAAGGGGGAGTTACTATATGTTTTTTAGATGATAATATGTGCAAGTTTTAGGATGTGGCAATTTTAGTTTGAGGTTGCCATCAATGACAAAGGAGGAGATTGTTGGAAATATTGTCATTGATGTCAAAGGTCTAGCATTATTGGTGATAAAGGACCCATTGCATTTAATGGTGTTTTTAATTTTCATTTCTTGACTAATGTGTGTTAATATTTATTTAATATTAATGAATATATTTTTGGTTGCATATAAGTCAAAAGAGGGCCCATGGAGAATTCAAAGAGTCACGAGGTAAAAGACAAAAGAGGAATGGGACACATTTTCTCATGAAGACTCACCTTGAGGAATTCCAAGGGTCACCATTTGAAGACAAAAGAGGTATGGTGCATTTTTCCATGAAGGGACACTTTGAGGAATATGAAAAGTCACCAAGATAAAGACAAAAGAGGAAAGGATGATTTTTCTTATGAAGGGTCACCATATGACTTTTCAAATGAAAGGATATGAAGGGTCATGAAGTTTTGGTGCCATTTTCCATGAGGATTGAAGGGTCATAAAGGGTGAATGTTAAAGGTCAATTAGAAAGCTATAAATAAAAGCTTGAGAAGCCATTTGTAATATGTAAAAAAGTGCATGGTTTGTATTTGTTTTCGAAGAGAGAAAAGCAAGAGATATTGTAGAGTTATATCATTTTTTGAGTAAGCAAAATTTAGAGATAGTTATGTTTTATACACAAGAGGGGTTGGTGCTCATGAATATTTGTAAAGGGTTGGTGCTCATGTGGGTTGGTGATCATAAATAGTTATTGTGTTGGTGCTCAACAAAGGGTTTTGTGCTCCTACAAGTTGGTTCTTATAAACTTTGTATTTTGATTTGGTGATAATTCATATACTTGAGATTGTTCTCCATGGTTTTTCCCCACTTTGGGTTTCCACATAAAAAATTGGTCTCTCTCTCTCTCTCTCTCTCTCTCTCTCTCTCTCTCTCTCTCTCTCTCTCTCTCTCTCTCTCTCTCTCATGTGGTGCAAATTATTATTTCAGTTTTATTGGATATCTTAAATGTCTGATTAAGTGGTTAAATAAAATAAATTAGATTAATTAAAATATATATAATATCCTAATTCACCCCCACCTCTTATTATATTTCATTCTTAACACTCATCACTACAACTTGCTTACTATGAACTATCAAGACTGTCAAAAACATAGTCATGAAACATTAACCTTCAACACCTATATGACCACTTTAAAATACTTTAAATGCATGAAAATTATTCTCTAACATCTCCATAACATATTTAAATATAAAAATCATATGGTCTAGTGGTAAATATTGGTCTTATAGACTAATTTTTTAACCTCACTACACATAAATCTCACTAAGTCAGACAAACCATTTTGGATTCATCATTTTCACCACTATACCTAACTTCCAAGATCTAAACCAAGAATTAATAATAAATAAAAATGTCTAAAAACATATCTATGTACTTTTTTTCATCATCTTATCAACAAAACATATTCCAATTCATCTTCTCACTATTTCTTGGGTTTTTCATTGTTTTCGCCATTTGGCCTATTAGCGATTGGATAACTTGGATGACCAATTTAGCACACTTGAGGGATATAACCTATACATAAACCTTAATGTACATAAAACATGAGTATACCTTCTTATTCAATCTATTCACTTATTATGTTTAAGGAAACATTTTACTTCTACAATAACTTCTTTAAAAACAAGCCTGTAACTCAATATTTTCTCTTTCCTCTTTCTAACCAATATCACCTTGAGGTACCTAGGAGAGTCCACTATAAGATCCAATATTTTACCTAATTAATTAAAAATATCTTTATCACTTTTTATTGATTCAACACCAAGTATTCATTAGGGTTCTAAGAGGGTTTAGAATAGTTTCCACTTTTAACGATCATTCATAAAGCATAACCCCTCAATCCAAAAACTAATGCCTAGAATTTTGAGCTAGAACCCTTATCCATATACCATGAACTGATTATATTCCCATGAAAGGGTTTGAAGACCTAATGATCATAATAAAATCCTTCTTATGTTCAGATTCCTTCATTTTAAGCACTCGAGAGACCTCCAAATAACTTTTCATGTCATTTCCTTCACACTATGACCTCAAACTACATGAACAAAATTGAAATAGCATACATTACATATATAAATTCTTAAATTATCTTAAACACCTTTAAATTTGATCATGACCCTTCCTTAGGCCACACTCTCTCTCTTTGCTATCTAGACCTTGATGTGAAAACCATATTAGGCTTTAAAACTGACCTTCGTGCCTCTTTTCATGTATGTTCCACCTCAATAACATGATCGATAAACCTATCTAATGATTAAAAACTACCATACATCCTTCACATGCCTTGAAAATATATCATGATACTTCATGAGGCTAAGTAGGGTCTAGGAGTGGTCTAGGTATAGACTTGGTCTAAAGGTCCTACCCCTATAGGCTCACCCTAAGACTCTCATGAGTGCTCCAATACCTCATATACATGTCCAATTAACCTAACACAACCACTCATGCCTTTTTATACTCATAACATCAAGCCACAATGCTCATTCCTTCTTACAAGGACTCTTCATGCCATGACTAGGCTTAGGATACTTAAGCACTTGACCTGAAAGACATGCATCTTCATACAACCCTAAAATATTAGTTTCCTTAAAATTATCTCTTTTGCCATAAAATTATCTTGTATGACAACATATTTTAATGACAACACTCCATCAATGCTCCTTGTCACATCTACACATTGCCAATTGACCTTGCTCTTAACAACACTCTTGCAAACCTATTGTCATCATACCTTCACAATAACCTTCAATGAAAACATTGACAACTTCATGCTAACTTGAACCTTGATTTCAACCTTGACATAAACAAATATAAAAGACAATTTTAAACAAAATGACAACACTAAAAACTTTATGTTGACCTAAACTTTGATATCATCCTTGACATCAACCAACAAAAAAGACAATTCTCAACAATATCACATTGTCATATCATGCACATACCTCAATGACAACTCACCATGCACCTTTAGTAGATGCATCTTGACATCAATTACAAAAGAATGCTACAAACTCCCCTTTGTCATTGGCATATTACACAAATGAAAGTGCTTCAAAAATATACTTTTCCCATCTACTCATTCTCCCCTTTTGACATGAATGGTACACGGTCTTATACAAACTACCATATGATCTTTAGACCTAAATGCTAATTAACAACATAGAGAAATGTTGAAAAAAACTCACCTTAGGCTCATACTAGTTATTGGAGACAACTTATGAAACATTTTAACTATACCTCAAGAAACCATGCTTCTTATCATTATATTGACACTTCACAAAAAAGAGCTACAAAGCTCCCCCTAACACCATATTCTCCTCTTGAGTCACGAGATATAATCCACTCTTAAAAACATCTCTAAATAGGCTACTTCACTCTTTCTAAGATTTTTCCCATTTTTAATAACAAGATCATAAAGTTTATGAAGCATTATACAAATATTCTCCCCCTTTGTCCTCATAATTTGTGTTCATCATATGAATCATCAAGACTCATAGACATTTCTCAACATCCTTTAAGCATCTCTCATATATGAATCAGATACACATGCTTTTATCATACTTCCATCTCTATCAACAACATTCAAATTGTCTCTATGGCTATATTGGTCTTGCAAACCAATCCATATTCCATTTGTCTCTAGACATAATCCTACTCTCAAACTTTCATTCCATATCATGAATCTTTTTAAGCTAATCTCTAAAATCAAGTCCAAAACTTATTTCACCTTATCATATACATACAAGCTATAGATAAACAACTTATATCTTGCAACATAGATAACATAAAATCCTCTTAATATGAGTCCTTATTTGACTTCAACCTTATGCTTATTTAAATATGATAGTGTCTCCATGAGGCCTAATGGAGTCACCTATTTCCATAGGGCTCTCAAAAATATATGAACTTGGGAGATTCCTAGATATCCAAACCACTTTCCTTAGCTATCTTGTAATCATGAGACTAATAGTCCCTCCTTAGAATCAACTCAAGTTTAACTAAAGCATTTAACTCATCCACCTTGTCATCCTTTTTCTTCTTTTTGACTACCTTGTCAACACATGCAAATAATAGGTGTTCTTGACATTCCTTCTCTTTTGATCCTATATCTATATTATCAAATAATCCATCTTGACCATTGGGATCAATATGATCAGTCTTGACTTTCTTTAGCTTCCATACCAATGTTTGAATCTTCTCATGCAATCTAGGAGCTCCATATACCTTGTTATGTATTGACGGCCTTCTAAATCCATTAGGATAGAATTATGCAATGTGTCTCATATTGTGACAATTATAGAAAACAAAATTTATTTGTATACCTCTTGATTGATCACTCATTCTCCCATGGTCCAATGATAACTCATTCTTAGAGACCATTCTATAATGACTTTCTCTATGACCAAAATTATGACAAGCAAAACAATAATAATTGAAAGAATTAAAATACCTCGTTACATTGGGATGATTGATTGGTATCTTAATGTTGGACTTCTTGATTTTTTGATGATCACTATGAGTATCAAATTTGAGATTTTATACATAGGTATTTGACGTTTAAATCTTATTGTTCTTGTTATGGTCTTATTTAAACCCTAGACTATGTTGTCATGTAGAGACCTTTGAATAATCAAAATATCACTAAGAAATTCAAAAATATTCTCAAATATATAATGTGTCTTCAACTTGACTAATTCCTGATATAGTTCTACCTTCAAGGGCTCCATTTCTATTCCAAACTTGATGTATTCTTCTTCCTTGGTATTAAGATTTGTAGAGAAATTTTCAATTTGAGTTTCTAGTTGTTTGAGGATCCCTTCATGTTCATTGGTGTTGATGTTTAGTATTTCTTCAAAGAAATTGATTTTATCCTCATAACTCTTAACCAATTATCTTAGTTTATTATTATTCCTTCTTTAGAACTTCAAATCCTATAGATCACTCACCAATCATACATCAAGGTTTATTGTATCCTCTTATTCATCTACTACTTCATCATCCATATGGCCTTTCCCTTTTGAGTAACCCTCATTATCTATTTCTATATCCATAAATAATGTTTCATTATTGTCATGATAATTAATATAATCATCACTATCAAATGTACTTGTGTCACTTAAATTAGATAATTTACTATCTTATTTGGTATAAAAACTTTTCTTGTTCATGAATGACCCTTTCTTGCCTTCATACTTCCCAAAATATTTATTACTTTTATCAAGATTATAGACCTTATTGTCATCACCATGATGATCATTCATTTTCTTCATCATGTTATATCTTATCTTTTTTAGGACACTTAGATGCAAAGTGACCAATCTTACCATAGTTGGAACATTTAAAAGGCAACTTACCCTTGTACTTACCAGATCTAAACCTTAATTTCCAAGTAAACATGGCTATCAACTCATCATCATCAATATCTAAACATAACTCATCCCTGACCTTCTCAGTTGTTGAATTCTTCTCAGATTTGAATGTTTCTTCCTTCTTGGGAGGTATTTCTTCATTTGTTCTCATCTCATAGGCAGTTAAAATGCCATGAAGCCCATCCATCTAAAGTGTGCCTAGATCATGGATTTTTTATACTTCAGACACCTTTGAATCAAATTTAAAAATTAGGGATATCAATACCTTTTGTAAAAAAGTAGACCCTTTCTTTTCTTCTCCAAGACTTCTAATCACATTGACAATTTCATCAACCCTTAATAGGTAGAATTTAATGTTTTCATCCTCCATCATTCTCAAACTTTACAACTACCTACAATGAGTCTACAACTTTTCCAACTTAACTTTGGTGTCTCCTTCATAGATGGTATAAAATTTCTTCCAAATCCCTTTAGATGTATCAAAATGCATGACCTTAATAAATTTTGCTTCTGAAAGACCACACAAGATGACATTCATTTCCTTAAATTTGTTCTCACTTGCTTTCTTGCCTTATACATTAGTTCATGGTGTAGAAGGTGGAATGAATCCATCTAAAATAGATCATCATATGTCATAGCCTAAATATATGAGATAGGTACTCACTATGATGATAAAAACTAGATAGTTAGTCTCATTAAAGAGAAGAGCCTTATTGGTTGAGAAACCTCCTTGTACTTATTGACTAGACATTCTTGTGCTTCAAGGATCTCATTCAAACTATTAGTCCTGATTCAAATGACCAAAAAATTATACTAATTTTTTAAATCATAATTATTGGGGGGTGTGTGAATTATTATTCAAAAATTTACCTTAAATTACACTTAAGTAATCATGAACCATTCAAACAAACATATAGATCTAGTAAGCATAAACAACTATCCATATAAGCATGAAACATAAGAACACATCACATATTTGGGAAACAGTAAATGGGAATAAAACCTAATGATCTATAAAAATTGACTGCATTTATATTAAAAAAAAAAAAAATTAGTGAAGCATCAACTCCACATGGAGCACCAACCCCATCTAGCCAAGCATCTAATTGTCTAGGCTTTAACAAGCACCCACTTTCAAGGAGGCACCAACCACCTAGATGAATTAAAACCAAATAATTCACCTGATTTCTTTGATAACTTTTAAATAAAATAATTTCTCAACAAAAATATTATGATCACCTCTTCAGCTCTTCACACTCTTATCCATCTCAAATTGCCTTTTAAGCCTCTCTGCTTAACTAGGTCTCTTCCATACTGATTAGGTCATATCACCTTGATATTAATATGTATACATAATATTATATATTCATTATATATCTTATAAAATAATAAAATGGTCTAAAATACCTCCTTCTAAAAAATATTATATTTTATTTACTTCCTATATGCTTACTTAAATAGGCCTAAAACTGTCTTGTATATATAGCATTCCTTGTTCATATACAACTTAGTCAACCACACACACTTAACCTCTTAGGTATGCCATATAATAGGTCTTATGAAATCTTATGGATATGAATTAAATTATATTTTATTCCTTTTTAGTCTATCATGACTCAATTAGGCCTCATTTCTATTTTAGGTCTTATGGAGACTTAATTGTATTAGGTTTGTCTAGTAACACATTACCATTTGATCCATTAGAACACCTTTCACCTTTATATATGTCAATATTATTTTTTTAAATAATAATTTAAGCATTATATAACATTATTAAATCATTATGACACCTTTTAGATCCAAAAACCACTTGAAACACTCCATTATCAGTATTCACATTAAGCTTTTGAACACATAGAAAAGTCTATCTTGAACAACTAAAGATAAAACATCATTTAGCCACATAACCATGATAATAAATAAATTATAAATGACCTAAAAAATATCACCATGTTCATTAGATACTTCAAATCAAAGCATATATCCTCAAGCTCATCACTGTAACTTACTTATTTTGAACTCCCAAGACTATCAAAAACATGGTCATCAAAAATTGACCTTCAACACCTGTTTGACAAATTTAAAATAATTAAAATGAATGAACATGATACTATGACATCTATAGACCATATTAAAATATAAAAATCATATGGTCTAGTGGTAACTATTTATCTTACACACACACACACAAATATGTGTGTGTGTGTGTGTGTGTGTGTGTGTGTGTGTGTGTGTGTGTGTGTGTGTGTGTGTGTGTGTGTGTGTGTGTGTGTGTGTGTGTGTGTGTGTGTGTGTGTGTGTGTGTGTGTGATACTTGAGAATCATGACATAATATTATTCTTATTCAAGTATACCATAAACATATGTATATTCTATTGGATGATTAAGCATGTTATGTAATATAACAAGGATATATGAGAGCATATGTTTACTTGAATGAAGAATCTAAATTTAAATATGAACTTACTAGATTGAAGGAACCTTTAATTATGTAGTAATTTGTGAATTAATGTAAACCATATTAACATTTGTTAGTATATGAATTAGATTATTGATTCACTTTGGGTATAAGGAAATAAAATGTTTTTTTGATAAGTTGGTAATTAATGATATATGTTAAATAACATTAAGTGAAACATTTCATGTAAGAATTTTAGTAACTTTATGTTAATGTTTAAATTTTACTTGAATGGTATGATTGTCTTGAATTCTAATCTTACCCAAATGGTATGATTGTCTTTAAATATAGTTATATTTGCTATAAATAAAATTATTTGTTTGGCACTATTAACTTACATTTGATGTATTAAATGTTAATAAATGAGAGACTCTTGTACTAGCTTATAATGTAGTTGCTAGTAGGGGAAACTCATTATGAAATCTAGTGGTTTAAATATTTTAAAATATATAAACCAATTTGGTATTAATGGGCATCCAAAAAAAAGTAACAAACAAAAATGTAGTGGTTACAAAAATGTAGCAAGGAAAAATGTAGTGAGGACAAAACATCATAGGAACAAAACATAACAAAGGATGCACTCACACATAATATGACACAACTTTTAACTAAGGGTCCAAACTCACAAAATCACATTTTTCTTTATTATTTTGCTTGTAAATTTGGTTCATTACTTTTCCACCATGAAATGTTAACTATTGTCACCAAAATGAACTAGACAATAAATAAACAATGTGATAATCATTAAAATGTCCCAATTATGCTCTTCATGACATTTTTGCAACATTACCAATACCGCTACATTTTTTCCTTGCTATGTTTTATCCTCACAACATTTTTGTCATACTAAATTTTTATCACTACATTTTTGTCTGCTACATTATCACATAGATATATATTAATGACCCTAAATAAGTGAGTGAGGTATATTTCACTTAATTAGTACCACTAATATGTAGAGATGGTGTAATCTGATTGAGTGGTGTGTATGAAATTAACTGATCTTCAAGATCAAATAACTCTAAGAAAACTTTGGCCAAAGTAGTGTTTATGATTAAATATTGTAATTTCATCTATTTAATTTAGTTTACATGTTTTATATGATATCATGTTATAATGGTTTCTTTATGATATATTACATGTAATAGTTATCTTAAAACACATGGTTTTTAGTTGTCACTCTTGATTCTCGCACCATCATTATCTACCCATATGTGAAGGGAAGGCCATTTTATTTTTGGGAGATTGTGTGGGGGATATATGGTTCATGGTTAGTGTGGAAAAGCATTTAAATGATTCTTTCCCTCCCTTCAATAGTAATCCACTAATGACTACACTCATGATTACTTATGGATGATTCAAGTTCGATGAGACTTGAATGCTCTGTGAAGCATAGTATCATTGTAAATTATTATTAATCCTTGTATTATGTTTAAACTATAATATTTTATTATGTTTAATCATTACAATAGTTTGTTGTAACATTATATCAATAGTGGTTGAATTTGTAAATTTGCTTTTATGAAATAAATATAGTACTTGTTTTATAATCAGAATTGTACTTGATCTTGTGATAAATAGCTAAATATATTAGCTCTTGAGTTTGCTTTTGGTTAGCTTAAACTAGTTTATTTAGTTAAATATCACCATGTTATGGTTTTAGTGTCATGAAATATATAAATTGAATTAGTTTAAATATTAAAAAAAAATACATTATTCTAGTAAAAGCCAATGGGGTTGTTACAGTAATGGAACTCATTGCACCACCTCTCCTTGTCACCTTGGTAATGTTGAGTTTGGATTTAGCTTGGCTTGAATTAGCAAATGGGCTTGATAACACTATAAGAATGGAAGCTTTGCATGATAACTTTACACCAAGAGAGATTTATAAAGGTATTTTGACATAATAGAAATAAACATAAAATCTTGTTTATTAATGGGTGAGCCCTTGTATTTATAACCTTCAAAATTAACTCTAACCCAAGTGTAGTTAGGTTAAATTTAACCATTATTGAGTTTGAAATAACCCTAATTGAGTTAAGAAGGGGACATGTAATTAATATTTTGGATAGAGATCCCATTTATTAAGCATGGCTCTCTATTTTTAAATTTATGGCATTTAGGGAGATATTTTTAATTACTTAACTTTAAGGATGATGACATCATTATGACCTCATTTTTATTAAAATTTCCTATTTGAAAAATTCAATTTCACTAATTTTACATAGAAATTCTACTTAATAATTTAATTTGGTTTGATTAGTTAATTCATTCTGCGTAGCATTTTTGCACTTTAATAAGTTATTCAAGTGCCCTGCTTAATGGGTCCAAAGGCCAAACTATCACATTACTAGGTCATAAGTTGAGTGGAGATGAATCCATGATAGGTTACTATTACGTACAAGATAATACTTCAAATAGGGATACCTCAACATGATTTTGAGCACTAATATATCATGTATAGATGAAATTAGGACATTTAATGATTCCTAGGCTTAATTTATATTATTTGGTAGATATCAATCTAAAATCTGGTTGGAAGCCAATTATGGCTAGAATAGTGTGTCTAAAATTTAACCCTATTTTATAAGGTGTTTTTATCTATATTCATAGTAAAATTTTCTCAAATAATGAAAAAAAAAATTAATTCCTAAATCCCCAAAAGGTGATGGATGAGCCTTGAATGCCCTTGTGAGGAAGTAGGTAGAAAATGAGGTTGGTGAATGGTCCCTCAAAAAGAAGGAAAAGATGAAACCTATAGGTAATGGGAGTGGATAGATTTATTTAGACAAATGAGGTTATAATTAGTGTCAAAATGAGATGTCCTTATAGGGTAGATAAAAAAGGATGATTTGCCCAAAGGTGGTTATAATCATCAACATAGTGAGGTGAAAATATTGATTTTCTCAAAGGCATTAGCATAATGAAAATTTTCTTATTAGGATAGATATAAATAATGATTTGTCCAAAGGTAATTATAATCATTAGCACACAAAAAATCCCTATTTTGGTAGATGTACCAAAACAAAATTATTTTTTCAAAGTTGATTATTATCATTGGCATTGTGATTTTCCCTAATATGGTAAATCAGAAAATGGGGATTATGTATTGAATCTGTAGTCATTAAAGCAAAGTAATCTAGTATAGAGGAGAGACATGAATTTGGGCTACTTATAAATATGGATAAGCACATAATATCTAGCAAGGATTAAAATTCATTTATGATTTAATTAATCTATATGGGTAATATTTGGATAGGTCAAGAATTTATTAGGCATGAATAATAAGTATGATGTCACCATTGCTTGTAAGATCCACAAAACTAATTTTTTATCTAGCACATGATAGTATGAACCATGATATAAAACACCATGATGACATAGCCATAATATGTAGAAAGACTGACACCTAATCTAATAAATAGTTGAAAATAATGTACCAATGATAAAAACCATGATGACAATGTTGACGTATGATTATGGATGGAATTAACTATAATGCATAAATAATCACCCAATTAATGCATATATACTAAGTCAAAGCCCAATAATGAAAGAAAAACAATAAAAAAACAAATAAAAAAATATAAAAAATAATTTAAAAAAAATCAATAAAATTAAATGAATGAATAACAAAACACCAATAAAAAAATAATGAATAAAACAATCAAAACAAAATCACACAAATACATATAATGGTTAACCAAAATGCTAGTTTAAACAAAAAAAAAGTTTTCATGCTTGTGTAATAGGGTGGTACTCTTGCTGATAGGGTTATCTGTAAGTTAAAAATAAATGATGCAGGTATAACAAAGAAAGAAAAAAATAATAACAATTTTCCCCCTACATGATAGGGAACAACGATACACAAACAAGATGACAAACATTCCCCTAGTCTATAGCAGATAACAAAACAAAAAATGAGGGGAATAAAAGAAAAGGGGTAGCTGAGCTAACTCCAAATCTATGAGGCAATTGGGCATTGCCTACATAGTCTCATGAATGTAAGATCCAACATGAAATTTAGGCTAAATATATTTCTCCTATGATATCGGATAGAAGAAAACTATGAGATAGAAAACATGATTTGTGTGTAGAGGAAAATGATAATGGTCTCATAAAGTAACAAGTATGTGAGAAAATAAAAAGTGATGATGTTTAATAATCATGAAATCATGAATACAAACAAATTACACAAGCACAAGAGTATGGTTTTGGCTAAAACCACACTAAAAGGAAATATACAATCATTTATACATGAACTAGGTTCATAATGCTTGCGATGTCTAAGGTTGAGTAGGAGAATGAGCTCAAAAAATAATGAGAGCATAAATAAATTATAAAATAGTGAGAACATTGGAAATGGTTACTAGAAAAATAATGAGAGCATAATATGAAGCCCAAGTGAGCATTAATTCATCAAATTTAGACGTATAATTCTCACAATATAATCTCCAAAAATGGTGAGAGCATATTGCTAAGGCCAATAAGGATAGGGAAACTAAAGAATAAATGGTTACTTGTGAAATAACTATGAGTCTCAAAATCCTTAAGGAAAAAAAGTTGTTGAAAAAGAAAGGAAGATGCATCCTAACTAACCTAAGATACCCTATGTATCCAAATGCTACCTACATCATCCGTACAGACCTCAGGTCGATGTAGTTCTCCCAAAAATTTGAGGAAAAAGTTAAAGGTGGTGTAGATATAAATTGAATAAATAAAATGGACCATTCCAAAAAAATTAGATGGATTTATATCTCACAAGTAAATTATAAGACAATTTTCATGATTTTGGTGTCTTTTAGGATTTTTTATATCTTTTACAAATATTTTTGGAATTAAATTGTTTGCTGAAAATTTACAGTAATTTGAATTGGCATCCAAATTTGGAGATATTGCAATCAAATCCATTATTATTTTCAATATTTTTGTAATTTTCAAAGCGTCTCAACTCAATCAAGAATGATGAGATATAAAATAGTTCAACTTGTAAAATAGAGAGAGAAAAGCTTATGTTTTTTGCAAATGGCAAGAGCATGGGAGGAAGGGTAACTGAGCTAACCTCAATGTGAATCGAGTGTTAACTACATAGTCCTAAAATGAGACCTCAATTCACTATAATTCTGATGTACAATGAAAGAATATAACTATGTAGCATAAAGTTCATGAATTAGGTAAATGGCACAATATAGTAACAATAATGTAAAGGTGATGTGATAATGCATGGTAAAGGCATTGATCATAATTTTACCATAGGTGTTTATAATTAGGAAATAATGGCATAGGTCAATATATACTTTATTATGTGGTCAATTCTTCTTCTTGTGCTATAGAGGATATTGTAACTAGATATTTTTGAAATATTTTAGCCTAAAATCATTGTCTGGCTATTTTTTCACCTACAATATTAAAAATGTTAAAAGACATAGGTTAGGTGATGTCCCACCCAAAACCCTTGCCTTACATGATTCTATAATTTGTAGGTGCACACTTATTTCCAAAATAAAAATTATTTCTCCTCCTCCCACTCATAAACCTCGTTGCCAATATCTATGATCATGGAATATAGAAATTATTGCTCTCTAAATTTGAGCTACATCAAGTCACATTTAGCTATGATATTTGGAATGTGCTATTTTTGAGCTATGATTTTGTGTGTTATGTCCTATTTTTTATTAGAAATGGTGAAGGTAATCATCCTAGTGACTTTTGCTTTCCCTTGTCCACCTATGCTACAACTATTATTGGTTGTGGTGTTGCCTATGGTTTTACTGGTGGTTGTAGTTATAGTTATTTTTGAGATTATACCTATGGTTTCACTAGTTGTTACACACATGGGGGCATAAAATGAAAATGTCATTTCAACTTGGTTATGAGGTATTTCTTTCTCAACACTTCTACTTTCACATCTATCATAGAGATGAAGAATGACATTATTATTGTTATTTCTTTGGGAAATTCATGCACCTTGATTTATATGCCATTATGAAATTTGGTTACTGACATATGTTTTCCCAGATACAACATCGTATCATATTATGGCTTGGATTTTTAGCCACTATGCATTGAACCTCCCTAGCTACTCATAATGTTGCCCTATTTTTATCCACATAATGTTGGTGAACACAATAATAAGACAAAAACATGGAGTATTATTGAATAAGACTTTCAAATATTTATATTTCATGAAGTAGAGTAGAAGTACAAAAAAATGGTACTAGAATACTTACATAGCACCAATGAGGATCTTCTCTATGTTCATTTTCAACTCAAAGGCTAAAAACTAAGGCCATTTAAAATATTCATGGAGGTGTATTGTAGTACACAATGTATACCACTCATTTTTTTTCTTGCTTTGATTTCTTTTTTGTTTGACAAAATCTTTAAGTGATGCATTCAATAAGAATGAAAAATAAAGCATTTTCCATAGAATCAATTAGGATTCCCTTGCCTTCCCTTGTAGCGTATTTATTATTGGTGATGAAGTGGATTGGTGGAGCTTTATATTTATATTTTAGGATATGTAGACACCTCATTCTCGATATAAATGGATTCCTACTAGACTTCAGATTGATTTCTACCAAATAATGAAATTTAATCCTAGAAATAAATAAACATACCCATTTATTCTATACATTGGACATTTGTGATTCAGATCATGTTGAAGCATCACTATTTGGGGTATTATCCTATACACAATAGTAGAATCTCATGAATTCATCTCCAGTCAAATTGTGACCTAATAATGTGACAGTTTGGCCTTTCGACCCATTAAGTGGGGCATTTGAATAATTCCTAAAGTGAAAATTTTTAAGTAGAATGAATTAACTAATCAAACCAAATACAATAATTAAGTGAAATTTCCATGTGCAATTAGTGAAATTGAATGTTACAAAAAGAAAATTTCAATAAAAATGAGGTCATGTTGATGTCATCATCCTGAAAGTCAAGGAAGTAAAAATATCTCCCTAAATGCCATAAATTTAGAAATGGAGAGCCATTCTTAATAAATGGGATCTCTATCCCAAACATGAATTATATGTCCCTTAATTAGCTCAACTAATGTTATTTCAAACTCAATCATGGTTAACTCAAACCTAACTACACTTGGGTTATAGTTAGTTTTGGAGGCCATAAATACAAGGCCTCACCCATTAATATATAAGGTTATCTATTTCATGTTATTATGCCAAAATAAATTTAGAAATCTCTCTTGGAGGAAAGTTATCATGAAAAAATACATGTAAAGCTTACATTTTTATAGTGTTATCATGCCCATTTGCTAAGCCAATCCAAGCCAAAGCCAAAATCAACATTACCAAGGTGACAAGGAGAGGTGGTGTAAGGAGCTTCATTTCCACAGAATTATTGAGCACACAACTAAGCACATCAATTCATTGACAACATACAACACTTGCTTTCATGTAAGGTAAACTTGTTTGTTTTACTTTCATTTGATAGTTACTTATATTTTTTACTAGGTCTTTGAGTGTCTAGGCTAGATGTGTAAGTTTGTATTAGTGTGTTTTGTTTGATTTTATTTCATACTAATACCATAATAATCTCCCCTCTTAGATTCCTATTGATCACATAATGGCATGTCTAATGGGATGTGCACCCAAAAACATTCTTCACATGGACTTGTATAACCTTTTGCTAACTTTTTTTATTTTAGTTTTTTGATTTCACAACCAAAAAGGTGTAAAAATGAAGCTCTCGATTGAGACATAGGGACATATGGTTTTGTACCTATGAGATATGGTATCGCACTATGAATATGCAGTATTTAAAGTTTGGTATTACATGAAAAATGTAGTTTTGTATTTTGGAAGTGTGGTTTTACATTGTAAATTATGTTTTTCATTCATAAATGCGGTATTATATTAGATAAGTATAGGTTTGCACTCATAATAGTTAGTTTTGCATTGAAAAGTGTGGTTTTGCATTATTGAAGTACGTGTTACCTAGTAAATGTAGTATTGACTTCATAATAGTTGGTATTTCACTCAAAAGTATGATATTAAACCTACTCCCAAAAGTCAATTTTGCCTATCATAGTTGGTATTGCACCTTATAAATATGGTTTTGCACTAATAGATGTGGTTTTGTAGGGTAAATGTTGTTTTTTTATGAATAGTCTATTTTTATTATTAAAGTGTGGTTTTGAATTGATAAGTGTAGTGAAAATATGTGGTATTTCACTATAATTAATAGTAGTGTCCTATGTAAATAATAAAGGAACCTAAGAAATAAGAAAAACCTCTAATGATTTTTTCTAAACCCAAGGCTAAGAAAGGAGGTTTTTAACACTTCAAAATTTCATTCACACTTACATTTGGTGCTTAAAAATCATCTAATAATTTTTTTTGTTTTTCAAAGTTCATAAATGCAAAATAAATCCAAGAGGCCAAAATTCACTTTACACTTCAATTAATTCTTTAAAATGAACACAAATCCTATACTAAGTGCTCTTAAGAGCTTTTTTTTTAATTATTTGTTATTTGTTTTTGTTTTCTTGTAAACCCAAATTTGTGTGTATGCTATCCCCCCATCCCCTTTAGGGAACTTGAGTGACCAAAAGCTTAGTCCAAGCCTAGAAATAATGTTTCCTATGTTCTTCCCATGTTTAAATAACCTAGGTGATTCAAAAAAATGACCTTTAAAATCCTTCTAGTTTTATTTATTTTATGCACTTGGATTATGGGTCGGATTTCATCACCTCCCAATAAGTTTTTTATGGAAGAATTGAACCAAGATTTCATCTCTTGACATTATTTTAACCCCACTCCATGGTGGGGTATATAAATTGAGGGTGACTCACTAGGACATTAGTTTGAGATTTTAAACTAACTCTATTAGTAATATCTACCTTATAATGATGGACTAATCTAGACATCACACTACAATAATAAATCTAATATATGTGGTGGTTGTAAACAAAATAAGACCTTTTTACAACAAGCCAATTAGATTGGATCCAAATGGCATGTTTCTCTCTAGTTTTAACCACAAATATGGGACCATCTAGAATGAATGTAACTTATAGTTTTTAGACAAACCCCACTTGCCACAAAAATATTGTCAATTCAGGGTGAGTATCCCAAATTTATATGTCATCATACACATTATTGAGATAATATGGGGCCTTAAAACACTACTTTTCATGTGCATTTAAATTTATTATATTAACAAATTATTTCCTCTCAAGAAGGAGTATATTGAGGAAATTTGACAATATGAAGCAACCTTGTAAGTTTTTTGGGATAGGATGATACACTTAGGGATTATTTATTTATTTATTTTATTTGCATTATTTTTTAGTCTACAAATACTTTTTTTCAAAAAAACATCAAAATAAGTCATGATTCAATTGCATGTTTTTACACCACTTTTAGACTAGAGAGGTGTTGTTCTGTCCATTTGGTATCAAACCTTGCCTTAGACATTTTCAAAAAAAATTATGTATGTGCCAATTATTTGAGTGAAGTGTCATTACACTACTCATTTTGTCCCAAGTTTTTTCCTTAGAGTTTTGAAATAAAAATAATTGCCATATCTTTTGAGTGAGATAATATCATTCACTACTCATATTGTTTAAAAACCTTTGCCTTGTGTCAAACCAATTTTAAAACCATGTATGCACCATTTGGTCTACAATTGTTATCATTATGTTTCCCATTTTGGTCTAGATTGTTGTCCATTTGAGAAGCCAAGTCCTTTAAACCAAGTTCAAAATTTTTCTTGTGAAGTTTATATTCAATAAATTAAGTGGTTTGTGCCTATGCCTCACTTAATTTTGGCTTAGGTGTTTGCATCTTATTTTTAAATTATGGAATGTGAACTAATTCCTTACATGATTTAAAGATCTTTGTGCTTAAATTTCAGAAGTGGTTCTTTTCCATGTGATTTGTGTCTATTTTGTTACTTATAACTAAGGTCAAAATCCATTTTTCAAGTGCAACCTTAAACATAGTTAGTTTACATTTGAGCCTTGCTTATCACTTGGGCTTGAATGTTTTGATCCCCATGATCATTTTTGATTAATTTAGATTGATTTTCCAAATTATTTTTAGGCATGTGCCTAAGGTCTAATGTCTTTTACCAAAGGTAAAGCTTTTTCTTGAATCCACATGCCTAGTTTGAGTCCAAGTGTTTCAAATTGTTAAATTAATTTCCTTTATGTTTTTACCTTAACCAAGCATTTTCAAATCTATATTTGTTCCTTGTTTCCAAATACATATCATTTTCCTTTTAATTTTAGACCTAGTTGTTTTCAAGTCTAGCTTTGTGCCTTGTTTCCAAAGACCTAACATTTGCCCTTTCATTTTTAGACCTAGTTTATTTTCAAGTCTATTATTATGTTGTGCTTCCAAAGAGATAGAATTTTATTTAGTTTTTAGGTTTTGTTCATGTCATTTTGAGCCTAGTTTTGTGCCTTGTTTCTAAAGACTTAGTATCACTTTTGGTTTTTATACATAGATTAGAGTTGGTTAACATAATTTATTGAAATCAAGATTTAACTTACCATTTGCTTGATCATTTTTATGAAAGACATTAGACCTTGGAGACATTTTAGACCAATTTTATCATTGAGGATTTTGGATAAGAACTCCATTCCTAAGCCATATTTAGACCAAGTTTTCATTTTAGACCAAGTTTATAGACACACCAAGTTTGGGCCATTTTCCATTTAGATCGCATTTTAAAGAGTTTTGGGAACTCTATACCTTTTATTTGTGAGACATTAGTCTTATATTTGGACATGGCTTATTACACTCATAGTGGAATCATGTACAGTCCAAATGATAATAACATGGTCATGCATGACAACTTTGTTCAAGACCCATATGGAGATGATGTAGTTTGTGAGATGAATCCTTATGCTCCTTATACTACTTAATATGTATAACAAATCCAAGATCCATTATCACATTACCTAGTTAATATACCTCCATATCTAGGTCAAGAGTAAGAACAAAAATCCTAATACCCTACCAATGTGCCATCTATCATTAAACAAGCTCAAAAATAATCATACTACATTATCATTCTATAGACATATGATCCATACTTGTTTGATCATCACTTGATTGAAAATAAATACAACATTTTAGTAAGATCCATGGAGGTAGGGGCTAATTTTATATAATAATTCCCCTACAAAAACCTACCTAATCTTGTTAGAGTGCCAAGAAATATACTTTACACTTAAACTATCAAACATGGCTCTACTAGTTAACCTCAAGTGCTCATGCTAATTTCATATCAAGATCCAAATATGCTTATAAAATGAAAGAGCCCCATGGAGGATCAATTCATATAAATACAATAAACATATTATACTTATCTAAACCTAGCATAAATTTCAATACCATAGCCATATCAAATGCTCCTCTCATAGAACTAACTCTTTTAACATGAAAGCCAATTGATTTGATAGTTCAAGATAATCTAGGTATAGACCCATTTACCCAAGGTAATTTAGTAGGTGACATGTTTGATGTCCCTTTTATTGAGGAAGTGATTTTGGCCTCTGCTCAATAAAATGTGCCAAATATAGTTGATAACACATAGGTGGTAAGATAAATGTACCAACAAACAACACTCAATAACAAGTGCCTCTAATCTACCATAAGTGGTTGAAAATAGTAGGGGGTAGGATTGCCTACTTCCTAACCATAATAGGTTACTCCTATTCCTCAATTAGATACTTATTCAAGCATGAAACAATAGAGGATAAGTAATCAAGTGATAATTAGTTTTTTGCCTCAACAAGTGACGAATGTAATCCCACCTCAATAGATGATGGATAATATTACATGACAACATGAATAATCCAATTTACCACCATAATAGAGATATAATACTATGCCACCTCAACTAGGGGAAATAAATGTTCCACCTCAACATGTAATGACAAATGTACCTCCACAGTCATAGACCAATACACCTTGATAATCACACATGTTGTCTAATCAGAAACATATTTCTATTGGTCAAAGATAAACACCAAACACCTAACAAGAATCCAAATCACAATAAGTGATTTTACAACAAAAAGGTGTCAATATCCAACAAGTAATTATTAATCAACCATTTCCTTTCACTCAATAATTGTCATAGATCCAAAGATAGGGCCTTGGTTAACAACAAGTTCCCTTTATTCAACCAAGTTTGACTAGTCAACAACAAGTCCCTACTCAACTGCAATAGGCATAGTATAATCCAAAAAGCCATATCCTTTTATCATAACCCCAATTCCCTCAAAATCAAGGCCATTTAATAAATTTGAACTAGAATATTTACCAACAACTTATGAAATGTCAATAGTAACATCCCAATCCATGGATACATATTCCTAGTCAATTTACCCATCAAACCAACATTTCGTAACACTCCATGCCTCTATTATACCCTGGTCAAGGTAATCTACCTTTGAACACCCAACCACAACCATAACCAAATGTACCATAAAGTTTATTCACCCAAGAACTACAATAGATGAAATATGTGATTGCATCCATTTAAATGGAAAATCAAACCAATAAATTTAGATTGGATGATGTGTGTTCATACCCATTTAACATGGAGTATCCATTTCCTCTAGGTTATGAACTTTTGAAATTTGACAAGTATAAAGGTAAAGGAGACCCTAAACTACATATAACATAGTTATTTCTTTCTTTCCAACCTATGGCCTATAGTGACATTTACCTACTCCTTTTGTTTCCTTGAAGTCTAATTGGATAGGCTTTAGAATGGTTTCTCAAATTACCAAAAAAATTGTATCTAATTTTTACAATATCTTGGATAAGTTTGTGCAACATTTATCCTATAATCATGAGCATGATATTTTTGTAGTATTTATTAGTTAGGCCAAGAAAAACTTTGGTGAGATCTTTGCAAGATACTTATAGAGATGGAGAGTGCTTTCTAGTTTCTTCACCCATAACTTTCCAAATAAAAAATTGGCCATTATATTTACCAAAAATTTACATAGTGAAATATCTTATCATTTAGAGCTTCATTATGTGCACACATTCAATGAGAATATTGAGAAAGGATTATAAATTAAAAATCCCCTTATCAACAAAGGGATTATCAAGTTGACCTCATTAAACTAGAATCATATCCAACACCAAAATGTAGGCCCAAGTTAGAACCCTAGCCCAATCTAAGCACAATAATCTACACCATCTCAAGATAAAAACTATGAAAAACTCAAATCATATAACCAAAACAAGAACATTATTGGTAATGGAGTAACTAAGTCACATCATGTCTAAACAATTTAAACACTGTATGCTCAACTTATGCCATAAATGTAACTTAGTCAACATCAATAACTTATCCAACAAACACAACCTTCACCTTAACCTAGACTAGCTCCTCAAATGATATAGCCACCACCTTTACAATCCCCTCCTCTAAGAATAAAGCCCACTCCTATAGTCTTTTGTAACCTTGGTGATCCCATCAAAGTAGTGTTTTGTAAATAATCTATGGCCAATATAATTAGATGGTCAATTATATAACATGATCCTAAGTGTATATTATATCTAGACTAGTACACATAACATGAGTTATGTGAATACCATTGTGTTTATGGACATTCTATATTCCATTATGTGCATTTGAAATACCTTATTGAAAATATGCTAAAAAATGGGGAAATTTAGTTGGATAATAGAGCATCTACTTCCCATCAAAATATAAGTATCTTCCAAAATCATTTTCAATAGCATAATAATGCTAATTAACAACAACAACAATGAAAACCATAGTAACAATAATATCAACAACAACCAAAACAAAAATAACAATATCAACAATAGAAACAATAATGTTAACCAAATGGAAGGAACCAAGGATAAAATGACCCCAACATCCAACATACTTACCACATATTTGCATATGACTAAAACAAATTTGTGGGTCATATTATGAGTAGACATGTATCCACCATTACCATTAATCCTATACCAAATTCCAATACACTAAGACCATTGCCTAATAATTCCAACCACCTTACCAATACGAGTAATCCTTCCTTGACCTATGACCATAGCCAAGTGTAACAAAACCAAAGGATTACCATCTCAAGACCTTATGATGATAACTCCTCATTGCCCCATGATCACAACCAAGTGCACTGGTAACCAATAATTATCCTATCTAGCCCATCTTCATCATACTCTAGTTGCAGTGATCTTGTATCCAATTGGGATTACATAATTGTAAATTGATGGTCTAATATTATCATCCCAGACCCATAACCTATTTCCAATGACCTTATCTAACCTACTATGTTAGCTAATAATAAGACAATTACCACTATTAAGGAAAAGACATATGAAATTATGGAATAATTCCAAAAGACACCCAAACAAATTTCTATTTTGGATTTTTTGTGGACATCTACCATCCAAAATAATATCCTTACAAAACTCTTAGGCCAATCATAAGTTCAAACAACATAACCCTAGACAAATTCCAAGCTTTGGTTGGACACCTATCCCTAGTCCAATAATTAACCTTTAACCAAAGTGATATGTCATCCCTTGGACCTCTTTATAATAACCCACTATACATTAAAGTTGTCATCATGTGTATCAAAGTTAAATGTGTCCTCATAGACAATGGATTAGGATTGAATATTATGTATTTAAAGCTAATCAAGCATCTAGGATATGCAACAACCAACCTTTATCTAAAAACTATTACTATCAAAGCCTACGATAATGAAGAGTGGGAATCATAAGGAGCCATAATTTTTGTAGTGATCATTGGGACTTTGACCTAGATACACTTTTCCATGTGTTATACCTAGACTTATCATACAATTTACTTTTGGGTAGACCATGGATACATGAAATTCCTACAATCCCTTCAACATTGCACTAGTGTATCAAGTTTCCATGGATATTTATAACCATATCAACATTTCAAGTATTTGGAGGTTGAATATGAAAGTTATAGTTACTACTTTGGCCTACACCCAGTGCCTAAGAAGGATAAAGAGAAAGAGATACTTTTTGTATTACTAGAGGCCAATTATATAGACCTTGCCTCATCTTCACATACACCTCTTATCAAAATGTATAAACATTTTACCATTTTAGATAATGGTTTTTTGATGCTTAAAATTGTGCTTGATTCTAATTAAAAACAATGGGAAGTTTCAAGCTGTGGGACATTACGGCTTGAAACAACCTCTAAATTTTAGAGAATTTGGTTTCTTCTTTATATCAAGTGTTGGGGGAAAAAGGATAGAAAATTAAAATGCAAATGCATCAAATGAAATCTAACTATGGCGATGCACCTGAGTGTAATTTTGATCCTAATCTTGAGCACAGTGAGACTATATGTAGGATTCATTTACATTTAAGAGCAAATAAGTGTATGATCAATGTAAAAGATTAAAATAATAAAAATAGAGGCTCACAACAGAGACTTCTTTTGCTGAGATAGAGAAAATGTCAACAAAGGCATAGGGTTCAATCTTCTTATAAGAATCTTTTGATCACATAAGAGGCGTAGAAACATGTACAGTTATGTAGAACTTCCAACACAAGAAAATGAGACAAAATCAAATGACATTCCTAATCACAACTCTAGAAAATCTACAGTCTAGACTACTTTTGCAAATGACACAGATAATATCAACAAAGGCATAGAGATTAATCTTCTTAATCCATTTAGCCACATAAAAGGCATAGAAACATGCACAGTTACATCAACTTTATAACTCAAGAAAATGAGACAAAAGGAAATGATACTACTTGGTCACAAAATCTAGAAAGTTTCTACTATAGAATCCTCCAAAAATCTCCCCATTTCTGATACTGATCCTCCTCTTTTATAGCCTCAGATGTCTCATCCCATCACCACATTTCCCACACAATTCTACTCTACCCTTAACTCACAGGGGACAAACAGATGGTGCTTTCAATGTTTTCTAGCCCCAAAAAACTACCTAATGAACTATTCCATCTACTGGAATTAACTCTAGCTGAGTTTCCCTCCAGATTGATCACACATTCCTAAAATTATGGCCCAATATTGAACTCTAATTGAGCTGGAAGTGCCTATACGGGACCCTCTATTCTGTTGAAATGGAAAAGAACACTTAGGCTATTCCCTAAAGATCTTATTTCTTAGGAAAAACTGGAGGATGACACTTGGTGGCTTTCACCTGATTTATCAAAGACACATGACACTTTCCGCTTTCTCTACAACCTACCTGTAGAAATATTTGGGATGCATATTAGGCTCCCATAGATGGTGACACTTGGTGGCTTTTGAAAACTTTTGAAATAAAACTCGGGACCCACCATGATCTTTACTTAGCAATGAAACTCAAAGATGATCTCTCAAATGTTGACACGTGGAGGCTTATGTGGCTTCGAGGAAGATATGTGGTGTATTCCACTGCTTTAGCTAAGGGTATGTGGTGGCTTTCACTTTTCCTAGGAATGAAGTAGAAAGGGGTTCAGAGAATGACACATCTTTGGTACTTAAACAAAATGAAACAAATGCCCTACTACCTTCCAAAAGGGTGCTTGACCCCTTTGGTTTTGGGACACTCCCTTAAACTACCTGATGAACCAAAATGGTTCAATGGTTCAATGGTTCAACACTGCATGCCATTTACATGTTAACTGAGGTATTGAACCAAAAATGTTGAACCAAGGCATTGAACCCAGGTGTTGAACTAACTGTCTCTTGAATGCCAACACATGGTGACTTCCACTTTTCTCTAAAAAATTAGTCCAAGGCCTTCTGCGATTGCCATCTGGCACTTTCTGCTTCTTTCTGCTACTTAACTTATTGAAAACCTTTGCTGAGAAATAGAATGAAATGAAAGTGCTAATATGAGATGTAGATGCTGACACGTGGTGCATTCCATTGAGTTGCTATAAGATATGTGGCACATTATGTGGCTCTCTTGAAATTTAGGGAAGGTGCTCTGGATGACTCCACTTGGCCAAAACCTGTGCTCAGACTACACCACTTGGTAACTTCTGTTGCTCTTCGATACTTAGATAAAAAATGAATCAAAATAAACAAACCCACACTCTATTTTAAAACTTCTACCACCATGACCAAGGTATGCAGGAACAAAACTGTAGTGTACGACTGAGAATTAGAATGCAACGTAGAGTAAAAAATTTTACTCTATAGTTACTGGTGACCCCTAGGACTTTTGAGCCTACTCAAAAAGAAAACTCCACCTTCTACTAGATCAAAATTATGAAATTTATAGCCTCAAAAGAGCTATCGACATATGTTTAAGACACTTATTTAAAAATAAAAGTGGGAAAACAATGAAAAACAATGCGAGAAAGGGAAATTATTTAACTATAATACATTAGAGACCCAAGTTAATTGAAATGCTTCAAATAGATTCCATTTATAGGAATCTCTTCAGGATCTCCTTCCATCGACTCTAGCTCAAATGAGTTTTTTTGCTTGTATGCATGAATTTTATATGGGCCAGTCCATAATGCTTCAAATTTGGTATGTTGACCCAGCTTGACAGCCCTTGCATCCCATTTCAAAATAATTGAGCCTATTTCAAAATTAGGATTCAAAGTCCTTTTATCAAAATAGTTCTTAACCATTCCCTAATGCTTAATCAATGAATCATGGGCTATATCCCTCCTTTCCTAAACTTCCAAAAGTTCTACAAGTCTAACCTACATGGGGCCATTTTCTTTAATTTCAATTTTTTTGACTAGCTGGAGAGCAGGGATTTCCAAGCTTAAGGGAATCATAGCAGACTTTCCATATACCAATTCATATGGGGACATTTTAATCACCTACTTAGGCATGATTCTATCAGCCCATAGTGCTAGATTAAGCACTTTATGCCACTCTTTGTGAAGATCGGCCCCTACTCTTTTGATGAGTCTTATCAGGTTCTTGTTGGTTGATTCTACCAGACCATTACCTTGAGGGTAATAGTTAGATGAAGTTTTCAGATATATTCCATGTTTCAAAGCAAAGCTAGATACTCTAGACACCAAGAATGCTTTTGCATTATCTAAAATTATGGTGTGAGGAGCCCCAAAATGGGTAGTGATACTCCCTAGAAAATCTAGTATCATATTATCTGTTGCTTCCTTAAGTGGGACTGTCTCAGTCCATCTGGTGAAATAGTCTGTGGCAATTAATATCCATTTATCACCCATACTGGACACTAGATTTATCATTTCAATGAAGTCAAGACCCCATTGAGCAAAAGTTTCATCCACAATTATAGGACTAAGGGGCATGGT
Source organism: Torreya grandis (assembly GCA_037957365.1). NCBI lineage: Eukaryota > Viridiplantae > Streptophyta > Pinopsida > Cupressales > Taxaceae > Torreya > Torreya grandis. The sequence continues at coordinate 250,845 of JARHVA010001803.1, forward strand.
TGCATTCCTCCTCATCCCCATATAATATTGGCAAGATTGACATTTTTTAATCAGCTGATAACAATCTATAAATAAAGTAGGCCAAAAATATCCTACCTCACTTATCTTTATGTCTATGGTCTTTGCAAAAAAATTCCAACCTGATATGCCATGATGCATTTCGTGTAGTATTCTTTTAGCCTTAGCCTGTTCTACACATCTTAACAATTTTCCATCAAAATTTCTTCTAAAAAGGACTTGTTCAATTAAAAAAAAAATGAACTCCCTGTATCCTATAATATCTCCTCTCATTTTGAGGGAGTTCTCTCAGATAAATCCCATTTTTCATAAAATGAATCTTGCTTGTGACCCAGGATTCCTGATCAACCTCTTGTATCTTTAACACTGTCTCCGTCTCTCTTTTTGAATCTGCCTCCTCAGGTGATATCTTTTCAAGTTCTTGGGTCATATATTAGCATAGACCCCTGCTTCTGACTAGCTTGGTGGGTCTAACCTCTACATCATATTCAAAGATCTTAGTGATCCAATTGGCTCTTTTCATAGTAATTTCTCCCTCAATGATGTATTCCCTGACACTTGAGTGAGCTACAAGTATCAAGATTTTGTTCCCTGGTACCATATGCCTAAATTTCTTAAGGACTTTTACCATGGCATAGGCTTGTCTTTCCAAAAAATTATACTTGGTCTCATAATCCCTGAGAGTTCTTGAGAAAAAGGATATTGGGTGTTCCCCCTCTAACCTATCATTCTTTTGAGTCAAGACAACATCAATACTTGACTCTCCTCCATAGGCATACATTACGAAGGGCTTGAAAAAAATTGGGTTTTTAAGCACTGGGGCTATTGAGATAGCCTTCTTGACCTCTTCAAAGGCTTGCCTTCCTTCTGTAGTCCATTTGAAGACTAGGTCTTTCTTTAGCAAGAGTTTCATTGGTCTTACCAAGCCTACAAAATTAGATATGAATCTACTAACAAAATTGATCTTCCCTAAAAAGGATTGAACTGCCTTTTTATTTACTTGAAGTGGTAGGTTCATTATAGCTATGATTCTCTTGGGATCTATAGAAACTCCTTCTTTAGATACTATATGTCCCAAAAATTTGCCTTGAGGTACAACAAAGATGTATTTCTTGGGATTCAATGATATCCCAAAATCTTGACATTTCTTAAAGATAGATTCTAAATGATCAAAATGATCATCAACATTTTTTGAAAAAATAGTGAGGTCATCCAGATAAACCAAGATGATCCTATTTATAAGCTCACCAAAGGCCATATACACATCTCTTTGAAAGGTGGCTCCCACATTTGATAAGCCAAATGGCATCTTAGCATATGCAAATGTTCCCCATTTGGTAGTAAAAGTAGTTTTGTACTGATCCTCATTAGCCAACTAAATCTAATTATATCCAGATAAACCATCTAGTAAAGAAAACCTCTTTGATCTAGCCATAGTTTGTATAATTTGTTCCATGGAGGGCAAGGAATAGTGGTCTTTCAAAGATGCTCTATTTAGATCTCTAAAATCTACACACAGTCTTACATCTCCATTCTTTTTCCTAATTGGTACTAGATTTGATACCCAAGTTGAGTGCTTGATTGGAAATATTATTTTAGAATCTAAAAGTTTTTGCAATTCATCTACCATTAGAGGCTCAATCCTTGGATTTACTAGCCTCTATTTCTATCTGATGGGCTTAGACCCTTTAGTCAATTCTATTGTGTGCTGGATAATGTCTCTATTGTATCCATGAAGGTTTTCATAGCTCTAAGATATGACTCTATCATATCTCTAGCATAATTCAATTAGTCTTTCCTTCTCTTCTTGAGTTGCATAATTCCCAACTTTTATCCTTTTCTCATCACTCACCTCTATTTCAGAATAGTCTACTTTGTCTACCTAGAAGCTTTTCTTTTCCAGGCTTACATCCTCTAGGTCAAAAAAGTTTTCTAAGGTGGTTAATCCCTTAGGGAGCTTATTAGTCCTTAATTATATAATCTGATCACCATATGCCTCTTCAATTTTGGTTTGCAACTAATCAACAAACTCATCTAATTATTGTAAGAAAGAGACTACCTGAGCATTGTTTTCAAATACTTGCCAATTCTCATCATTGTCTAGAATGGTCGGCCTCACTATAACTTTTACTGACTCATTATTGACCAATAGGCTAGTTTTTGGGTTAAATTATGAGCCAATCTAGGCCATCCTATCAGATTCAGAGTTTTGACTTTTATGGATTATCTCAATATTGAAAGACTCAAAATCTTCTATCAAATCCTAAATCTTATGACTGTAGGATCTCATTCTCACATTTTTGGCTACTGCCTTTTCTCTAATTTGCTTTCCTACTAATTTTGAATCTCCTTTCACTTTTAGATTCTTAATTCCCTTTTTCTTCGCTAACAGGAGCCCATGTAATAACGATTCATACTCAGCATCATTATTAGTGCAAGTAAATTGGAATCGGATAGCCCTTAAAATTTTATCACCATTCAGAGCAGTAAGACAAATTCCTGCTCCAACACCATGTTTGCTCCTAGCCCCATCAAAATTCAAAGTCCAAATATCTGAATCTTGAGTAGTAGGTGCCTCTTCCTTTATAACATTTGGGATAACCTAATCCTCATCAAAAATAACATATGTGCCCAAACCAATAGAGTCATAGTTCCCATACGGATCACTATGCATCATAGCCAACAATTGGCTATTTTCTTCTTCTTAATCATGCTCAGTCTAATCACCTAGCTCTTCAACAAAAGCCTTTTTTCCTTATTTAAAATAACATGATCTGCCTCTAATCTTGTTGTTGGTTTGTTGGTGATATGGTCTTTTAACAGTGGTTCAGATATAATTTTCATCTTCAAACTGTATCTAGTTCTCAGGATGAGGTGAGACCAGTCAAGAGACATATATCCTCCTATTTTTGCTGTAAAGTCTCTGGATAAACATAAACCAAAAATTGGATGTATATCTATGACTACTACATCTTGGTTGACAATTATATTGGGACATGTGTATAACTGCAATGGGAGTTGTTTAATTCTCCCTATGGTTTGTACTATTTTGCCATCTAGCTACATAACTCCCTTTGTAAGGGGTTCATATTTTATTTTTAAAGCATCAGCTATTTGCTTGGGCATCATAGTTGTACTAGCTTTTGAATCTATTAATGCATCATGCAAGAGTTTCTTTCCAACTATTAGAGTCGAATAAAAAGGCTCTGGTTTGGATTTACTTACTTGCACTGCATCATTCACAAAGGCTATTGTCTTTGGAGGAACCGTATGTTTAAGCTTTTCTTTTCTAGCAGGTCCTTCCTTGGTGACAGTACCTTTGGGCACTACTTAGCCTTGCAGAGATTCTTATAATAGTGTCTTCTATTTAAGAATATCCAATATATCCCATATTGACACTTGTGTTGGAGTCTTCTTCAATTGGTTTACTACATTTATCGACCCCAAAGGTTGAGTTTTTTAAACATAAGGATATCTTGTTTTCTCCTAAGTTTGGGTAGGAGTCCCTTGATCTTGCATCGACTGAGGCACTTCTTGTCTGACAGCAGCATTTATTTTCCCTTGAGATGGAGGATTACTCATGACTTGACCATTTACAAATTTGGGCTGCTCCATCATTCTCCTCTTTGATCTAGTGTAATAATATGATTGCACCACTAGTCTTTTGGAGGTAGATGCCTTGTTCAAGAAAACCAATTCTTCATCTTCAACCCATGAGAACAAAGCATGTTCTAAGGTTATTTCCTCCTCTTATTGCAAGGACATTCCTTGCATCTGGGCCACTAGGACTAAATTATGCATACTGAGAAATTGGTAGGCTTGATTGTCAGTGGTACTGGTAAACTGACCATCCATTCTTCTTTGCTCTGCCACCCTTTATTGCAAATTACCCCTAGGACAATCTCTAGGTGTATGAGCATTATTGCAAGGGAAACACCAGGAATTAGAATCCTCCACATAATTGTTTTGCCTTGGAACCATCTCCCTATTTGAGTTGGGAGGAATGGTTTGTGAGGGTGTGGGAACTGCAACTAATTGATTCGATGGCTGATAGTTAGTTTGTTTTGGGGGACCTTGATATTGGTTTAGTTAGGACAAAAACTTGTTTCCTTGATATCCTTGATAAGGAGGCTTAGGGAAAGTATTCTACTATCTCTTTATATTAATAAGCTCATTAGAGAATGTCCTCATGATATTCTTGATATCATCCATCTTAGATGACTGAGCAGAGGTAGGCTCTTTTGCAGATAGTTGAGGGTAAGTGTACATAGGCACAGGTGGGATTACAAATTTAGAAACTTCCTAAGGTAAGGGCAAGGAAATTTTTGGGAAAATGGGCATTAGAGGCCTTCGAGGTAACTTTTTAGCATCTATTAAGTGATTCTCAGCTCTAACCGCACATTCATAAGCCTCTGGCAGAGTGTGTCCTCCAAGTGACTGAATCATAAGAGATATATCTGAATTTAAAGCTTTGAGATAAAACACTATGGCCATACCTGATAGTGGTCTAGCTATAACAGGGATTCTATCCCAAGTTGTTTGAAATCTGGTGTTGAAGTCAGTCATGTCCTCCTGTGGTCCCCTTTCAATGGTGATTAACTATTGTAACAAAGAAGACTTATCACCTTTCTTTGAAAATATTTCAAAGAATAGATCTCCGAGTTGGTAACATGTAGATATGGTATTAGGGGTCAAATACCAATACCATTCTAAAGCCTTCCCCTTAAAAGAAGCTGCTAATAACCTTATGGCCACATTTTTTTTTGTGACAACATGTATGGCACAAACACTAATACGTCTTGAAGATGTTCCACGGGTGTTTTAGAGTCTTGTCCACTGAATTTAGGTAGAGCTTTGAGGGCATTTATTGGGATAGGATCCCAAATGGCTGGTGGTGTTAGGAGGATTAAGGGGCTACCAATGTTCCAGCTTGCATAATTTCTTGGGGGTATAGGGGCTCCCATTTTTGGTATTGGTACAAATTGGATAGCTCTTCTTCTTGGACTAGTTACCAAAGGTAGCAAAAGAATACCTAGATTTGTAGCAGACTGTGATCTAGTGACTGGTCCATAGCTTTGATTCCTCATAGCTCTCTGGTTCATACAGTCTAGGGGAATCTTTACCCATGACACATTCCATATTGACAAGCTTCTATAGAACCCCAAGTTCTATGGAAGACCTAAAGATAATCCAACTTGCATGGAATGGTGATGAAATGGAAAATGTAAGATTCATATCCCAACACCTATTATCTTCATACTAGACACTTACCAAGAAAAAGACCCACTTTCCAATGATGATTCCTAGTTGTATAAAGACAAATTGGCTGATTTTTACCATAGTGAAAAGTATCCCATCCCTAATAAGATCATGGATAAACAAACTTATGAAGGTGGAGGTTGGAAGCAAAATTAGCAAGGAACTCTTGATCCCATTTCTATGACTAGATACAAATGACTATATGGTCTTGGATTTTAACTGCCTTGGGGTAACCCCATATATCTTATTTGTGTTCCAATGCTAATGACTAGTGATGAATATGCCAAAAGTGAAGCAGAGTTTAATCATATCATATATGAAGACATTACCAGTACCAACCATTTTGACCTATGTACCATTTGCACCATTATCCTAATAATTTAAGATTCCACACTTCCCTTTTATCATCCTCAACTTATAGACTGGGACTAATATGAATCTATATTACCTTTAGAATATTTTGAAAATGATGAGGCCTTTTGATATTTTATAGGGCTAAGAGACAATTTTCCATTGGAAGACCACAGATAGAGGTTTCTTATCAAACTAGATCCTTTAGGCTATTTTAGAGATTGAGTGAACACACTTAGCTAAAAACAAAAGAATAAAACATTGAGGTCCCAAAGTGAAAACCTCTTTAAGGTGATTTTGGACTAGGGTAAAAGTAAAGAGAAAGGCTAATGTTTTGGTAAAAGCCTATTTTAGGGTCCACTAGATAATGGTGTTCACCTTTCCTTGAATGAAGCTTAGGTGACCACCAATAATGAACTTGTTTTTGGTCTAAGTTTAGTATAGAAGGACAAAAATACTTTGATAAAATTATCTAAAAATGTCTTACAGCATTTATAACATGAACATTACTACTATTAGGTGATTTATATTCATCCTACTTAGAAGAGATTAAAGAAATAGTCCGACCAGAGGACTTTTCCATTGCAGGGCAATTGAAATCTTTGCTAACCATTATAGAAGATGGATTGACTCTCCTAGTATAAGATACTATGTAAGTCAACATTGGGAATCCAGATGAACCTAAGTGGATCAAATTAGGCATGTACCTCATTAAGGAGGAATGTGAAGTTTTTAGAACCCTTTTGAGGGAATTTGTTGGCATATTTACATGGGCATATTCAAACATGCTAGGTTTGGACCATGCCTTGGTTTTACACCATCTTGTTTTACATCCTAATTCTAAACTTATAAATTATAAACTATGTAAGATGAATCCTCATATTATTGTATTAATAAATAAAGAGTTGAAAAAACTCTTGGAAGCAAGATGTATTAGACTGATTGACTATTCATAGTGTATCTCAAACATTGTGCGTATCAATAAAAAGCCAGAAAGGTTCATAATTTTCAATAATTTTAGAGACATCAACAAGGTTTTCCACAAGGATGATTTTCCTCTACCAAATATTAACAAGATAGTTGACTCCAAAATTGGGTATGAAATGATATCCCTCAAGGATGTATTTTTAGGGTATAATCAAATAAAAATTACACCAGAAGAGAAACACAAAATAACATATAACACTCCTTGTGCAATGTTTTGCCATCAAGTTATGTCATTCAACCTCAATAATTTTGGGGCTACATATCAAAGAGGTATGATTGTTATATTTCATGACATGATGCATGATATTATTGAAGACTATGTCAATGACATATTGGGTAAATCAAAAACCCATGTAGATCATCTAGGTGTGCTATGAAGGATATTTGAAAGGCTTCATGAGTACAAGGTTTGAATCAATCCAAATAAGTGCATCTTTAGTGTCACTTGAGGAAAAATTTTAGGATTTTTTATCTCTCGTCTAGGTTTTTAAGTTGATCTTACCAAGGTATAAGCCATTACAAAGATGCTACCACTTTCCATTTTGAAGAAACTCCACATTTTATAGGGAAAACTTTAGTCTATTAGATGCTTTATTTTTTAGTTGGATGATAAATTCCATCCTTTTACTCACTCATTAAATAAATGTGTCATATTTATTTGGGATGAAGAATGTCAAAAATCCTTTTAGTGCCCCAAGGAATATCTTACCAATCCACTTGTTTTGTTACCACCACTACTAGGGAGGCCATTTTTACTATACCTATCTACCATGGATGAATCCCTAGGGGCACTTTTATCTCAACATGATGAAAATTGGAAAGAATGTATTGTGTACTATTTAATTTTTACGCTTGTATCATATGGACATAACTATGCACCAATAGAAGAATATTTTTTAGATATGGTCTTTGCAGCCCAGAAATTATGCCATTACATGATTAACAATAAGACCATAGTCATTACCAAAGTATATCTGCTCAAGTGTATACTATAAAAGAAAACATTAAAAGGTTGCATGGTTAAATGGATCATGCTATTGAGTGAGTTCAATATTAATTATTTCAATAAAAAATCCATAAAGGGATAAGTACTTACATAATATATTGTTGAAACTCCCCTTTTAGTATTAAACCACTCAGTTTTACATTTCCAAATGAGTCTGTATGACCATCATAAAAAAACCTCCTAATGAGCAACATTGGAAGCTATATTTTTTACACCATAAGGGGATCTTATTAACAAATGATTTGATATTAAATTTCCTTATACTATTAACATGGCTAAATACAAATCACTCATTGTAGGGATTCATCAAGTAGTACAATGGAACATTCAACATATTATGGTTCATGGTGTTTCTCAATTAATCATCAATCAGGTTACAAACCACTTTCATACCAAATATGATAAGTTGGTACCATACAAGGCCATGGCAGACATTCTCAAGTAGTAGATTTACATATTTATATTGAACACATACCTAAGTATAATAAAAACATAGCAGATGCCATGGCTACCATTGGTTCTTTAATCTGCAAGATAGATAAGGAAGAAAACTATTAATTCCTTGTTGAATATATTCTAGCACCTCCTTGTGAACCTTCAATCATTATAATGATCTATGATAATTTTGTTCCTAGTTTTATTTGGTATTTAAAACTATATAACTAACTTCATGATCACATTCGTCCACTCGACTATTAAGGTAAACAATAAAAAGCCTTTATAAGCCAAGCCTTCCAATATACCCTACTTAGCCCCACCCTTTACCATATAATATTTGATAAAAATTTGATTCATTATTTGAATTTGGTATAATCCACATTAATGTTGAAGGAAGTCCATGAAGGAGTATGTGGAACACACATCGACAAGGCCATCCTTACCAAAAAGCTCCTACATAATGGATATTATTAGATAACTATGGAAGTAAATGCAGTTAATTATGTCAAAAGATGTGATAAATTTCATATTCATGCCAATTTTATTCATTTTATGGATAGAACACTCAAACAAATGCTTATGCCATAGCCATTTTTAACATGGTGATTCGATCTAATTAAGAAGATTAACCCTAACTCATCTAATGGTAACACATCATTACCACTGCTAACTATTTCACTAAGTGGGTTGAAGCTATACCCCTCACTTATGTGATCAAAAAAAAAATTTCAAAATTCATCTTTAACCATCTCATATGTCGCTAAGGTATCTTATCTGACATTATACCTAATAATGGTAGATTATTTAAGAACAATAATTTCAAATCCCTATATGCCAAGTTCAATATAACTCAACATTTTTCCACTGCATATTACCCCCAAGTTAATGTCTAATTATAGGAATCTAATAAGATCATTATCAATATTCTTAATAATATTTTTTATGATTATGGATATTATTGGCACTTGTTAATATTCTATACCTTTTGAGCTTATTCTACTAATTACCATACTCTAATAAGAGGCACACCATATTCCCTTGTCTATGGAATTGATTCCATTCCTCCCATTGAGGTTTAGTTACCTTATCTATGTATCTCATTGAAACACATCATAGATGATGAATATTATAGAGTAGTTTGCTTGAAAGAATTGGAGTTACTAGATGAAAAATGCATGGATACTTTAAATAGGCTTCAAGCATATCAAAATCAAATACACAATCAATATAACTGTTGGGTCAAACATAAATAGTTTGATCTTTGTGATATTCTCCTCAAAGAAAAATAAAATAATACCATGACTGATAAAAAGAAGAAAGGTAATTTCAAGCCTAATTGTATATGCCCTTATGTCATTATTATTAATTATGGCTCTAGAGCATATAGGAATCTGTAAACTATATTGATATGAACTTGATGAGCCTATGAACATAATACATCTTAAGAATTATTTTATTTGAGTAACCCAAGGTATTTTATATGAGGCTCATTTATATCATATTGTACTACCACCTTCCTTGTATCATACCATATACCATTCTTTCCATACCTTCACTATTAATCAAATCTATGTTACCCTCTCTACCCACCCTTTTAGACCTTGGTTTTTATCCATTAGTTCTTTGACCACCTTCAATGATTGGAATCAAATGATGTTTCAATAGTTGATTCATTATTTCACAAAGAGATAATATCTTGGACTAGTATGATAGTGGTTTGGTAATTACATTCTTCATTATTATAACATTTTATTTCATTCCTGGTGATACTAATTATAACCACCTTTGTAAAAATTAGTGTCACTGACCTATGCCATTATTACTTAATTATAACCACCTACAATAAAATTAGGAGAAACACCTTTACCATGCACTGCCACATCACCTTGCCATTATTATTACTATATTGTGTTATTTGCCTAATTCATGAAATTTCTAATACCTAGTTGGATTCATCCATTGTACATTAGAACCACAATGACTTGAGGTCTCATTTTAGGACTCTATAGGCATCACTCAATTCATGTTGAGGTTAACTCAGTCAACCCTCTCCCCATGCTCTTTTCATTTGCAAGAAACATAAGATTTTATCTCTCCATTATGTGAGTTAAACTATTTGGTATCTCGTCATTCTAGATCGAGTTGAGACACTTTAAAAATTACAAAAATACTTGTAAAAGATATAAAAAATCCTAAAAGACACCAAAATCATGAAAATTGCCTTAGAATTTCCTCGTGAGATATAAATCCATCCAAATTTTATAGGATGGGCCATTTTATTTATTCAGTTTATTTCTAGACCATATTTGTCTTTTTCCTCCCATTTTTAGGAGAACTACATCGACTTGAGGACTGCACAGATGATGTAGGAAACACCTAGATATATAGAGTATCTTAGATTAGTTCAATCACATTTTCATTTCTTTTTTGACCACTTCTTTGCCTTAAGTATTCTGAGACTCCTAGTTATTTTACAAGTAACCATTTATTCTTTAGTTTCCCCATCCTTATTGGCCTTAGCCATATGCTCTCACCATTTTTGGATATTATATTGTGAGTATTATACATCTAACATTGATGCAGTAATGCCCAATTGAGATTCATCTTATACTCTCATTATTTTATGAGCAACCATTTCCAATACTCTCACTATTTTATGAGTTATTTAAACTCTCATTGCTTTTTAAGATCATTCTCCTTCTCATCCTTAGACATCATAATAATTATGAACACAATTCATGTATGAATGCTTGTCTATTACCTTTTAGTGTGATTTTAGCCAAAACCATATCTTGATCTTGTGTAATTTGTTTGTATTGATGCTTTTATGATTATTGAAAATCATACCTTTCTATTTTATCACACACTCATTATTTTGTGAGACCATTCTCATTTTCCACTACACATCAATCATGTTTTCTATCTCATCATTTTCTTCTATCCCATATCTAGGGAGAACTACATTTGGCCTAAAGTTCATCTTGGATCTTGCATGCATGGGACTGTATAGGCAATGTCCACTTGCCTCATGCATCTGAAGTTATCATGGGTACCCCTTTTCTTCTATTCCCCCCCATTTTTTTATGTTTTTGTCTCCTATAGACTAGGGGAAATGTTTGCCATATTTTTAGTGTGTCATTATTTCATATCATGTAGGGGAAACATTGTTAGTATTTTCTTGCTTTGTTATACCTACATCATTTATTTTTAGCTTAGGGTTCACCCTGTTGCCAAGAGTACCACCTTTATTATGCATGCACAAAAACTTTATTTTCTATTTACACTAAAATTTTGGTCAATCATTGTTTGTGTTTATGTGATTTTATTTTGATTGTTTTATTTATTGTTCTGTGTATTGGTGTTTTGTTTTTCTTTCATTTAATTTTATTTTTGTCTTATTGTGTTTTTTGTTTATTGTTTTTTATTTGTTTTCCTATTTATTTGATTTCATTATTGTGCCTTAACTTAGTATATATGCATTTATTGGGTGATTACTTGCACATTATCATTAAGTCCATCCATATTCATACTTCAACATTGTCATCATGGTTTTTATCATTGGTGCATTATTTTCAATTATTTATTAGATTAGGTGTCAGTCCTTCTACATATTATGGTTATTGTTGGCCAACTTTGGTCTACATACCAAAATTTTGCTAATTTGGAATAAGGAGATAAGCAATGTCTTAATTAAAGAGTGATACAATGTCATAAGGAGTATATGTAATTCAAGAGGAGATCACATGGAATTTAAAATATTTTGAAACACTTTATGCATGATTAAAGTGTGAAAATGGTGATTTTAGACAACCAGACCATCATAACACATATTATAAGAATAAATGGGTCAATTTAGTTGCACATTTTGAACCTTGGAAAGAATCTCAAGCCAAAATATCACTTGAAAATGAAGTTATTCTTGCATAAATCATGCTCTACAAATTTTGTATCTTGATGAGTTCTCTATCTCAAGATATGAACTTCCATAGTTGAACTTACATAATAGTACATACACACAGACATGAATATTGAGCTTCATGAAATAATCATTTGAATTCAAAATTTGTAAGGTAAAATGTCAATATGATAAGTGTTGATATCTTGGGAGCTTAGGTAGAATATCTATGACACTTGTAGGGTTAAAGAGTCAAAAGGTGTCCAAAAGTAGATCAATGATCCACATTCAATCAGATCAAAGATCCAATGATGAGAAAATATCTAACATAGTTAGTGGGTCTAGTTAGATCAATGGTGTGAATTAAATCATACCATGAAGATCTAATGTTATAAGTGAGGGTCAACTAGTTAGTAGATCTTGAGGACCAATACAAGGTTGACAAGTCGCATGGTCATAGTGGTTAAGAAAATCAATAGTACACATTCAATCAAGTAGATATAGATTGATGGCACACATTCAATCAGATTAGGAAGATCAAAGATGCACATGAGGGAAAAAAGTAAACAAGCTCAAGATGAATGTGAAGTTTCTATATGGCACAAGCATAGGGGTAGATGGAGATGATAGTAGGATCATATGAACAAATAATGAGTTGACAATTGGTACAATGTGAGAAGCCCATATCAAGATCAAGGGTCAATATCAAAATTTGAAAGCTAAGGACTTCATAAAGAGCAATTATGACCAAGGTTTAACTAGAGTAGATCTTTCAAAGGGTAGCCATGGAGGTAGACACATCAGATTCATTTCTAAAGATAGTATCATGATTATGATCCTTTTCTCCATTCTTACACACTAAAATGAACTAGTAGGGAGCAATACATGCTAAAACAAGATCATTATATATTAATCCAACTATTGTAACTAATATGCTAGAGTATAAACTTCAAATAACTTGATCCCATCATTGTAACCATAAGGAACATCAATGTAGGCCATAAACATATTGAAAGGGACTAAAACAATCGTTATGTCCATTTTATAGAAGTATTCTTAGACATTATGATATTTCTTAATGGCATCAATGCTAGAATGATCGAGATATTGGTCATTATGTTCCCTTATCCACTCTCCCATGCATTTACCCATCTCTTTCATCCACTTATACTATATAGGATTCTAGGCCTTATAAACAATCCCTCTATTTGGCATGACGTAACTCTACCAATATTTTTACTGTAACACATGTTTGATGCAATAAAAGATTGAATTCCTCTTTTGCAATCTAAGTTGAAGTGTGTCTTATGAATTCATTGATGTGGTCAAGTGAATGTATGTTTTCTTTGCCTCTATCTGAGTTTTCTCACCTTTATGAAGTGTTTTAGTAGTTATAATAGGTCATTCTAAGTGCATTAGGGTCTATTGGTTAGTGTGGAAGTGGATAACTACCCTCCCATTCTAGGTCGATAGGTGGTTAATGCCTTGTTGTGAAATACTTATGTGGAATTTGATCAAAGAGTAAATGAAGTGATTTTTATCAATATTGAATGCATCCTATAGTGTGTCTTATGCAAGTATAAGGATTAAAATATTTGGTGCATCACATCATTTTACATTCTTTTGTTAATTATTGTCAATCTCTCTCCCTTTCCTAAGTAAGAGTTAGCTTAGGTATAGTTTAGGTGATAGATCCAAAAGGAAGTCAGACTTCTCCAGAGGTCTCACCCAAGTTTAGGTGACCCACATCATAGGGTTAGTCCCATGTAGGAATAGATTTGAGCAAGAGGATCTGAACAATCCCCCTCTCAGCTAGGGTGCAACCTAGGATGCCAACAATTTTGGCACACCCGATGGGACCAAGATCCAAAAAATTAGAAAGATTTTTGGTGTGTCTTTCCTCTAATCAAATTTTAGAAGCAAATAAGTTATCACCAATAGTGACTCCAAATCAAATCTTCTAGTTGTAATCAATCTAGGTATGTCTCATTAAATATTTTAATCATTTCTTGCATCTCAATTGACATATGAGTTTGATACGAATAACTATGGTGGATATCCCTATCATTCACCTCTTCATCAGTAGTTCAAACATGATCCTCATAATCCATATGAGCTTAATCAGCCTTACCAAGAGTTCTATCAAAGATATGATGAGCCTTATCAAGTTTCTCATGATCCATATCAGCCCTACTATGATCTCTATTATCATTATAGTGAGCATCACTAACCATATACAGAGCCTTACCAGTAGTATGGTAACCCATACCAATCCTTTTATAATATTCATGAATCTTATTATGTTTTTTATCAAACCAATCAAGCCCCAAAGCAATCCATCTCAAGCTTCAAACAAACTTTGTTTGGCTATGATAAATAGATGATAAATATAGATACTAAGAAGAGATACAAAGAGGAGATCTCCAAGCATGAAATTCAAAGCATGAGAGCTAATTTGAAATAATCTAAAGAGGTATGTGAAACTTTCATAAGGTAGGGTCACTCAAAGTTTAGTGATAAAATTATAGACATTATAGGTCTAATAGTAGGAATTGACAATAAGTTAGTAATTTATGAGAAACCCTGAGGTAATCATAATCAATAGTATGTTTCATAGAGCTACCATTTTCCCTTTATGATCAAAACATAATGTTTACCATAGCCCTTAGGATATTATTATTGGATAGCCTATTGTTGAGGTATAAGATCCCACTTATCCTCCTCATGAGTTCCCTAAAAAGTCCTTCAATTTTCCAATATGGAATCAAGTGATGAAGTCATGGAGTGGGCAAGGTAAAACAAATCTAGATTGGGGAACCCAAGTTAAAAAAGAATCTAAACCTAAGCAAGTCTCTCTCATCCCTCCTTAAGAATCCTCTTATATCTCATACCATCACTCTTATGAATCCACTAACCACCTTAAAGAGAAGCTATTTAAAGAGAATATAGATAGGAAAATAAATGAGATAGAGTTGAAGACAAGGAAGGAGGAGGAGAACCAAAATCAAAAGGTTAAAGAAGAACCTCTAGATTTTCCATATTGGAGGTCTATCTAAATATGTTATCAAAATAAGGGGGAGACTTAAATTGTGAAGGTTGAAGAGCAATTTGTAATTGATGAAGAGCCCCAATAAGGCTATGAAGAAAATAAAGTTCTGGTGGAAGAAGGTGCTCCTTTCATTGACCAACTCAACTTGATTTCCCTACAAAATTTTCTTCAAGAGTCAACCATTCTAAAGGTTTCAATTTGTAATAAGGTCCCCTCCATTACTAGACCCATCCATGAACCATCCATCATACCTCATACTCAATCCTTAACTCATCATCCCCCCATCACATCTCATCCTTCATTTCAAACCCATGAGCCTATCCATCAACCTTATACCCCACCCTTTCTTGAAAAGGATCCCATTTTGAGAGAACCAAGTGAGGAGGAAATAATTCAAGTTATAATCGATCAAGAGGATTTCATGAGTGAATATGAAGAATAAATCATAATTGGGACACCTATTGGCAAGGATAAACATGTTTCATTCTTCCATAATAATATAAATATGGAACAAATTCAATAGAAATATGAGGTAGAAGATGAGATGCAAGTAGAAGAACAAGTACATTAAGAGGAGGCTATTGATGTTAAAGAGGAAGACACTCTAATTAAACAAGTTGAGGGTGTTTCCCATGAGTTCATTAATGACTCAAGATCTACCATTCATCATGAAGGATAATAGTTTATATAAGTAATAGAACACCAGTACCAATCAATAAAAGAAGGTGAAGAACAAGCTAAATTTGAGAGTATGCTTAGTCAACAGCTTGATGTTGATAATGAAGCAGTGCTAATTGACCAAACTAAGATATATAAAATAAACTCGTAATCTCATGATTATGGTCAAAGAGTTGATATGCTTGTTTCTAATATTTAGCTTGAATAAGCTCTAATTGAACTACATATTTTTTAGGACTTTTTAAAAAATTTGTTTGATGTCTTTCATTTAGGTTATTCTTTTCTTGAATGTGGTCCATTGAAGGTTGAGGAAAGTGCTTTAATCAAATAAGAAGTAGTTGTTCACTCAAGAGATGACATGTTTGAAATTTTCAAACATGGTTATCAGTTTAAATCTCTTTAACTTTAGACATATAACTACTTTTAGAAGCTAAGAATGAGTTCAAAAATCCCTAAGAAGTCACAATATCAGATCCATCTCCCTTAGTGGTTATCCTTGTAGATATGTCAAAGGAGATACATTAATATGGTCTATATGTTCATGATCAATAGTTCATGAATGAAGAAGAATTGAAGCTATTCTTTCAAAGTCCACAAATTTGGGATGTGTACAATTGGGTATTAGACTCATGTCTATAATTAATGTGCCTAGACTTGGTGTTATAGGAACCAATTTCTTCCCCAAGAAAACATGAACATACAATTGATCGTAACTATAGAAGAGAGTTATCAAGAAAAGGCAAACATGTTTCAAAGTTCCTAGGTGCACTAAATAACTTTCCATTTGACCCTAGAGGGAAGATTATCATTAAAGGTTAGTTTTTCTAGGTTTGTCTTATTTTAAAAAGTGATTAGCATAAACAATAGTTTGCTTCCCCTTTTTGTCTTATTTTCCCTATTTCCTTAGGTTAGTGGTCCTTTCTTTGTTTAGGTTAGTTTCCATTCAATAAGTGCCTTGGGCACTTTGTTTTATTTTTTTCCTTTTAGTCCTTGTTTGTTTTAAGAGGAGTTATCCAAGGTTGGGCAACTAGTTTTAGCCTCAAATCAATGTGATGAACTAAATCAGAGACTCCATGCCTAATGGACTAGTCAAGACAAATGGTTTGAGTTTTCAAGTGTAGTAGGCATGTTTCCTAGTTGAGCTACCAAAGATGCTAGCCAAATTTGGAATACATAACAAAATTTTCCTAATCCAAAATAAGTAGCTAAGAAAGGTCCTAATTTAAGAGTGATCTAATGTCACCATAATCATATGGACTTCACGAGGAGATCACATAGCATTTTCAAGATTTTCAAACACTTTAAGTATGCTTAAAGTGTGAATTTGGTGATCTTATACAACTAGGCCATCACAAAAAATATTGAAAGATAAATGGGTCAATCTAGTTTCACATTTGATATATGAACTTTGGAAATTCTCTCAATCCAAAAGATCAAATGAACATGAATTTCTTCATGTATAAATCATGCTCTACAAATTTCATATGTTGATGAGTTTTCTATCTCAAGATATGAGATTCCAAAGTTAAGATTGCAAAATGGGATGTGAACATAGACATCAAGATTTAGATTCATGAAATAACCATTTAAATTAAAAAATTTCAAGGTTTAACATAGATGTAATAAGTATCAATATCTTAGGAGCTCAAGTAGAAGATCTACGATGTGCATAGGGTCAAAGAGTCAAAAAGTATCTAAAAGAAAATCAATGGTACACATTCAATCAAATCAAAGATATAATGGAAAAAATCCATCTAAAATAGTTAGTGGGTCTATTTATATCAATGGTGCACATTCAATCATACCAATGCAGGGCTACCAAGTGGCATGGTCATAGTGGCTAAATAGATCGATAGTGCACATTTGATCAAGTAAAGATATAAAATAATATGTGTTAAATTATATTAGGGATATAAATAGTGAAAATGAGTTCAAAAATTCAAAAAAATTAGGATGAATGTGAGGCTACCATGTGGTGCAAGTGTAGGGTATATAGAGCTGATAGTAG
Organism: Torreya grandis; assembly: GCA_037957365.1. Taxonomy (NCBI): domain Eukaryota; kingdom Viridiplantae; phylum Streptophyta; class Pinopsida; order Cupressales; family Taxaceae; genus Torreya; species Torreya grandis. The sequence goes on from JARHVA010001803.1 coordinate 268,534, forward strand.
GATATTGGGAAAAAATGATGAGCTGGCAATTAGCACAATGTGAGAAGTTTTGGAGAGTTGTCAATAATGTTATGGTGATTTAATTTAAGTATCCAAGTGAGTTTATAAAGTGATATTATAGTCTAATTTACAATGACAAAGTGTGCACTATGCTTTTCCTAGTATGATTAAAGAAGGCTTGGTTGATCCTTAAAGTTTCCATGGTTAAAGATGTTCATGGATGAGTATGATGATTTGAATATGTTAAATGGGTACCTAAGATGTTTTATATTATTTAATTTATTTTGTGCATGATTGTATTTCATTTGGTAGTCCATTTTTTTCATCTATACATTTTGGGTCTAGTGGTAGAAAAGCTGAGTAGGCATTTTGATGGTGGCATATCTCACACACGTGGATGTTTTAGGAAATGTTGTTCATATAGGTTTTTTCAATTTTATTCCTAATTTATTTTAAATTAATTATGTATCACTTAATTAAGTTCATAAAAATATATTCATGTGAAAATTTGGGATCTTAGGTAGTTTGACAGTGTTCTCCCATACTTAGCTAAATTTGCATGGGGCAAAAAAGAGTCGAATAAGTAGTTTGGTGATGGCATATCTCACATGTGTGGACATTTTAGGAGAATTTAATCATATGGGTTTATTAAATTTTTTTCCTAGTTGATTTTAAATAAATTTTAGATCATGCACCAAAGCACGTCAAGATATATGCATGTGTAAAGTGGGCCTTCCAGGCAATTTTTAACATAGTTGGCTCTGTGAGAGATAAATCTAAGGAAGCATTTTAATGTCATTATATATAAAAAATGTGAGGGTTATAGGATTATATTGAAACATGGTTAGATTATACTATGTGAGGAGATCATATGGTCCAAATTTTATAACATGCAATTGAGTGAAAAAAAAGATATAGAGGTGCAAAGTTGATCTTCTAGGCAGATAGGCAATGGTACCCATAGTCATTTTTGAGAAAGGGTAAAGACTAGGACCAAATGGAGATCCTATGTCTCATGGGAGATCATAAAAATTGATCAAATTATGTGTAATACATGATAAGGACCTATCTGATCTATTGATATCCATGGTGCACAGGAGTTCATACATCTAGATCTATGATGCGCAACAAGTCAAAGAGGCCAAAGTGTTCAAAGTTTAGCGTCAAGAAAAGATAAAGATCAAGATTATTCTAGGATCAATGATGATCAAGTGTTATTATTTATTGAGATAAATGATATGTATAAAAGTTAAAAGGTCAAAGTGATAGTTTTCTATCATGACTAAAGTGAGGATAATCTCGAAGAGATAGATGGAGTATATGAGGTCAAAATTGCCAGATTACATGAGACGAGGTCAAATGTTTAATGTTTAACATTTGGGAATTGGTAGACTATGAAATAAAGTTATAATAATATTGATTTTATGTGATTTATCTAAGTATTGAGAGTATGAGATGTGTTTTTAGTGTTTGAGGTTTAATCATGACCATTGGCATTTGAAAATTTGGATTTGTAAAGGAAAAACTAGTGTTTTATATTTTGGCTATATCTTTTGATCTATGTAGAATTTTCTGATGGTGTAAAAAATTAAATTTTAGAGGACTCCAAGTTTCATCTGATAATATATATTTTAATATCTGAAAGTGTGTATATACATAGATATGAAGGTTAAAAGTTGATTGTGAGTTCATGTGTATTCTGTAAGTAACTTGAGAAGATTGTTCAAGCTTGTTTTGATAATTTTTTTGATATCTCTTGATGAATTGGATATTAGGGAATGTTTTAAACTTCATGAGGATTATATATGTGCATTATTAAGGTTTGAAAAATCATATTCACTATGAACAAAGGTTTATAATTTTACTATGTATTCGTTCGTGGTGACTGTATACACAAAATGTTGTTCGAGAAAATTGTGCTTAAGAATAAGGATACTATGTTAGTTATTGGCCTTAAGGGGGACCGATAGATCATATTTAATTATTCCATGCATTTATAGGTGGTATTGTGTTCTCATTTTTTATATGAAGTGCTAAATGGGTGAATAGGTCTCCATGAGACCTATAAGAGCTACAAGGGCCTAATTGAAAGGTGTAGCTGCTTAAGGGTGTCCCATAGATGTTATGGATAACCTATGAATATTATATTAAGTTGTGTCTTAGTATGATATATGAATTAAAGGTTAATTCATGCCTAGTGGCTGACCAAGATGGTGATAATCATGATAGATATATAAATGGTGAAACCAAATGTGTTGGTTTCTAGACTTTAAGAGAGACTTGTGTGTGGTATTTGCATTTGATAGTAGAGTGTTGTGAAATCAAGGAAAGGGTGGGTACCCTATGGATGATTTGAAGATTATAATAAATTAATAACTATTCATATGACCTATAGGTCATAATTCTATTGGTAGAATAGTGTTCTTGTTGTTTGAGTATGAGTAGAGGTGAAGAGTAATAATTAGAGGTCCATCATTAGGTGTTGAAGACATTATTTCAAAGGTAGATGTGGTCATAGGTGTTTTTGTGGTAGCTTAACATATAAAGGGGTTATATCCTCCTTACAAGGTGAAACTTTCTAAAGGTCTAGTTGTTGTTATAGCTCAGCTAGATAGATGTGGTAGCACTTTATGGGATTATAGTCTCACTAAATAGGGATATTAGTTTTTTGATTAGTTATATTTAGTATAAATTGGTTATTGTTATTATAGGATAGTAATCCAATCTCAATTTCTAGTGTATTTTCTCCTCAAAAATGGTTTTGAACATATGCCATGTGTTATGTGTTTGATATTGCATTATCTCTCTTGCTTATTGCTATAAATGATGTGTATGTTTCATGAATGCTTATGGTAATTGTTTAAGAACTTGAGAGGATTTAAATTTAAGTTGGATTTTCTAGGTTCACTGATTCACCTCGACCTTAGTTATTTTTCCTCTAATTATTGGTATTAGAGCAAGTAATTTGGTAAAGGATTGGTAGATTGAAGGTGATACAAGGTACAATATGGGTAGTCATCAAGGAGGTTTCTTTACTAATAAAGCACCAATATTTAATGGATCCAATTATGATTTTTGGAGTGAAAGGATGAGGACATACATTATGTTCATTGGGTTTGATATATGATAATTTTTTATGGATGGTTATGTTACTCCTACTACTTTTTCATCTAGTGTTATAGACACGAAGTTGTTTGATAATAATTTTAAGGAAATGAATTCCATCCCTTATGGTCTTATAGAGATTAAGTTAACCAAGGTAATCCATTTTAAATATGATAAATATATATGGGAAAAAAATATAGATCATTTATGAAGGAGATTCAAATGTCAATATTGCTAAGTTGTAGACTCACAGAAGGAAATTTGAAAGTCTCAAGATGAAGGACTAATATTATGTGGTATCCTCTTTGTAGAGAGTTGATGAGATTGTGAACATCATCATAGGTCTTAGAGAGAACCTTGAGGAAGATATTATTTTTCAAAAGGTATTAAGGTCTCTATCTCTCAAGTTTGATCCAAAATTATCTACTATAGGAGAAATTCATGGAATTACTCAGTTAAAGATGGATCGATTGCATGACACTCTTACTACCTATAAGATGAGAGTAAATGATGATATACCATAAAAGAAGGAAGCAACATTAAAGACAAATATAAATCCTAAGAAGAAGTTCCAAGGTAAGAAACCCAAAAAGGATGAAATATCTAACATTGATGAGGATGAACTAATTGCTTTGATTACTAGTAAATTGAACACAAGATCAAGGAAGTATAAGGGTAAACTACCCTTCAAATGTTTCAATTATAGAGAGATAGAAAATATTACTCATAAGTGTCCTCATAAGCATGAGAATAAAGGTGATGAAGAACATGTTAAAGGCCAAGATGAAGACAAGAAGACATATAACAATAAGAATAAATCCTTTAATAATAAGAAGAATCTCTACACCAAATAAGATTGCATCTCATCAAATGAGAGTGAAGATAGTGACTTAGAATATGATCATGAAGATGATGGTTATATTGAATATGAATATACATTAATGGCTAAGTAAGGAAGTTTATCACATGAAAAGGAGTCTACTTGGAGTGATTCAAATGATGAAGATGAGATGGACTATGAGATTGCATTGGAAAATGGTCTGGAAGAACTGAAGATTGAGAAGAAGATCAATAAGAAGATGAAGTCTCAACTCAAAGACTATGAGGATAAATTTAGTGTGTATGAAGAAATATTAAATGAAGATACCAAGGAGCATGAAGATATGGTCAAGCATCTCAGTTGTCAATTCAAAATACTATCTATAATACTAAAAGCTAAACAAGATGAATATTCAAGGTATGTTTCTGAAAATGAGTCTTTAAAATGTAAGTTAGAGAAGACATATATTAAGGTGAAGACATTTGTGATATTTGAAAAGAGCTCATGTGATATAAATAATATTTTGAGTGGTTAAAATCATGATAGTGATAAATTTTGTCTTGGATATGAAGAAGAACAAAAGAATGTAACTCAAGACAATATGATCACTAATGTGAATAAGGACAATAATACTATGAAGACAAATCATAAAACAAGGAATGAAGGTGCTAGAAAAATAAAGATAAATCAGATTAGATAGCCAAATGCCATGAGGTATGTAATATTCAATCTTTATTATTACACATGTAATCAATTTGGTCATAGGGATAGAGAATGTAAGATACCTTTTAGAAATGAGTTTTCATGGGACTATGGTGGGGGTAATCAATCAAAATGAGTGAAAAAAATTAAGTGCGTCAATTGTCTTGATGTGGGACACTTTACAAACCATTGGCCACATAAGATTAGACAAGGTGGGTCCTCTTTAAAAAGGGGAGGTTGTTTTTTTTGTCATGACTAAGGACATATTACAAGTTTCTATCCAAACATGGCAAAAAAAAATATGTTTCCATCAAGGAGTATGGTGTGACCCAATTATGAATAGAGATGTAGCATTCTAGATTCTATAAGAAAAGGTCTACAAGATAGAATGAGTTCAATCAGGCTCCTAGAGTGAAAGGAAGAAGGCAAGTTAACACATGTAAGCCAAAGGTGACAAGTGTGAGTCATGATGAGTCTATAGGTCAAAGTAATTTGTTTTATATGGTGGATAAAGATGAAAAAATTGAAGAGTGCCAAGAGGTCTCATTGTCTGCTCATGTTGAGAATGAAGAGATCAAGCTCAAGGAGAAAACCAAGGTGATGGTTAAAGCTAGTCTTGAGGTATGTATGGATCCAAGTGAACAACCTACTATTGCTGAGAAAGTATCATTCAAATAACATTAATTATTAGTATTTAGTGATGAGTTTCTTAACTACAAGATGGATTGTTTAGATGAAAAGGTATGTCATGAATCTATGATGTCTCTATGTTTTGTCAATCCAATCATTGAAAATAAGGAGAATGTTATAGTGTATGATCACATTACTTATCTTAAGCTTAAAAGGAAGAAGAATTATAAGTATTAGATGAACAAGCAGGAGAAGGAATATGAGGAGTTGTGGGAAACTCCTAGTTTCACATTGTTCTAGGACATTGTGAAGTAGGGTGTCTCTACCTATGCTTCTTAGGAGACATTGTTCTTGTGAAGAAGTAAGTTTATGTGTTCAATATCATAATTTAAATTTGTAAAAAGACTTGTGTTGATCTTATAATGTCATTAGTTTAGGGGGGATAAAAATTTAGTAAGCTTGTTCCAAAGATTTGTGAAGGAGCTATTTTATAGGGTTAGAATGGGTGTTTCCAAGTGGCTTAATGAGATTGATGGAATAGTTTTGTGCTCAAAAATATATGTGCACTTATTTATGATGTCTTCCAAGTGTTTTTGTGGTCTAAATGTATGTTGAAGTCAAGTTGAATATTTTAATTAGTGCTCTCAATTTTTTTAGTTTTGGCCTAAGGGCAAGTAGACCAAAAAATGGGTTATAGGAAGTCAAGGATCTCTAAGGTGTGAAGGCTCAAATCTTGGTCTAGAAGTGTATAATAAGTTTCTCTAAGTGTGAAATAATTTTTAGAGGTGTTCATTAACCAGAATGAGGTTTGTTAACCTTGTTTATTTTGAGTTTATAAAGTTTTGAGCTATGATATAAAAGTGGTCTACCTTATGAGTTAAGGTTTGAAGATTCTTAATAGCTTGAATGGGCCAAATGGGTTATCAAATCAAGCTTCACAAAGATCTGAAGGTCTGTGGATTTCAAGTTATTCATATTTATGTCAATATGGATGCCTAATTGGCAAATTGGTTTGTGAAAGAAGTATGTTACAGAGGATGAGTTAGGTAATGCACATTGGTATGCTTAAGGGGATTATGAGAGTGATATAGATATTAATTTTTAGGTCTTTAATGTGTGTTTACAAAAAAAATTTGGCTCTGCAAGTTCTAGGTAGGGCTACAAGGAGACTTGATAGGACTTGAAAGAAGTAGAGTGATTTTTATTTAGTGTATCCAAAAGATAAAGGTATGTGTGTCTAAAAGAAATTTATTAGGTTGGTTTAGATCATGTTTCCTATTTGGTTAGTGGTATGAATTTATATTAGTGATTCTTAAGGTGGTTTAAGCAAGAAGGCTAGAAAGCATGTGTGGTGGTTATTCATGGTGTGTGAAGATTTAAAGATGCTCACGTGATGTAATGGATTAAAAATATTAAGGGGAGTCCCTCTTAGATTTTTATTGGTTATATCTATTATATTTTAGTATTTTTGTGTGTTTTGTCTTCATTAGTTGTAGTGCTTGGTTGAAGAGAGTGTTGGTATGGAGTAAGAGGAAATTATCAAGGCAAAAAGAGGTAGGCTCAAGGTAAGGGGGATTTTTTACTATATTTATAAGATGGTATTATCCTATTGGTAGTATTTTTAGGTCCTCAAGATTAGTTTGTGCCCACTTTTTCATTTTGTCAAAAGGGGATAAAGTTCCTATAGTGAAAATTCTTGAAGAGACAGAAGAAAGGTGAGATATATATGATGTGTGTTGACATCAATGACAAAGGGAGATATTATTGGAGAGTTTTAAATGATGTCATGGTGATTTCATAGAAGTGTCTAAGAGAGTGTATAAAGTGATTTGATAGTCTAAGTGATAATGACAAAGTGTGCAATATGCTTTTCCTAGTATACTTAAAGAAGGCTTGGTTGATCTTCAGAGTTTGCATGGTTAAAGATGTTTAGGGATGAGTATGATGATTTGAAAATGAAAAATGCTTCCCTAATATGTTTTTAATACTTTTATTGCTTGTGTGTATGAGTGGATTTCATCTTTCATTCCATTATATTCATCTAGACATTTTGGGTTTAGTGGTAGAAAAGCTAAGTAGGCATTTTGACATTGGCATATCTCACACGTTTGGATATTTCAAGAGAAGTTGATCATATGGGTTTGTTAAATTTTGTGCATAGTTAATTTTAAATAAATTATATATCATGAACCAAAATGTATCAAAATATATGCATGTGCAAAGTTAGGATCCCAAGCATTTTGACAATGTTTTCCCATACTTATCCAAATTTGCATGAGGCAAGAAAGAGTTGAGTAATCAATTTGGTGATGGAATATCTCACAAATGTGGATGTTTTAATATAATTTTGTTATAGGGGTTTGTTAAATTTTGTCCCTAGTTGATTTACACTAAATTTTAGATCATGTACTGAAGCACGTTAAAAGATATGCATGTGCAAAGTTGGCCTTCCAAGCAATTATTGACATAGTTGACTCTATGACAGATAAATCTAAGGAGGTATTTTAATTTCATTATATATCACACATGTGAGGGTTAAAATATAATATTGACACATGGTTGGATTTTCCCTATGTGAGGAGATCATATGGTCCAACTTTTATCACATGCACTTGAGCAAAGCAAAAGATTTGGAGGTATAAATTTGGTCTTCCAAGCAGATAAGCAATGGTCCCCATACTTAGTAGTTTTTTAGAAAGGGTAAATATCAAGACCAAATGTAGACCCTACATCTCATGGGTGATCATACAAATTAAGAACTATTTTTATGACTTGTAGGTCATAATTTTGTTGGTAGAATAGCGATCTTGTTATTTGAGTATGAGCGAAGGTAAAGAGTGATAATCAAAGGTCCATCATTAGGTGATGAAGAAATAAATTCAAAGGTGGATTTAGTCATAGGTGTTATTTTAGTATCTCAGAATCTAAGGGGGTTATAGGTTCCTTGCAAGGTGAAACTTGTTAAAAGTCTATTTTATGTTGTAACTCAGCTAGACATGTGTGGTATCACCTTATGGGATTATATTCTCACTAAATAGGGATGGTAGTTCCTTGATCAGTTACAACTAGTATAAATTGGTTCTTGTTTTTATAAGAAAGTAGTCCAATTGTAGGTTCTAATGTGTTTTCTACCCCAAGAGGGTTTCCCACATATGTCATGTGTTATGTGATTGATCTTGCATTGTCTCTCTTGTACATTAATATGAATGATGTGTATGCTTCATGAATTCTTATAGTATTTATTTAAGAACATGAAAGGATTGAAATTGAATTTATATTTTCTAGGCTCACTAATTCACCCCCCCTCTCAGTGATTGTACCTCTAACAAGAAGCCCAGATCAAGATTAAGGGCCAATATAAAAAGTTGAAAGCCAGGGACTTCATAAAGAAAAATTATATCAAGGTCAAGCTAGAGAAGATATTTCAAAGGGATGCCATAGAGGTAGACACATCAGATTCATCACCAAATCCATCATAATTATTATGAACTAGTAAGGAGCAATACACCTCAGAACAAGATCACAATAGATTGATCAAGCTATTGTAACTTATTTGATGCTAGAGTTTAAATTTCAAATGACTTGATCCTAACTTTGTAATCATAAGGAGAATCAATGCAAGCTAGAAACAAATTAAAAGGGATTGATATAATTTTCATGCCCATTTTTAAGAAGTAGTTTAGACATTATGATCTTTCCTAATGACATCAACAATGGAATGATTAAGATCTTGGTCATTATGCTCCCTTCTCAACTCTCCCATGCATTCTCCCATCTCTCTTATCCCTTTTTGACATAAATGTAGGATTTTGGGCCTTAAAAATGATCCCTCTCTTTGGCATGACTAAATTTGGCCAAGATTTGTACTATAACACCTATTTGATGCCATAAAAGATTGAATTCCTCCATTTTCACAAGCTGAGTTGAAGTGTGTGTTATGAATTCATTGATGTGGTCAACTAAAAGTATGTTTTACTAGCCTCCATATAAGTTTTATCACCTTCATGTAGTTTTATACTTATATAGATTGTAAGAGGTCAACCCATATTCACATAATATAAATGTAATTATTTATATCAGGTTTACATAGTAGTAGTATTTACTACAGGTTTTATCTAGTTTCACTAAAAATGAAACTCCTCAATATAACTATAGATTTTATCTATTTTCTCATTCACACTAAAATGAAAACTCTACAATATATATTTACTGAATACTCATTAATCTAACAATCACCACATTGAATCTCCTTAGGCTTTAGATATAATATAAATTCAATCTTATCTGTAAATAAAAGAACCATAAACTTATCTAACATATACCTAGGCTTAGTATGTATACAAATAGATATAATCATATAATCAAGTCATTCATCATTTAAAGTTTCCTTGTAGGTCAAACACATTATTAAACAATTATATATGTAATTGAAACAACCATATACATACATACATACATACATATATAGGTCATGGAAACTCATCCATGTCCAATAATAAATATGGATATAACTATGTATATTTATACAAGTTAGGAATATTTTTATACATAACCTCTTAATTGAAAGAAATATGCATAAAATTATTCTACTCAGAATAATAATTCTTTTTTGCTAAAGTGACTTAAAAAAATCACCAAACATAGCTAAGGTTTTAAAATAACTTAATCCCCTATATGATTTTCATCTCAAATTAATATAACACACAACGATGCCCCAGTCTGGGTATTTCATTAAAAATTTGACCCAATTTAACATAAAAAAGAGCCAATACCTGAGTTTGAAGAAGTGAATGACTTGAAACTAGTTTGTAAGGTCTGAATTTAACCCATACATGTCCAACTTAGTTTATTATAACAAAATACTATCCTAATTCAAGCATAAATATATTCCAATGGGTGTGTGTGTGTGTGTGTGTGTGTGTGTGTGTGTGTGTGTGTGTGTGTGTGTGTGTGTGTGTGTGTGTGTGTGTGTGTGTGTGTGTGTGTGTGTGTGTGTGTGTGTGTGTGTGTGTGTGTGTGTGTGTGTGTGTGTTTGTGTGTACGCATGTGTGATGCATAAAATGATTCATTACTATAGTTTAAAGAGTGAGTTTAAATTGAAAATATATTTATATTAAAAATCAAACTAATAAATCCATTTACTCATGAGTTTACCCTAGACATCCATAATAGGGTTTTTCTACTTTCAAAACTCAACTATTAATGTTTACAAAGCTCATCTATGATTTCCTTAAATCTGCTAGTCTTTATAAACTTCATTGAATATTAATAAAAGCATCAAAATTAACTATTTTTTCAACCTATTAATATTTCATGGCCATTTTATTAGGGTTTCTTGAGTCATGCACTTAGCTCTATGGATGGTTAAGCCATCCTTAATGCTAGGTATATAACCCTAGTTTTTTACAATTTCTCATCACTAAAAAAACCCTTAATTAATAAAAATTTACCAATCTATTGATTTATTCATACCACTCTAACTATGAATTTAACCAACAAAAACTCTTACTTGTTAAAGAAGATCTCAGTTATGCCCAATTGGAAATGTCATTCCAAATCTTCCTCAAACCCCTTTTTCTTTCTCTTTCTTTTTACTCCTTCATCTACCATGTATACCCTAGGCACAACTTCCTCTCTTTTATCTATCTACATGATAATATAAAGCTAACTAAACTCCCAATTTCTCCACCAAAACTTAAAACCTAATTTCATGAACTTTCCACATTATGATAATCCTTTAAACATTATAAATAATGATAATTTGAACATTATAACATTAGCTTAATATAATGAACATGCCAAATTCAACTTTAACCCACACTTTATAAATTAGTTTAATAATCATATAGAAAATGAGTAATTAAATCCCCTTTATTTTATATATCAATGCATTTTTTATAAGGCACACATTCCACACTCACTCAATTTATAGTCATTCAGGGAAGAAAAGAATGTTTTCAAAAATATTCACACACATCCCCAAAGATAGTAACAAGGATACTTAAAGATCCTAAAGCACACATTATGGAAACATCATCACATGATCTATGTTAAGTAAGACAACATATAAGAGTCCAAATATTACACTTGAAAATAAACAACAATATTCAAATGCAACAAGCATGATAATAACTGACAATAACCACAAGCTATATATGTAGACACCAAAATTATATCACACACATGTGTGTAACTCATTGTGTTGAAACCCCCGTAATCATATTTTAATAATAAATATTAATCTCCCTAACCCATACTTTTATCCTTCACACATTTAATTAATTTAAAACACTTAATTAAGTTAATTAAAAGCCTTTATTGTCATCTTACCTGGCTACCTCACCTTATGACTAATCCTCCTTTGGTGAGTCACCTCAAGACCTGGTCCCCTCATCCTAACTACTTAAAACTTATTCCCACTTTCAAACTAAATTACTAAACAACTACTTCATTCTTAACCTCCTATTTTTACCATTTTATAATAGGTGTCACACTTGACATGGATAATAATAGAAAATAGGCCAAAAATAGAAAATTTTACCTATTTTAGGGTCATCAACATCGGTCAACCCATAGTTGATGTTGGTGAGATACCTACTAATATTGGTGGGATCATTGATGTCAGCAATATAAGCTAAAATCCAACCTATATTTTAGGTCAACAAAAAATTAAAAAAAATATTTTTTACTCTCATTCAGGTTCTCAACATTCTATTTTTGACATCCAAGCTTACAATCACTCTACGTAAGTCAATCACCATCAAAAAATGAGATCTTGAGGACCAAAAAAACCCACTTGTTCTCTTTATTTAGGCACTCAAGTCTGGACTCTAGGATAGGGATTATCAACCTGACACTTATCAACTATAGCTAAGTATATCATTGATACTATAGGTCATTTAAATATTTATTCTTCTATTTCTTTATATTTACCTTGCACTATTTTATGCACCTCTGACTGTACCCCCATGATGGAGTTATAAAGCTTCTTTTATTATTTCCCCTTACATACATACCAAACCTCTAACCAAAATCAACCAAATAATAAACTCCCTCTCCTAACTCCCTTAACCTCTCTGACCTAAGCCAAACCATTTCCCAAACCCAAAAAAACCTTCTACAACCTCCCAAACAATTATTACACCTATCAACCTCAATACCCTAACTGACATCGATCACCTCCTTGTCGACCTTGGTAGCCTGAATGATATCAGTCACTACCCTACTACTGTCTATGACTATCAATATCCTAACCTCTTTAAAATCTACCCAGATAACTTCTAAAACACTAACAAAGCACCTCACCTGTACCTTGTCACTCTTTGCTATGAATAAGTTATTAAAAATTATAATTTTATCTCTCTTTTACTCTCTATTTATCTCTCTTTTAGTTATTTATTATTCCTTTTCCAATCAAAATTGGAATGTCATCTCTAGGCAAGTTTCACACTTCCTAGAAAAAGCGCATAGCTTGGCAACCCATTCATTTATCTGCTAACAAACATCTTGTGGTAGTGTTTTCTTATTTGTAGGCAGTCCTCTCAAACTAAAGAGGAGTGCTCACAATGTATGGATATGATGCACAAACTAAATCCAAGTTCATTCTAATCACTTATCCCCATCCTTCTCTTTGTTTTCCTTTAGACTTATAATAGACAAAATTTAGTGAAACATTTTTGTCACACTCGATGGGACCTTGGAGTTTTCCTTGGGTTCATTTCTTATTTTAAACACTCATATAGGTGAATTATAATTATATTTCATTTCTTACACTTCTTCCTCCTCTTTTCTCTTAAAAATTGAAAATTCAATATCTTATTTATCTATTTAAAAGGCATTAAAAACTAAAATCTTATTTCTTTTCTCCTTGCCTCTAAAAACAATTTGTCATTTTATTTTTAAAAAAAATCCCTTCTTTACTTCATCTTTCATGCACATGAGGATAGTTAAATTCATACTCTATTCCTATTTCCTCTCTATTTTCATTTGAATCTCAAATTTTCAAGATTTGGGTTTAAAATTTACTGCATTTCATAGTTTGCTTGTTACATATTAACTCACCTAGTTAATTACAAGCATTTTGAATAAATTGTAGTACACCTATGTTACACAACCAAATCACATTCACATCAACAAGCATCAAAACTCACTTGAGTAAAGGCCCATCAGGATTTCATCACCTGGTGGATCACCTTACCCAACTTGGCTATCCTACTTGGATTTCACCACCAAGGGGAGAACCCACTTCAATCTTTGGTAGAGTATAATATCTAGATTGGAGGTATATTTTGGCTGACCATCCTAACTCAACTCTAGGTTCATAAAGTGTATAGAGCAAGATCATATAAAAATCCATGTACCTATTCTAACATAGATTCCCTCTTGAGCACAAAAACAAACTTGAAACTAGTTCTAGATTACTTTCTAGTACCTTTGATAACCAAATTATTTTCTCACTATCTAAATAAGGCATAAGCCAACATGAGACTAAAATTAATCTCTAACACTTAATAATTTCTAGCTACATGTTATTTTTCTCCTTTTCAATTGCCTTTTATATTTTTTGAGTTGGTAAGGATGATTTTATATTGATTCACAAAATCAATACTATTTCTAAAACTTATTTTGTATAACTTCTTATCTCAGGTTTTCTAAGTGTTATTCCCTCTTACACAGACCTTTTACATCCATTATTTTACCTATTTTTAGCTTTTGATATCTTAAAACATTAGATATTCCATTTCCCAGGATTTTATAATGACTGATATTAGTTAATATTACCAGTATTGGTAGACTTTACCTATTGATATCAGTTATTCTACCAACATCAGTGAACTGTTCCTACCAACATCAATCATAACTATCGATGCCAGTGAAGGGGTGGTTTTATTTTCTCAAAATAGTAAGATAAAATAACCCATTTTTTTGCACTCATAACATAGTTTAATATGGTAAAAATAGGAGGTTAGGAAGGAATTAGTTGTTTAAGAATTTAGTTTAGAAGTGGGAATAAGTCTTAAGTAGTTAGGATGAGAGGGCTAAGTCTTGAGGTGACTCACCAGAGGAGAATTAGTCATTGGGTGAGGTGGCCAGGTAAGGTGGCAATAAAGTTTTTTAATTAACTTAATTAAGTATTTTAAATTAATTAAATGTGTGAGGGGTAAAAGTATGGGTTAAGGAGATTAATTTTTATTATTAAAATGGGTAGGTTGGGTTTGACTTCTAATCAAGTGATTGTGGGTTTGGGTCCCACTGGGCATGCCAAAAATGTTTCACTATTTTTTTTCTATTTTAAGTCTAAAGGAAAAAAAGATAAGGATGGGGATAAGTGATTATAATGAACCTATATTTGGTTTGCATGTCGTATCTAGATGTTGTGAGCACTCCTCTTTGGTTGGGGACTTTCTATTATTGGGTCATGCCTTTTGGCTTGAAAAACACTGGTGCGACTTACCAACATGCCATGACCTAAATTTTACATGATATCCTACACAAAATTATATAAGATTATGTGGATGACTTACTCAGAAAGTCTAAACTTCACCTAGAACACTTGATAATTCTCAAAACCATATTCACTCATCTTCTATAAAATAACGTTCAACTAAACCCAAAGAAATGTGTCTTTGGTGTTCTTTCTGGTAAACTCTTAGGTTTTATCATTTTTCTTCATAGTATCGAGGTCAATCCTGTTAAGGTTAAATCAATCCTAGAGATGCCTCCACCTACTAATATCAAACAACTGTGTAGCCTATAAGGAAAAATTTAGTCACTTTGATGCTTCATTTCCTAATTGTCAGATCACTACCAACCCTTTCACCATCTCCTCAAAAAGGATGTTTCCTTCCAATGGACTATAGACCACTAGGAAGATTTTGATGTACTTAAACAATAACTCTTTTCCCCATCAGTTCTTATTCCAACTAAGGAAAATCAGCCTTTTAACCTCTACATCTCCACAACAAACCATTCTCTAGGTGTTATGATTTCACATCGAGATGAAAAACATCGAGAGGAGGTGGTTTATTACATAAACCACACACTTATCAATTATGAGACTCAATATACCCACACTAAAAAACTTTGTCTTGCATTGGTCTTTTTTACCTCTAAGCTTCACCATTATCTCCTAAATCACAAAACCTATGTGGTCGCCCATACTGATCCTCTCAAATATATGTATTCTAAATGTTATCACAACCACTGTGTAGCTCAGTGGCTCATGCTTCTTGCTAAATTTGACTTACAGTTCATTCAACAAAAATCTATTAAAGGGAAAATAATCCCTAAACAATTAGCTGCTACCCCTTTACCTAACAATCAACCTTGAAACTTTGAGTTCCCTAATGAATCTATTGTAACACTCTCCACCAATGGCATCTCCTATCAAATGATGATGTTCCTTGATGGATATAGATACCAACATGGTGGGAGTGTAGGGGTTATTCTTATTCCTCTAGATGATGATCCTATGCCTTTGTCATTTAAACTAGATTTTGAATGCACTAACAATATGGTTGAATATGAGGCTTTGATTTTAAGACTTCAAATAGTTCTATTTTGGGGTATCAAATCCATCACAATTTTTTGTGATTCTCAGCTAGTGGTTAACCAAGTTAATGATTTTTACCTATGTAAAATTGAATTTTTTTAGTGATATAAACATCATTTGACTCTTATCTCTTGCAAACTATTCCTTTCTCTACAAACAATTTTGATGACATGATGGCTTCACTTGCTTCACACATACCCTCTTCATCCTCATCTTCAATAATCTATGTCACCATCCATCGCTTAACATTACCCTCCTATGCCTCAGTTACAATCATCTTTGTCAAAAATGTAACAACCAACCTAGAAGACTTATGGTATAAACAACTCACAGATTATCTTTCCTTCTCTATTACCCCTACTAATCTTTCTAATAATGAGAAATGGGCCTTCATAAAATGTGCTGCTCATTACACTATACTAGGAGGACTTCTCTACATGTAATGTTTTGATGGTCTTCTCCTTAGATGACTAAATAGTACTAAAACTCCCTTTGCTATTAAGGAAGTCCATTATGGTATTTGTGGTTGGTATTTCATTGGTCACATAGTTGCTAAACATATTCTTTGACTTGGATATTATTGGCCCACACTTCATCAAGACTATGTTAACTAAGTCTAGTGTTGCATCAAGTGTCAATAACATGTTAACCTCCTTCATGTTCCCAGTCATGCATTTTAAGTTGCCAAAGACTTTTGGCCCTTCTCTCAATGGGGCTTAGATCTAATCAGAGAGATTAACCCTCATTCATCACTCCATCATCACTCTATCATTACTGCCATTGAATACTTCACTAAGTGGGTTGAGGTCATCCCTCTTATCTCCACTAAAGCTAACAAAATTGTTAACTTCATTAACCATCACATCATCTATCATTTTAGTGTACCTCACAAGATTATAATCGATAATGGCAAGTCTTTCAAAAATAATACCATTCAAGGTCTTTGTGATGCATTTGGAATCAAATTAAGATTTTCATCACCATACTATCCACAAGCTAATGGACAAATAGAAGCTTCTCACAAAACTCTGACTAAGTTCCTCATGAAGGTAGTTAGCAATATGGGCAAAGATTGGCACACACACATTCCTTTTGATTTATGGGCTTACCGTACTAGCATTCAAACCCCTATAGATAATATGCCTTTTTTAGTGGTATATAAGACAGAGGCTATTTTGCCTCTTGAAGTTTAGATTCCTTCTATTCACATTTCTCTACATGAAATACTTACTAACAATGAATTTTACTAGAAACATTTGGCCTAACCTGAATTACTTGATGAACGTTGTCTCATAGCCCTCAACCACCTCCAAATCTATCAATAGTGTATCAAACATGGTTATAACAAAAAACTCAAATAGCAAGATTTCAATATAGGAGATCTTGTCTTAAGATAAAATCAACATGTGACAAACATGGAGAAAATAAAATGGGGTAAATTTGTTCCTAATTGGCTTGGACCTTATATCATAACTCACAAGTATGGCTTAGGAACTTATCACTTATCTTATCTTGAAGGAAGGCTAGAACTTGAGCCTTTTATGCCTTACATCTATGACCATTATTTTATTAAACCAAAATCACTTATATTCATGTTTAACTTGAGCTCATCCCTTGAGCATCCCTATTACATTTATTTCCCTTCATCTTCACCCTTAATCCTATACACCTAGATAACTTACATAGTAGTATGATTTTATCCTCACAGTGGAAAACTCTTAAGTCTCTATAGTCTTTTTAATGACTAAAAGTAAAAGAAATGGGATATTTGAAAAAGTTCTAAAATCTTAGGTCATGTTTTTCAACATAGACTGCTCCCTTAAAGGACAGCTATTTAACATTAAAACAAATGCTTAGACCACTCCCTTGAAGGATGGCTAAGACAAGATTTGTTCTCCAAGGGAAAAACAAATGCAAAAGGATCCTCATCTTTTTACATGACCTTAACCTATACAAAATCCCATTGTAGGCTTCCTGTATTGATCAGCTTACTCAAAAAAAAAAAGCTTTAAGTCATGAACTTGCCTATATTAGCTCTCAGGTCACCCACAAAAGGGACATATCATTTCTACTTGGTAGGTTATGCTATCTAAACATTTTCCCTCATTGTCCCCTTTTTCCTCTCATACTCTTTCAAGGGACTATGAAGCTCACATAACATGAGGTAAACACGATGCTTCTCTAATAAACACAATTGTTCAAAAATATAAGGCATGAAAAGGCTAATTTTTTAAGCCTATTTATGTTCTAAAATATGGTATTTTCCAATGCATGAGCATTCTACCTTTTTATTTTTCCATTCACATCACATGTCAATATCTCTATTTGAGATGTAGAAATAATTTCATACCAACATTTACCTAATCAACCTATTTGTTCTACATATACACCATCACAAAAATGGACAAATGCTAAAATAACCTCACATAACCAACATACTCATTTTAAGCATACACCATCACAAATATGAAAAAATGATAAGATGAATCTGACCAATTAGTTATGCATATACCATCACATAAATGGGAAAGGCTAGTCTAACATCAAATAACATCATCAAAATTAACATCCAAATTAACATAACAATAAATGAACATCATCCATATCAACATCATAAACATAAGCAATGCATCTCAAATAAACATCTCATATATAAATATGTGATCAAATACATGTTTATCATCTACATCATCAAAATATCATAAATCTCTCTCAAAATGTACATCTCACATCTTTGGCTCATAAGCTAGTATACATATAACATATATAAACAAAAACTAGAAAACACTAATACTTAGAGTCCTCAAGGATCTCCTTGAGGTTGTAAGGATGATGTATCATCACCACTCTTTATTCATCTACATCAACGTGAACTAGAAGCTATTGTACATGACATCAACCTCTTCTACTCTCTAAACTCTAAATATCGATGTATTTGTGTGAACTCTCTAATTACCCTCTCATAATAAGAAATCTCATCTAGGGTAGTTGAATACCTCACCATAGATATAGTATATGGAAGACCCATGGCACCTGATGATGGTCCATCTTGTACTAGTCCTTATGGTGGTGGTGGAGGAGTGGACTGGTCTACTACTACTCTTAGATTATCTCTCTCTACCATTACTATAGTCATCTAACCCTATAAAATAGTCATTTGGCCCTATAGTGCTATGCCCTAACCTTGTAAATCCTTAATCTAACCCTGAAACATCACCACCTACCCCTATAAGGCTAAAAACTCTACTTAGGCTATCTCTCAAGCCTACACCACTACATCTCAAGCCTATACTATTATATCTTATGCATGTAGTACTACATCTCTCTCCCTAAGTAACCCCTATATGTCTGATGGTGGCCTTTTGACCTCCATCATTAGATGTAACCCAACCCACCAAGCTATATATGCAATTATACACCCTAGGTCCCCAATACCTATCCCTATTGGTAGCTCCTCAAAATCTGGCCCATCAATCTCCTCAGGTAATGATAAAGGTGCCTTTATGTTGTCCCTCTTATATCAAGGGAAGGTAGGTAAAATATCCTATAGTAGACTAAATTATCTCCTAACCCATGCCATGGGTACTATCTATAGC
This sequence comes from Torreya grandis, assembly GCA_037957365.1. Classification (NCBI taxonomy): domain Eukaryota; kingdom Viridiplantae; phylum Streptophyta; class Pinopsida; order Cupressales; family Taxaceae; genus Torreya; species Torreya grandis. The sequence goes on from JARHVA010001803.1 coordinate 287,939, forward strand.
TCATTAGCCTATCCCCCCCTAACCCATAATGAAATCTATAACCTAATAAGCTACTCTATTAACCCTCAAAAAACTAGATGCATCAGATATGGTTTCCACATGATATCTACAAGGATTAAGCCCTCAATTATACACCTATAGTAGGTGATGTCTCACACAACACCATCCACTTGGGTCTGTTCCATCCAATCTCTCTACCATATAAATCCAACCCTAAATCTAGATAGATTAGTGGTAGGTAGCCCTAGTGGTCATGTCACAATGATGTGCTCATATGCCCAACAATGGAAAAGATGGCTGACACACAAAATTTATCATCAACACAACCTCAAACCACATAGCTCTTATTATAATTATGCCAAAAATACTAGATCCCAAGTAAAAATGGTCGACTACTCAATCATCTACATAAACACACCCATCAAAGAAATAAAAAATCTCCCTCTGTCTACATTAGGTAAGGCATAAAAAGTGATCCCAATCATCATCAATATGATAAGATGATGTTGCTCCTCATCAATCATGTAGAGTGGCTCATATGTAAAGCTTGTAGAGTGGTAGGTCACCTCACTAACATATTCCCCATATAAATTGAACATATGTATATCATGATCCTCTTTTGAGCATGAAAAAAACTCCTTACCCTGGAATGGTAGTCATAAAATCTTGTAGACATCCTCTCGTGTGACTATCAACTCTTTGGTCAATAGATAGAAGGTATTAGTGGTATGATCCCACCTCTCAATCAATGCTATCATCAATGACACATCTCATGTAACATGATAGTATCATCTCACTCATCACAAATTGATTTCCACCATATGATCTCACTCATCTATAGTAACATCTCTCCTCATGCATGTCAATAACCTCGACAGATGGTCTCATAATGTAAGCTCCATATTTATCTACATCCATACACAAATTAATTAGGTCACATCCTTTTTAATCAACTCCCTCATCACCTTTTTCCCTTCTCATTAAGAGAACTACATTGGTCTAAGGCCCTAAACTGGGTTATGTAGGTAGCACTTAGTCAACATGGGCTCTTTTGAGGTTAGCTCAACCATAAACCCACCTTACTAACTACCCTAGGCTTTAATTCCTCTCTCTCTCTCTCTCTCTCTCTCTCTCTCTCTCTCTCTCTACCCTAAGGTTACCTACCTATTCCAAATCTAGGCCTCACTGCCTATATTCTTGACTCTTGACAATATAACCTAAATTTTAAAACTTAGACCTATCAATTATCTTATTTTACCTTTTTTCTTATAACCAACTTTTTAGATCTTTTTCTTAAATTTTGGGAGAACTACATTGGCTTGAGGCCCTAAATTGGGCTATGTAGGCATCACTCAAATAACACAAGGTATTTTGAGGCTAGATCAACCATTAGGATAGTTGACTACTCCTATTGGAGATCAACAACTCACCCTTACTCTTGTCTATTTCTTTTCAATAGTAACCAATGTCAGCATTCATGCCGATATCAATGATTTATTAGCCTATATAATGATCAACATCAATAGCATGCTATTTACTTTGGTGATATGTCAGCTAATGTTGGTTGACCTTAGTGTTATGTTGGTTGACTTTCAACTGATGTCAGTCAATTGCACTGATGTCAGTGTCTAGTTTGACCCCAGGGCTGAATAACACAAACCCAACCTACCCATTTCCCCTGACAAATTACCCTGATTTGTCCTAAACCTACCCTAAACCTATTTTCTACCCTACCAATCCTATTTTATACACATCTACCTCTCATTTAACTTGCAACTTGCAAAAACCAAATAAAATTAGTTAGGGCTCTTACCTCATCTCACAGTATCCTCTTGGTTGGCACTACTGGCTCCTATGGGCCTACACCTCTTGTTGGGTCCCCTCCTTACACTGCCATCTCAAATCACTCTTAAAGACCTATTTCTTCTCTCCAATAAACAAGTTTTAAATGAGTTGTGTTTGTCATCAAACCCCCTTTTATTATGTTTGGTTGGTCACAAATGTCAACAATATTGACCTAACCTATCGATGTCGATGCTTACAATTACTGACATCAGCAATGTTGCCCTAGTTTTGCTAACATCATCACTTTATCTTACTAATATCGACACATATTACTAATTTCATCACCTTCCCATCCATGTTTTCCAACAAAAAAAACACCAAAATTTTCACAACCTTACCCATACATTGGGGCAATTAGAGATCACATATATCTCCCCTACCCATGACACTGTGACATTAAAGATCACTCAAATCTTCACCCTTGATGATTGTGCTTAGAGATTATGAATATTTCCTTACTCATTGACCCTTTTCCACTAGGAGTACATTACTTGTCCTAACTGTAGTTGGCTATTATGCACATGCATGTATTTTAGGTATTGTGGATGGCAACCAAGCCTGTCTTGTCACCTTCAACACTTTTGTGTTTCTTTGGGACACTTCCTACCTCAGATACCTAGGACATAATGACCATTAGAGATATAAATTTTATCAATTTGACCTATTATCTATCACTTACAAGTTGTGCTTTGGTTACTTTTATTTGAGTCCTCCTTAACCTTCCCTATTCTTAACATTATCAACTATAACTCATTATACGTAGTGATGCTTAATTATCCATCAGTTACCCAAATACCTTTTTATCAAATTGGTACTTGATTCTGATTTCTCCTCCATCAATTCTCATTTTGAGGGGGGATACCTCATCCAATACTTGGAGCATCTAACTCCTATTTTTGTCTTATAACATGTCAGTACAAATTACAAGATAAAAAGTGGAAACTGTAGACACCAAAATTATGTCACAAACACATGCATAAATCCCTCTTACAAAACCCCCTAAACCCAAATTAATAATAATAAATAATCTCCTTAACCCATACTTTTACCCCTCACACATTTAATTGATTTAAAATACTTAATTAAGTTAACTATAAACCCCTATTTCCACCTGACCTAGCCACCTCACCCTATGACTAATTCTCCTCTGGTGAGTTGCCTTAAAACCTGGTCCTCTCATCCTAACTACCTAAGACTTATTCCCACTCCCAAACTAAATTCCTAAACAACTACTTCCTTCTTAACCTCTTATTTTTACCATTTTATAATGGGTATCACACTTGGCATGCACAACAATAGAAAACAATCCAAGAATAGAAAGGTTTACCTATTCTAGAGCTACCAACATCAATCAATCCATGACCGATGTCGGTGGGATACCTACTAAAATTAGTGGGATTGCCAATGTCAAAAATATAATCCAAACTCTAACCTATAATTCAGGTCAACATAAAATTAAGAAAATCAGTTCTTACTCTCATTTGAGTTCTTGACATTCTATTTTTGATATCTAAGCTTACAATCACTCTACATATATCAATCACCATCAGCAACTAAGATCTTAAGGACAAAAAACACCTGCTTATTCTCTCTATTTAGGCACTTAGGTTTAGACTCTTGAATAGGGATTATCAACTTGACACTTATCATCCATAGCTAAGTATATCACTGATACTATAGGCCATTTAAATATTTGTTCTTCTATTTTTTTATATCTACCCTACACTATTTTATGCACCTCTGACTATACCCCCATGATGGAGTTACAAAGATTCTTTAATTATTTCCCATTACATGCATAATAAACCTCTAACCATAACTAACCAAGTCATAAACTCCCTCTCCTAAATCCCTTAACCTCTTTGACCTGAGCCAAACCATTTCTCAGACCTAGAAAAGCCTTCTACAACCTCCCTAACAATTATTGCCCCTACTGACCTTGGGAGCCTAACCAACATCAGTCACCTCCCTACCAACCTTGATAGCCTGATTGATATTAGTCACTACCATACTGATGTTGATGACTATCAATTTCCTAACCTCTTCAAAACCTACCTAGACAACTTCTAAAGCACTAACAAATCACCTCACCTATACCCTATCACTCTCTACTATGAATAGGTTGTTAAAAATATTAATTTTATCTCTATTTTACTATATTTATCCTTCTTTTAATTATTTATTATTCCTTTTCCTCTCAAAAGTGGATTGTCATCTCTAGGGAAGTTTCACACTTCCTAGAACAAACACGTAGCTTGGTAGCCCACTCATTTATCTATTAACAAACATCTTGTGGTAGTGTTTTCTTATTTATAGGTAGTCCTCCCTAGCCAAAGAGGAGTGCTCACAACATCTGGATATGATGCATAAACCAAATATGGGTTCATTCTAATCACTTATCCCCATCCTTCTCTTTGTTTTCTTTTAGACTTAGAATAGACAAAATTTAGTGAAACATTTCTATGATATGCATGTAAGGGGAAACTCCAACATCTAATGTTTTCCCTTAAGAATAGACTTAGAATAGATAAAATAGATGCTCCAAGAAATGTTTCACTAAATTTTTTCTATTCGATGTCTAAAATAAAATAAAGATAAGGATGGGGATAAGTGATTATAATGAACCTAGATTTGGTTTGCACATCATATCTACACATTGTGAGCACTCCTCTTTAACTGGGGAGGACTACCTAAAAATAAGAAAACACTACCACAAGATGTTTGGTAGTAGATAAATGAATAGGATACCAAGTTACGTGATTTTTATACACTTATCCCCATCCTTACTTATTTCCTTATAGGATCACTAATGTTGGCAATATAAACCAAAATCTAACCTATAGTTCAGGTCAACAAAAAATTAAGAAAATTATTTGTTACTCTCATTTAGCTTCTCAAACTTCTATTTTTAACATTCAAGCTTATAATCAATCTACGTAAGTCAATCACCATTAGCAACTGAGCTCTTGAGGACCAACACCACCCACTTATTCTCTCTATTTAGGCACTCTGATTCAGACTCCTAAGTAGAGATTATCAACCTGACACTTATCATCCATAACTAAGTATATCATTGATACTATAGGTCATTTGAATATTTATTCTTCTATTTCTTTATATCTACCCTTTACTGCTTTACGCACCTTTGACCATACCCCCATGAGGGAGTTACAAAGCTTCCTTACTTATTTCCCCTTACATGCATACCAAACCTCTGACTAGAATTAACCAAAACATCAGATCTTTCATTTTCTAAGATTTTATAGTGACTGACATTAGTTAAAATTACCGATATCAATAGAATTTACTTATCTACATCAATTATTCCATCGATGTTAGTGAACTATTCCTACCAACATCAGTCATATCTATTGACAATGGTGACTATGTAGTTTTATTTGCTCCAAATAACAAGCTAAAATAACCCAATTTATTACACTCAAACCTATTTTTTCTTAATTATATTTCAAGTATAGAGTAGTAATACTATTTAAACCACCTCTTGCATGGTATTGACATGAGCTCAAGCCAAAATTCTCATTGATTATGCAAGCTAACAACCACTTCCACCTTCCCTTCTCACTTTTGATTCTATCATGGAGCATACTTCAGATATAGAACATAATCCCATCCCTAACCAAATTCCCATTATGCCTTAGGGAGATCAAGACTTTGCTAAATTTATTGATCTCAATTTGGCAGCCCTTCAACATTACCTTGCTATGAGCTGAACCCATAATTATATGGGTGACCCAATCTTTGGTATGCCAACCCTTTTAATGGAGACAACCTCATTTTTAGTTTCATCCACTATTTTTGCCATGGTTACCCAAACCACCACTTCAACAAGTAACCTAACTATAAATAATGTCCAAAATGTGGCATCTCCAACTACCTAATCCCACCTAAATACTGGTATAACTTCCCTACTTTCACAACCAAGTTCAACCAAGTTACACCCCATTCCAAAATTTAGTGGTACCTATTCCATTCACCCTCATGCTTATAATTACCTAAGTTATAATTCACCCTTCATCTAATCTAACCATGCCAATAATTCAACCTACAGTAACAACAACCAACCAAGGCATAGTCTCCAACCCAATGGGACAGGTCCCTTTTCTTTTCACACCTTAACCTATGACTCATTATCCTTATATTAACCTAACACAACCTCAACAAGCTATGTCATACACTCCCTCTACTTCCTATCAACTTCCTTATAGCTTAGGAGGAATCCCCCAAACTAATCCCCCTCCTGACCTCATTAAGATGTTAATGGACAAGCTGTCTAACTTAGAGACATTAATTTCTAGTTCAAAGAATGTAATATCTTATGATTAGATATGTAATGAACCAATCCATCCTTATATTCCTATTTTCCCTTATCCAAGCTAATGATAACTCCTTAAATTTACTCATTTTTGAGTAAAGAGGACCCACAACAACACTTATGAGCATTTAGACATGCTTGTTATTTAATAAGACATGATGATGCGCTACTACTTCGTATTTTGCATATGTCTCTTTTAGGTGTTGCCTTGGATTGGTATAGCTCTATACCTCAACACTCTCTTTTCTCATTTACCAAACTTGCACAAATATTCATAGACCATTTCTCTATTAAATTTTCTAATAATGTTTCTATAATGGACCTATATTCTATCAAAGAATTTCATGATGAGTCTATTTCTGATTTTGTTTCTCATTAGAGAATCTTGATCAATAAACTCTCCTTCTCCTTACCCCAACCTGAGCTTATTGATCTTGTCACAAGGGCATGTAGTAAGCACATCTCATCTATACTTTAAGTAAAAACATTTTACACATTTGATGAAGCTTTTACCATGGCAATAAAACTTGAGGTTCATGTTATTGATGAAGGAAAAGTCAAGTTGTGTAGTAAAAATCCCAATAATAAGGAAAATTACTCCTCCTCTAATACCTTTCCCTCTAACCAAAAGGATAAAGGCTTCGCTAACATAGTGGTCATTAAGTCAGCCTCTTCCACAACCACAAACCAGTCAAATACTTTGACTTCTCAAAATTTGACCAAGCAATTCCAACAATGGTATGAACAAAGACAATATATTCCCATTAGAGAATCATATACATCTATTTTGGAGAAACTATTGTAGTAAGGTGTCATAACCCTTCCTCAGATTAAACCTCCTATATAGTTCGACCCCTCCTATCTTATCCCAACCTCATACAAGGAAGATGAATTTTATGGTTACCATCAAGTTAAAGGTCACAAGTCTAATAATTTCAAGACACTCAAAAACATTATTCAAAATATGCTTGATAGAGGTGAGCTCATCTTAGATAATCTTAACACACCTCCTAATAAAATTATGGATGTGTTCAAACACCCCTTTCCTAACCATTTACCAAACCAAAATATTGTCTAGTCCATAACTAACTCAGGTGATCATAATATTCATATGATTAATATGGTCTTTCCTTTATCTTCAGTTCAACCATCCCCTCAATAGGAGATACCTATTTCATCGACTCCTCTCCCATATTCAATGGCCCTATTTTTCCCATTCTTCCTCCTCAAGTAGAAGAGGCTATTTCACCCATTCTTCTCCCTCAAGAATAAAATCATCCCTTGCCACTCCTTTTGACACCTAAGGAACCTATAATCCCAATTCTATTTGCATCAATATTACCTATCCTCTTACCACTTGAAGACAAAATTATACCAGTTCCTCAATCACATGTTGAAGGGAACATCATTCTTACATTATACACTCTTGAGGAACCTTCTTCCCCCACTTCTCTTCCACCTATAGAGAGTGGTACCCCACCTACTTTACCTTTTCACTTAGAAGAGTCCATATCATTTACTTCCATAATATATGAGAGACCTATTTTGCCCACTCCAATTACACCACTCTTACCCCTTCTTTTACCTATGGAGGATCATACTTTACCCATGCCTCACCCACATGTTGAGGGATCCATAATACCTATGATTTAACCTCTTGATGAACCTACTTCTCCTACCTCCCCTCTACCCATGATACATCAAGTCTCTTCTCATGTCTCTATTGAAGAAGACCCCATTGTGGTTCTTTCTTACCTTTGGCCTAAAGTAGCAGAAACTATAAATTTCCCTCTTTTCCAAACACCATAACTTTCTAAAGATGCAACTGTAAGGCCTAAGTCAACTTCATCAAAACCCTTATCACGTTTGTTGAAAAGTATATAATTTTTTGACTCCATAAAATTTGACCATGCATCATTTTGGGACTGTCTTAAGACTCCATATCCAACACAATGAATGTCAAACTTTACCGTCAATCCCCTTACTACACTTTACCCTAAGGTCTTTGACAAAGCTAAAATTTCTTCACCAAAAGCAATACAAGTTCAACCATCTATGATAGAACCCTCACCCTCATAGGAATATATTACATTAAAGCAAATCAAGCCTTTAGGTGTCCATCCATTTCTAATTTAATTCATCCACAGGTGAAATTAGATTTGACTCCTCAACCACAAGTTGGATTTTATCACCCTAAAACACATAATAATTTAAAGCCTTTTAGACTTTTCCAGTCCCTTCTTCATAACTCAACTTTACCATCCATTTTGGGGTTGTATCCTTCTGCTTTAGTTGGAATATCATCTAACCAAGCCAAATAAAATGTTAAACTACCTCCACTCCTACCTTTGCCATATGGTAGACCTCTTACATCTGACACTAAGAAAGTGACAACAAAACATGTAACTCTAGGATCTCTAAACAAGACTCCACATAAAATTACCTTTCCAATAATGAGACAAAAGAAGGTGTTAACTCCTATTAGTAAAATAAGTACAAACCCACTCGTAGGCTCCCAAAGCTTTTTCTTATGATAATTATTGCAAGCCTCAGTGATAACTCTTCCCCTCATTAATCTTTATAGTCCTCTTGGCATGAAGCCATCTTGGTTTGATGATACATAATTTTGTTTATATCATCATTCACCTAGACACGATACTAAAAATTGTAAATCCTTCGCAGTGGTTATTCAACAATACTTTGATGTTGATACCCTTTTCACTGACACTACCATTAACCTTCATGTTATTCCACCAATGGCATCTATAGTGCCTCCTACTATTCCACTGAAATTAAAACCCAAATATGTCATTATAACCCCTTTACCACCTCCTTCACCAAATTTTCAAATCAACATAGTTAATGTGGCCACACGGTCACAAAACCAAAAAGATAAATCTAAGGAAAAGGTCACTATACCTTGGACCCATCCCTTCACCAAAGACATTCCCCCTATTAACCCTAATATTTCCATCTTGGGTGTTTCTAAAAAAACATCTTCAGATGTTATTTAAAGCTCAATGGTGAAGCAACTTCACCAAACTCTTGTGAAGATGTAATTATATGAGTTAATCCAAAGCTCATCCCAACACCATTAAGCTTTGACTAGTGCTTTGCAAGTAATTGAGGTACAATAAAATGATCCCCAACATATTGTACCTTTGGTTGTCTCCCTTAATTTTGTCTCCTTGATTTCTTTTTGTAATTTATAAATTCCACTTTAACACCCTAAAGATTATGATTCTACCCTTTTTATTACTGCATATATTGATCAAACTCATATCAAGAGAGTTATGATCGATAGGGGAGCCAATATTAATATTATTTCCACCCATGCCTACAAATAACTATCCCTTATCAATAATTTCATGTCTCAAACTGATGTGGTACTCCATTCCTTTAATGACACAATGACTACTATGGTGTTCACTATTATCTTACATATTCATGTAGGTCCTTACATAATTATTGAGCTCTTATTCATTATGGAAGGAGTGTTCTAATTTAACATAATACATAGATGACCTTGGATACATGTTATGGCATGTGTACCCTTAAATTTTCACCTCTATATCAAGTTTGAGCATGATGGATAAGTACATGTTTTTCCTACTAACCTACCTCTATTTAAAACATGTAATATGACCTATAGTCCCAATGATGTTTTCATCCCATTTAAAATATAATCCTCCTTGCATGATGCTTCTAAATCTTATAAGGCTCCACATATGTGGTTACATAGATACCAACAACACAAATTCTTGATAAAGATAACATGAAGGAGACCTTTCAACATTTGTCACTTGGTGAATATTGTTTGTTGACACTCGACATGTTTTATACCCCACAAGAATATGAAAGGCTTCACATGCATCCAAATTATGACCCTGATATTGGGATGGTCATCCCTTATTCCCCTCTAACCTTCAAACCAATTTCACATATGGGGCAATTGATCGAGATCCCACTATCAGTAATCTATCTTCTTCACCAAAACCATTTACTTGTGACTTCTCTTCCTGAGTAACCCTAGATTTAATCACACCTACCTATAGAGGTGTGCTTGGAAATGATTTGTCTTGGGTCATTATGAATAAGGTTTTCACATGACTATTGAATATCCTAATAATAACACCATTTAAAATTCCAAGAAAAGGCATGGGGTGGGATAATACAAACTAAATAAACTCCCTAAAAACTCCCATGAACCAATTGTCGAAGAAACAGTCTCTCCTTCTCCACCTTCTTGTCCACCATCACCTATAGAATTAGAGGTATATATACCTCCTAATTTTTTTTCAATAAATGCCTTCCATTTAGGGCCTCTCACCTATTGTTAGGGTGAGGAAACAAGGTCCCTTCCTCTCATTCATCCTAAAATAATTGATGAAGATTCTCCCACTATTAACACTATCCAATGTTAGGATGATGATGCAATTTTCACCTACATAAGTGCAAATGATTCTTATATCTAATGATCACTCCCATATAAAACCCAAGCTATGTTAAATGAATCAACCATTGACATTAACCTACCCTCCCATGATAACCCTCACATTCTCAATATTGGTCAATCTTTATATTCCTCTAAGCAAGATAATTATGCCATGTTTTTTAATGACCATAAAAAATCCTTCACTTGGTCTTACAATGACATGCCTAGTATTGACCCCGCTATCATCACCCATAATATTATCACCAATTGAGATGCTAAACCTATTAAGTAGAAGCTTCATAAAATGTATCCTCGTATAACTCTCCTTGTCAAATAAGAGCTCTAATGTCTCCTTTCTATTAACTTTATCTAATCCATTGACTACCTGTAATGGATTTCCAATATTGTTCCTATCACAAAAGTGATCAAGGGAATCTGTATTTGCACTGACTATCATGATTTAAACCCCACTTGTCTAAAAGATGATTTCCCATTGCCTAGTATCGACCAACTTTCTAATATAATGGTTGACCATGAGATACTATCACTTATAGATGGATTCTATGGATATAATCAAATCCTATTTGATCTTGAGGATGAACACAAGACCACATTTATTACCCCATAGGGGTATTTTTGTTATCAAGTCATGCCTTTTGGCCTAAAAAATGTTGTTACAACTTACTAACATGCTATGACCTACATTTTCCATGATCTCCTACACAAAATTGGAAGATGACATGGATGACTTACTCATCAAGTCTAAACTTTTTTAAGAACACTTGATAATTCTCAAAACCATATTCACTCATCTTCTCCAATATAACATTTTACTAAACCCAAAGAAATGTGTCTTTGGTGTTCTTTCTAGTAAAATCTTAGGTTTTATCATTTTTATCCATGGTATTGAGGTCAATCTTGCTAAGGTTAGATCAATATTAGAGATTCCTCCACCTACTAATATAAAATAACTCCATATCCTACAAGGCAAACTTTAGTCATTTTGATGCTTCATTTTCCAATTGTTAAATCCCTTCCAACCCTTTCACCATCTCCTTAAAAAGGATGTTTCCTTCCAATAGAATATAGGTTGTCACAAAGCTTTTGATGCACTTAAATAATACCTCCTTTCCCCACTAGTTATTATTCCACCTAAGGAAAATTAGCCTTTTTACCTATACATCTCCGTAATAGGCCATTCTCTAGGTGTTATGATTTCACATTGAGAGAAGGTAGTTTATTACATAAGCTGCACACTTATCGATTATCAGACTCGGTATACCCACACAAAATCTTTGTCTTATGTTGGTCTTTTTTGCCTCTAAGCTTCACCATTATCTCCTAAATCATAAAACCTATGTGGTCACCCATACTGATCCTATCAAATATATGCATTCCAAACCTTATCACAACCAATGTGTATCTTGATGGCTCATGCTTATTGAATTTGAATTATATTTCATTCAAAAAAAATCTATTAAAGGGAAAAAAATCATTGACCAGTTAGCTGTTACCACTTTACCTAACAATAAACTTTCATACCTTGAGTTCCCTAATGAATCTATTCAAACGCCTTCCATCGATAACATCTCCTATCAAATGATGATGTTCTTTGATAGATTTGAATGCCAACATGGTGGGGGTGTAGGGGTTATTCTTATTCCTCTAGACATTGAGACTATGCCTTTATCATTTAAACTAGATTTTTTAATACACTAATAATATGGCTGAATATGAGGCTTTAATTCTAGGACTTCAAATAGTTCTCTTCTTGGGTATCAAAACCATCACAATTGTTAATGATTATTAACTAGTGGTTAACCAAGTTAATGGTTCCTACCTATGCAAAAACAAAATTTTGTAGTGATATAAACATCATGTAGATACACTCCTAGGATCATTTTACTCTTATCTCTTACAAATTGTTCCTCACTCTACAAACAAGTTTGCAGACATGATGGCTTCACTTGATTCACACATACCTTCTTCATCCTCCTCTTCACAAATCTATGTCACTGTGCATTGCTTAACATTACCCTCCTGTGTCTTAGCTAACATCCTCTTTATCAAAAATGTAACAACCAACCCACAAGACTTATGGTACAAATAACTCACAGATTATCATTCCTTCTCTATTACCCCTCTTGATCTTTCTAATAATGGGAAATGAGCCTTCATAAAATATGTTTCTTGTTGCACTATATTAGGACTTCTCTACAAGTAAAATTTTGATGGTCTTATCCTTAGATGCTTAACTAGTACTAAAACTCCCTTTGCTATTAATGAAGTCCATGATGGGATTTATGGTGGGTATTTCAATGGTCATACAGTTGTTAAACATATTCTTTGACTTGGCTATTATTGGACCACACTTCATCAAAATTATGCTGACTACATCTCATGTTTCAACAAGCGTCAACAACATGCTAACCTCCTTCATGTTCCCAGTCATGAATTACAAGTTTTCAAATAACTTTGGCCCTTTTCTCAATGGGGCTTAGATCTAATTAGAGACATTAACCCTCATTCATCTCTCCATCATCACTCTATCATTACTACCACTGAATACTTCACCAAGTGGGTTGAGGCCATCCCTCTTATCTCCAATAAAGTTTATAGAATTGTCGACTTCATTAACCATCACATCATATATCATTTTGGTGTACCTCACAAAATTATGACCAATAATGGCAAGTATTTCAAAAATAAGACTATTCAAGGTCTTTGTGATGCATTTGTAATCAAATTAAACTTCTCATCACCATATTATGCACAAGTTAATGGATAATTAGAAGCTTCTAACAAAACTCTGACCAAGATCCTCATGAAGGTAGTTAGTGATATGGGCAAGGATTGGCACACACACATTCTTTTTGCTTTATGGCTTATCGCACTAGCATTTGAACCTTTATGGGTGATATGCCTTTTTTATTAGTATATGGGATGGAGGTTGTTTTTCCTCTTGAGGTCCAGATTCCTTCTCTTCACATTTCTCTACATGACATACTAATGATGACTTTCATCAAGAACATTTGGCCCAACTTGAATTTTTTGATGAACGTCATCTTGTATTCCTTAACTACCTCCAAATTTGTCAATAGTATATTAAATGTGCTTATAACAGAAACCTTAAAAAGTGAGATTCCAATATCAGAGATCTTGTCTTAAAATAAAATCAACATGTGATGAACAAGGAGAAAACTAAATGGGGTAAATTTTCTCCTAATTGGCTTGGACCTTATATCATAACTCACAAGTATGGCTCAAGAACTTATTTCTTGTCTTCTCTTGAAGTAAGCCCAAAACCTGAGCCTTTAAATGCCTTGAATTATGACCATTCTTTTGTTAAACCAAGATCACTTTACTTCATGTTTAACTTGATCTCATCCCTTGAGCATCCCTATTACATTCATTTCCCTTCCTCTTCACCCTTACTCATATACACCTAGATAACTTACATAATAATATGATTTTATCCTCATAGTGGAAAAATCCTAAGTCTCTACAATGTTGTCCATGACTAAAAGAATAATAAAAAAAACATGGGATATTTTAAAATTTTGTAAAATATTAGGTCATATGTTTCAACGTAGACTACTCCCTTGAAGGACAGCTATTTACAATTAAAACAAATGCTTAGACCACTCCCTTGAAGGATGGCTAAATTCTCAAAAGGAAAAACAAATGTAAAAGGCTTCTCATCTTTTTTCATGACTTTAACCTATACAAAATCCCATTGTAGGCTTCCCGCATTGATCAGCTTACACCAAAAAAAAACTTTATGTCATGGACTTGCCTATATTAGCTCTCAGGTCACCCACAAAAGGGACATATCATTTCTACTTAGTAGGTAATTCTATCTAAACATTTTTTCTCATTTTACCTATTTTCCCCTCATACTCTTTCAATGGACTATGGAACTCATTTAAAATGAGGTAAACATGATGCTTTTCTAACAAACACAATGGTTTAAAGATATAAGGCATGAAAGAGGCTCATTTTCCTGAGCCTATTTATGTTCTAAATTATGGTCTTTTACCAATGCACGAGCATTCTACCTTTTTATTTTGTCATCCACATTACATGTCAATATTTCTATTTGAGATGTAGAAACAATGTCATATCAACCTATTTATTTTATGCATACACCATCACAAATATGGAAAAATTCTCAAATAAACTAACATAACTAACATTCTCATTTTAAACATACACCATCACAAATATAGAAAAATTCTAAGATGAAGCTAACCAAGAAACTATGCATATACCATCACATAAATGGGAAAGGCTAGTCTAACATCAAATAACATGATCAACATGAACATCTAACTTAACATAACAATAAATGAACATCATCCATATCAACATCATAAACATAAGCAATGCATCTCAAATAAACATATGGCAATAAATAAACATCTCATATATAAATATGTGATAAAATACATTTTTATCATCTACATCATCAAAATATCATAAATCTCTCTCAAAAAATACATCTCACATCTTCAACTTATAGGTCAGTCTACATATAACATATATAAATAAAAAATGGCAAAATGATGATACTTAGAGTCTGTGAGGATCTCCCTCAGGTCATGAGGATGTAGTATCATCACCAATTTCTATTCATCTACGTCGACATGAACTAGAAGCTATCACATATGACATCAACCTCTCCTACTCTTTAAACTCTAAATATCATTATATTTGTGGAGCTCTCTAATCACCCTTTTATTCTAAGTAATCTCATCTAGGGAAATTGAATACCTCACTATCGATATAATCTATGGAGGACCCATGGCACTTGATGATGGTCTAGCCTATACTAATTCCTATGGTCATGGAGGAACAGGAGTGTCTTGGCCTACTACTACTCTCAGACTATCTTTCTTTGCCATCACTACAATCATCTAACCCTATAAAATAGTCATTTGGCCTTGTAGTGCTACTACTTAACCCTATAGAGCCCCAATCTAACCCTATATTATCACCACCTACCCTTATAAGGCTAAACCTCTACTTGGGTTGTCTCTCAAGCCTACACCACTACATCTCAAGCCTATACTATTGCATCTCATGGCTATATCATTATGTCATCTCTAACCCTTATATGTCTATTGGTGGCTTCCTAACATCCACCAATTGATGCAACCATACCCACCAAGTTATATAGGTAGTTATACACCCTAGGTCCCCAACACTTGGCCCTATTGAAAGCCCCTCAAAATAAAATACATCAGTCTCCTTGGGAAATGGTAAAGGTACCTCTATGTCATCCCTCTTGTATCAAGGGAAGGAAGGCAAAATATCTTGTATTAGACCAAACTATCTTCTGACCCATGCCATGGGTACCATCTCCAGCTCACTGGCCTATCTACCCTTGAACCATAATGAGCTCTACAACCCAATAAACTACTCTACCTACCCTTTAAAAATTATATACAATAGATATTGTTTCCACATGATATATATAAGGATCAGGCCCTTGATCATGCACCTATAGTAGGTGATGTCTCGCATGATATCATCCACTCAAGTCTATGCTATCTCATCTCTCCACCATCTAGATCCAACCCTAAAAATGGATAGAATAGTGGTAGGTAGCCTTAATGGTCATGTCACCATGATGTGCTCATATGCCCAATAATGCAAAAATGGTTGACAAAAAAACTGTATCATCGATACAGCCTTAGACCCCATAGCTCTTTGTATAACTATGACAAAAATATTAGAGCCCAGGCAAAAATGTCTATTGCTCAATCATCTATGTAAGCACACCTAATAGAAAAATTATAAATATCCCTTCATATGCATTAGATAAGGCATAAACCATGATCCCAATCATCATAAGAATGTTAAGATGATGTTGCTCCTCATCAGCCATATAAAGTGGCTCATGTGCAAAGCTCACAAAGTGGTAGGTCACCTCACTGGCATGCTCCCCATATAAACTAACCATATGTGTATCATGATCATCTCTCAAGAATGTGAAAAGATCTTCACCTTAGATTGGTAGTCATAGAATCTTGTAAACATCCTCCTGTGTGACTATCAACTCTTCACCCAGTAAATGGAAGGTGTTAGTGGTATGATCCCACCTATCAATCAATGTTATCATCAATGACACATCCCATGTAACATGATAGTATCATTTCACTCCTCCCAAACTGATAAATTTCATATGAGCTCACTCATTTGGAGTAAAATCTCTCCTCATGTGCATTAATAGCCTTGGTAGACAGTCTCATAGTGTAAGTTCCATCCTCATCTACATCCATACACAAATGAATCAGGTCAAATCCCTTTTAATCTAATCCCTCGCCACATTTTTCCATTTTCATTAGGATAAATACATTGGTTTGAGGCCCTAAATTTGGATATATAGGTAACACTCAATAACATGGGGTCTTATGAGGTTAGCTCAGCCATAAACCCACCTTACTAACTACCATAGGCTTCACTGCCTCTCTCTCTCTCTACCCTAGGCTTACCCACCTATTCTAACTCTAGGATTCACTAGCTCTTTCTCTCTACCCTAGGCTTACCCATTTATTCCAACCCTATGCCTCACCACCTATATTCTTGACTCTTGACACTATACCCTAAATTTTAAAACCTAAACCTCTCAACTATCTTATTTTACCCTTTTTCCCTACAACCAACCTTTTAGATCTTTTTCCTAAGTTTTTTGAGAACTACATTGGCCTGAGGCCCTAAGCTAGGTTATATAGGTATTAATTAGATGACATAGGGTCTTTTGAGGCTAGCTCAACCATTAGGCTAGTTGACTACTCCCATTGGAGATCAAAAACTCACCCTTTCTCTTATCTATTTCTTTTCAATAGTAGCTGACATTAGCATTAATTTTGACATCAATGCTTTATCATTCTATGTAATTATTGATGTTAGTATCACACTACTAACCTTAGTTCCATGTTGGTAAATGTCAATTGACCTCAGTTTTATGTCAGTTGATGTCGATTGATCTCACTGATGTCAGTGACTAGTTCAACCTCAATGCTGAAAAACCCAAACCCAACCTACCCATTTCCCCTAACAAACTACCCCCAAATTACCCTAATTTATCCTGTATCTACCCTAAGCCTATTTTATACCCCCCTAATCCTATTTTATACACATCTACCTCTCATTAAACCTATAACTTGTAAAAACCAAATCAAAGTAGTTAGGGCTCTTACCTCATCTCACCATCTCCTCATGGCTGGCACTACTGGTTCTTGTGGTCCTGTGCCTCCTGTTGGGTCCCCTCTTTGTGTTACCATCTCAAATCAATCTCAAAGCCTTATTTATTCTATCAAATCAAAAATTTGAAAATAATTTTGGTCAGCTACCAAACCCCCTTTTGTTGGGTTTGGTTGGCCATCGACATCAATAATATTGACCTAACCTATCGACATCAATGCTTATGATTATTAACATAAAAAATGTTTCCCTAGTTTTACTGATGTTAACACCTTATCTTATCTATATTGGCACATATTACTGATGTTGGCACCTTCCCAACCATGTTTTACAACATAAAAACACCCAACATTGCATAACCTCACCCATACATTAGGGCAACTAGAGATCACATATATCTCCCCCAACTATGACATAGTGACATTGAAGATCACTCAAATCTTCACCCTTGATGATTATGCTCAGAGATCATTAATATTTCCTCACTCATTGACCCTTTCACACCAAGAGTACATTACTTGTCCTAGTTGTAGTTAGCTATTATGCACACACATATATTTTAGGTGTTGTGGATGGAAACCAAGCCTACCCTGTCACCTTTAACCCTTTTGTGTTTCCTAGGGGCACTTCTTACCTTAGATACCTAGGACACATTGACCATTGGAGATACAACTTTAACTTATTTGACCTATCAGGTATCACTTAAAAGCTATGCTTTGGTTACTTATATCCAAGTCTTCCTTAACCTTGCTTATTCTTAACATTATCAACTATAGCTCATTGTATGTAGTGATGCTCAATTCTTCATCAGTCACCCAATTACCTTTTTATCAAACTAGTACCTGATTCTAGTTTCTCCTCTATTGATTCCTATTTTGAGGGGGGATACCTCATCTAATACTTGGAGCATCTAACTCCTATTTTTATCTTGTAACATGTCAGTACAAATTACAAGATAAAATGGGATAATGTAGACACCAAAATTATATCACACACATGTGTAACTCCCTATGTCAAAAGCCCTCTAAGCCCATTTTAATAATAATAATAATAATTAATCTCCCTAACCTATACTTTTACCCCTCACACATTAATTAATTTAAAATACTTAATTAAGTTAATTAAAAACCTTTATTACCACCTTACCTAGCCACTTCACCCTATGGCTAATTCTCCTCTGGTGAGTCAGCTTAAGACCTGGTCTCCTCATCTTATCTACTTAGGACTTCCAAACTAAATTTCTAAATAACTACTTCCTTTATAACCTCCTATTTTTACCATTTTATAATGGGTGTCACACTTAGCATGCACAACAATAGAAAATAAGACAAGAATAAAAAGGTTTACATATTCTAGTGTCACTGACATCGATCAACCCATGACCAATGTCGGTGGGATACCTACCAACATCGGTGGGATCACCAATGTCAATAATATAAGCCAAACTCCAACATATAGTTTAGGTCAACAAAAAATTAAAAAAATCAATTCTTACTCTCATTCAAGTTCTCAACATTATATTTTTAACATCTAGGCTTATAATCACTCTGCATAAGTCAATCACCATCAGCAATTGAGATATTGAGGACCAACATCACCCAATTTTTATCTCTATTTAGGCACTCAAGTTTAGACTCTAGGATAGGGATTATCAACCTGGCACTTATCGTCCATATCTAAGTATATCACCAATACTGTAGGTCATTTAAATAATTAATCTTCTATTTTTTTATATCTACCCTACATTGTTTTACACACCTATGACCATACTCTTGTGAGTGAGTTACAAAGCCTCCTTGTTTGTTCCCCTTACATGCATACCAAATCTCTTACCATAATTAACTAAGTCATAAACTCCCTCTCCTAACTCCCTCAACCTCTCTGACTTGAGCCAAACCATTTTCTAGACCCATAAAAGCCTTTTGTAACCTCACAAACAATTATTACCTCTATCAACCTTGGTATCCTAATTGACATCAATCACCTCCCTACCGACCTTAATAGCCTAACTGATATCGGTTACTAACCTACCAACATCAATGACTATTAATTTCCTAACTTCTTTAAAACCTACCTAGATAACTTCTAAAACACTAACAAAACACCTCACCTACACCCTATCACTCTTTGTTGTAAACAAGTTGTTAAAAATGGTAATTTTATCTCTCTTTTACTCTCTATTTATCTCTTTTTTAGTTATTTATTATTCCTTTACCTCTCAAAAGTAGACTGCCATCTCTACGGAAGTTTCACACTTCCTAAAACAAGTACATAGCTTGGTAGGCCATTCATTTATCTGCTAACAAACATCTTGTGGTAGTTTTTTTTCTTTTTTGCAGGTAGTCCTCCCCATCTAAATAGGAGTACTCACAATGTCTAGATATAATATGCAAAACAAATATAGGTTCATTCTAATTACTTATCCCCATCCTTCTCCTTATTTTCCTTTAGACATAGAATAGACAAAATTTAGTGAAACATTATAAATAAAACAATGATTGAAAAACATATTCTATTATTTGTGGTGTGTGAAGGGTTCTCAATTTTCATTCTATCATCCCCCAATGACTCCATCTACTCTACCCTCTTTGATGATGCTCGCCCTTCATCATAGTCTAAGGGATAAAATCTATCCTGCATCCACCTCAAAACAACAAAGGTAATGAGCTTAAATCAAGATGAAATACATAACATACTACTATAATTAACTAAATAATCATGATCATTATGTACATAACATAAAAGTAAAACTAAATCAACAAGTTAATAATCATGCAAATAAAAAACAAATAACTATCTATACATTAGTATATAAAATCTAGATTAACTAAAATAGCAATTAGCCAATAAATAACCATAAAATACACAGATCAATAGGTTATTAAGTCTAGAGAGGAATCAGGATGTAACAATTGCTAAAGAATTATTGATCACATAACTGATCACATCAATTCATTTCCAACACATAACACCTAATATCATAGAAGGTAAACTAGGTTATTTTTCTTTCATTTAATAGTTGTATTTCTCACTAACTCTTTAAGGGTCTAGGCTACAGGTTTAAGTCTTTATTAATGTGTTTTATTTGATTTTATTTCATACTAACACCATACTAATCTCCCCTATTGGATTCCTATTGATCATAAAAGACATTTACCACATGACAAAATTATGATAGTTCTCACCATAATATCATAAGTGATGAATATGGCCACATCTTATGACAAGTGAATTATGTATACACAATATTTTCAAACTTTATCAATTATTGATGCTTTCTATCTTATAAGAACCTGTTAAGTCTCGATCTCTCTAAGTGTACACCTTAAGAGGTGCATTGGGAAAGGGGTGTATATATCATTAGTGCTTCATAGGATTTTTATCCCTTTACTACCACTTCTTATCAATCCAACCATACCCTAAAAACATTTACATAAGCTTGGCCTCCTCTCTTTGTACCCTCCTCTAGTCATTTTTTGCCTTCATTAGCATTTCCCTAGCATAAAATCCTTTTTGATGGTTTATGTTACGCTATCATCCCCATGTACCTTGTAATATAATTGATAAAATGTATTTAGGGTCTAGGTTATCCCATAGCCAACATAAACCAATACCTAATTTTTTTTGTCAATAATGATATAATGTCAATTGGGTCGACTCTATTTATTAAACTTTCAAAAAGGACTAAGGTTAGATTCAACCATAAAAACACATTCATTTCACCATTCTTATACATAAAACAAGATTTAATTATTCATTTATGCTTCTTTACAATATGATCTTATGCCATTATACTTGAGGATTCTTAGCTTAGGGTTTCCACTTGGAGAAGAATCTTGTCTTGTGAAAAAGTGTTGGATGTTTTGGCATTTCTTAATGATCCTTAAAAACTAGAACAACCTCTTGCAATGCACCTATGGCCAAGGGAGAGATTGAGTCTCAATATGTTCATATTGAAGGTAACTATCTCCAACTTTAATCCTCTGTTTAGTAGATAGAAGTAGTATAAGTAATGGCTTTTGAATATATTTCTCTCTTCATACATTAAGGATTTACATATGTATAGCTTAATTAGTACTCTCTTATGCATGTTTACTTTTGTTTGATAACAGAATTTTGTGCCAAAAGCTTCAGTGAGCACTAGATTATACCTTGTTTTATTTATTATTAGTTTAGTTAATATGGAAACATAGGACCTAGTTAGTGTTATTGTATAGTTTTTCTTGATTGGAGGCTTTGGAAACCTCCCTAGTGAATTTATTATGGTAAGAGATCCATTGGATAGGTATAGTATATCCATCTTGGTCATGAACCTAAATATATAATGTGTCAACAATAAAAAGTCTTAGTATAATTTATCTTTTATGAGCTAAGATTGATTGATATATTAGTTGTATTTCCTTTTGCATACATTCTAGTGAACCCGACGTGAATCTAACTAACCCTTGAAAAAAAAAATCACACCATTATTTTTATCATTTTATTATATTTTTCCATATTTATAATATTGTATCAAACCAATTGGTATATTTATAACTTCTATGAACATGTTTAACACATAGTCACTTCAAAACAACTCTATTTTATCTATGCAAGTATTCATCAACTATAGTTTACTGAATTAAATAGTTCAACATAGTACTCTTATTCAGTTCTAGATTAGAATACACTATCTATTAGGTCAACTCTATCTGTTAATTATTTATATAATCATACATGTCAACTAAAACTATTGAATAGGTCGACCATGTTCCTTATTCTTTTTCAACATACAGGGTTTTATAAAACTCTGTCAAACCACTCAACCTAGTGTATAGAATTTAAAAGCATTAAATAAATATTATAACAACATTTGCAATCTAAGTCATCTTCAATCCCATCAAGCTTCATTTTTTCCCTCTCTTTATCATTTTGGTATTTATTTCAAGTCTATTTTTCACAAGATGGTAGTATTTAAGACTATAACCCTACATCTAACTAGGCTGACCTGGTTGACTTAGTTTTGTAGTATGTCTTTTGCTTAAGAGACATAATCAACCTAATTGACTCTATTCTTAAAGACCTTGCTTCTACATAAAAATAATGACCTAGTCGACTCTGTTATGTATTATTTACATAGAATTTCACCTAAACTAACTCTATATCAATGAATTAACATCTATTTGCTATTCATCAATTCACATTTCTTTTTCAATTATTTGCATGCTTAGATTAACTCACATAGTCTAAATAGGTGGTTTTTCAAATTACCTTTTTATTGGCATGTTATTATCATTAATGTCAAGGTTGATAAAATTAGTGTTAAGGTAATTTAGTGAAGGTGCATGGTGATTTTTCATTGAGGTATGTGAATGATATGACAAGGTGAGATTGTTGAGCATTATCTTTTCTATTGGTTGATGTAAAAGTTGATATCAAGGTTTAGGTCAGCATGAAGTTGTTAGTGTTGTCATTTTTTTGAGAATTGTATTTTTTATTGGTTAATGTCAAGTTTGATATCAAGGTTAAAATCACCATGAAGTTTTTAGTGTTTTCATTGAAGGTTATCATGAAGGTATGATGACAAGTAGGTCTACAAGAGTGTTGTTGATAGCAAGGTCAGTTGGCAATGTGTTGATGTAATAAGGGAAATTGATGGAGTTTTATCATTGAAATATGTTGTAATTAAAGAGAATTTTAAGGAAAAATAGATAATTTGAATGAAACTAATGATTTATGGTTACACAAAGGTGCAGGTCTTTGAGGTCAAGTGCTTATGTAACGTAAGCCTAGTCATGGCATGAAGAGACCTTATAAGAAGGTATGAGCATGTTAAACTTGTGAAATTAGTGTAAAAAGACATGATTTGTTATATGAGGTTTCTTAATAATGTATATTATTCATTGGATCACTCATGCAAGTCTTAGGGTGAGCCTATAGGGGTAGGACCTCTAGACCAAGTCTATACCTAAACCATTCCTAGACCCTGCTTGGCTTAATGAGGTATCATGATATGTTGTCAAGGCATGTGAAGTATTAATTTAAGGTTTTAAGCATGATATAGGTTTCTTTATTATGTTATTTAGGTGTAAAGTGTATGGAAAGAGGCATGAAGGTCAGTCTTAAGGCCTAATGTGGTTTGCAGGTCAAGGTCTAGAGAGTAAAGTGAGAGAGTGTGGCCTAATGAAGGGCCATGATTATATGTCAAGGTGTTTGATATAATTTAAGAATTTTTATAGGTTATTTATGTTTTTTCATGCATTTTTAGGTCATATTTTGAAGGAAAAGACATGAATATTTGTTTAGAGGTCTCTTGAGTCCTCAGAATGAAGGGTTCTCAACTTGAGAAGGATTTTATTGTGCTCATTAGCTTTTAAAAAAAATTCATGGTAACCTAATAATTTAATGGTATATGGGGAATGGTCCTAGATAAAAATAATAGGCATTAGTTTTTATATTGAGTGGATATGATTTATTAATGATCGTTATGAGTGAAAGCTAGTTTAAACCCTCGTATAACTCTAATGAAGACATGATGTTGAATATGTTTCTCAAAATTAGTCAAGATGGATTTAAATTCTTAGGTAAGATATTGGATATTATATTTTAATCTCCCACATACCTCTAGGTAGTATTGGTTAGATAGAGGAGAGAGAAAATTTCGAGTTACAGGCTTGTTTCTGAAGAAATTATTATAGAAGTCATAAATTACATTGGAAATAATAAGAAAAGGGATGGAGGAAGAAGGTAGAGACTCATGTTTCATTTAAATTAATGTTTATGGATATTTTATATCCCTCAAGTGTGTTAAATTGGTCATCCAAATTAGCCAGTTGTGAACAGGCCAAATGGTGCAAATACTGAAAAACCTAAGCAACAATGAGAAGATGAATTGGAATATGTTTTCATGATATAATGATGAAAAAATTACATGGATATTTTTTTTGAGTCTATAATTTATTATAAATTCTTTATATATATATTTGAAGTTAGTTATAGTGGTGAAAATGATGAAGCCAAAATGACTTGTCTAACTCAATGAGGTCTATGTGTAGTGAGGTCAACAAATTGGTTTGTAAGACCAATAGTTGTCATTAGACCATATGATTTAAGATGGTTTGGATATGTTAAAATACCATTTTAGGTCAATGTTTCATGAATGTGTTTTTGACAGTGTTGGCAATTCAAAGTAAACAAGTTAAAATGATGTGTTTCATGCTCTATGCTATAATTTTATTTGTTTAATTCATATGGTGATATTTTTGAGGCCATTTAGGTTCTATATAAGTGATTTATTGTCATTTTTTTAAGGCTAAATTATGTGTTATCTTTAGTTGTTTAAGACAGTCTTTTATGTGTGTTCAAAGGCCTAATGTGAATAGTGTTAATGGAGTGTTTCAAGTGGTGGTTGGAACTAAAAGGTTTCATCATGCTCAAATAATATTTTATAAGTCCTATTTTATTTTTTTATGAAATAATATTTACATTTATGGAGGTGAAATTTATTCCAAGGGATCAAATGGTAATGTGTTACTAGATAAACCTAATGAAATTAGGTCTCCATAAGACCTAAAAGAGAAATGAGGCCTAATTGGGTCATGAAAAACCAAAATAGAATCAAATATAATTTAATTAAAATAAAAAATATGTCCTAATAAATATTCTATGGCATACCTAAGAGGTTAAGGGTCTGTGGTTGACTAAGTGGTATATGAATAAGGAATGGTATATATAAGGTAGTTTTAGGCCTATTTAAGCATGGAGGAAGTGAATAAAACAAAAAGAATATTAAGAATAAGGATTTATTTTATAAAATTATAGGAGTTTAAAGGATATATAATTAATATTTAATAGTGTGTTTGCATATGAATATCAAGGTCATATGACTTAATCAATCTTGAAGAGACCTAGTTGAGTGAAGAGGCCTAAAAGGAAGTTTGAGAGGGATAAGAGTGTGAATAAATGAATAGGTTTTCATAATATATTGGTTTATAAAAAATGTGTTATAAATGTGGTAAAATAAATTAGGTGGTTGAGTTGGTGCTGAGTCATCTAGGGGGTTGGTGCTTCCTTGAAAGTGGATGCTTGTTGAAGGTTATACAAGTGGGTGCTTCATGTGGTGTTGGTGAGTCACTAAATTTGGTTTTTGTTTTATAGGATTTTATTCCATTTTTATGTATCATTGGGTTTTATTAACCTTTAGGTTTTCATACATATGGGATGTGTTCTTCTGTTTCATGCTTATGTGGATAATTTCTTATGGTTGCTAGATCTGTATGTTTGTTTGAATGGCTCATGATTGCTTAAGTGTAATTGAAGGTAGGTTTTTTAAGAATATTTCACCCCCCCCCCCATTATTAATTATGATTTAAATAATTGGTATCAAATATTTTTCCTTGGAAGTAGTCAAAATAGTTTGAATGAAATCCTTAAAGCACAAGCATGTCTAGTCAACAAGTACAAGGAGGTTTCTTAATCAATAAGGATATTATCTTTAATGGGACTAAATATTCATTTTAGAGCATCAAAATGAAGACCTATCTGATTTATTTATGCTATGACATATGTAAATATATTTTTTATGGATTCATTCTACCTTCTACACCATGAACTAACCTACAAGGTAAGAAGGCAAGTGAGAAAAACTCTAAGGAAATGTCATCTTGTGTGGTCTTTCAAAATCAAAATTTGTTAAGGTTATGGATTTTGATATATCCAAATGTATTTTGGAAAATATTTAGACCATTTATGAAGGATACACCAAAGGCAAGTGAGAACAACTCTAAGGCAATGCCATCTTGTGTGGTCTTTCAAAAGCAAAATTTGTTAAGGTTATGGATTTTGATATATCCAAATGTATTTTGGAAAATATTTAGACCATTTATGAAGGATACACCAAAGGCAAGTGAGAACAACTCTAAGCCAATGTCATCTTGTGTGGTCTTTCAAAAGCAAAATTTGTTAAGGTTATGGATTTTGATATATCCAAATGTATTTTGGAAAATATTTAGACCATTTATGAAGGATACACCAAATTTAAGTTGGAAAAGTTTTAGACTCATCGCAACCAATTTGAAAGTCTGAGAATGAAGGATGATGAAAACATTGCATTCTACCTATTAAGGGTTGATGAAGTTATCAATGTCATTAGAGGTTTCAAAGAATAATTGAAAGAGTCTATATTTGTACAAAGGCTATTGAGATCCCTAACTTATAAATTTGATTCAAAGGTGTTTTAAGTATAATAAATGCAAGATCTAGACACACTTCAGATGGATGGGCTTCATGGCATCTTAACTGCCTATGAGATGAAAACAAATGAAGGAAGACCTCCCAACAAGAAGAATTAAAATCTGATAAGAATTCAAAATATAATAAGGTCAATGATGACCTATGTTAAGATATTTATGATGATGATTTGATAGCCATTTTCTATAGGAAATTGAGGTTTGGATTTGGTAAATATAAGGGTAAGTTGAATTTTAAATGTTTCAACAATGGTAAGATTGGTCATTTTGCATCTAAGTGTATAAACAAGGATAATATAGAGAATGATTAAGAACATGATGATAATCATGGTGATGATAATAAGGTCTATAAGCCTAACAAAAGAAATAACAATTTTAGGAAGTATGAAGGCAAGAAAGGGTCATTCAAGAAGAAGAGAAGTTTCTATACCAAAGAAGATAATAACTCATCTAATGTGATGACACAAGTACATATGATAGTGATGATGATAGTAATGAGCATGATAATAATGAAACCTTATTCATGGATATAAAAATATACAATTAGGGTGATGAAAATGGAAAGGGCTTATGGATGATGAAGAATCAGATGAAGAAGAGGGTAAAGTGAACCTTGAGGCAAAATTGGTGAGTGATCTAGAGGAGTTAAATTTCCAAAGAAGGAAGAATAAAAAATTAAGATCATTGGTTAAGATTTATGAGGATCAAATCAATATATTTTAAGAAATACTATGCATCAACACCAATGAACATGAAGATATCATAAAACAACTAGAAAATTAAATTGAAATTGTCACTACAAATATTAAGACCAAGGAATAATAATGCATCAAGTTTGGAATAGAATTAGAGTCCTTGAAGGCAAAACTAGATCAGGCATCAGTCAAGTTGAAGACACATCAAATATTTAGAAGAGTGCTAAAGTTATTGGTGATATTTTGATTATTCAAATGTCTCTACATGACAAGATGGTCTTAGGTTCAAAGAAGACCAAAAGGAGAACAAGAAAAGTTAGACCTCAAAGACCTATATTGAAACTTTGATATCTGAGACTCATGGTGATCATCAACAAGTCAATAATTCCAACATGAAGAGACCAATTAGGCAACCCAATGTAATTATGTATTTCAATTATTTCAATGGTTATTGTTTTTCTTGTCATAACTTTGGTCATAGAGCAAGTGATTGTAGAATGGTCTCTAAGAATGACTTATCATAGGACCATGGGAGGAGTGATCAATCAAGAGGTATGTACATAAATGTTGTTTCATAGTTATCACAATATGGGACACATTAAATAATTTTGTCCTAATGGATTTATAAAATCCTCAAGACTTAGAAATGTAAATGGAGCTCTTGAATTACATGAGAAGATTCAAGCATTGGTATGGAAGCCAAAGAAAGTTAAGATTTATCATATTGAACCAAATGGTCAAGATGGATTATTTTATAAGATAGAGCAAGAATCAAAAGTGAAGTAATGTCAATAAAATTTGTTATATGCATGTGTTGACAAGGTAGTCAAATCCAAGAAGAAGGATGACAAGGTGGATGAGTTGAATGATTTAGTCAAACCTAAGTGGATTCTAAGGAGGGACTATTAGTCTCATGATTACAAGATAGCTGAAGAAAATGGTTTGGAGATCTAGGAATATCCAATTTCATGGACTTTTGAGATCCATATGGAAATTTGTGACTCCATTAGGCCTCATAGAGACACTCTCCTATTTGCATAAGCATGAGGTTATGGTCAAAGAAGGACACCTCTTGAGAGGATTTTAGATTATCTATGTTTCAAGATATAAGTTATTTTTGTGTGGATTATATATATATATATATATATGACAAGGTGAATTTTTTTTGGCATTGATTCTAGAGATCAGTTCATAAGGAGTCATGATATGGAATGCAAGTCTGAGCATAGGATTATGTCTAAATACATATGGAATATGGATTAGTCTGCAAGACCAATATGACCATAGAGAGAAGTTGAATTTTGTTCATAGATATGAAAGTGTGATGAAACCTTGTATATCTAACTCATATATGAGAGATGATTTAAGGATGTTGAGAAAGGTTTTTGAGTCCCGATGACTCATATGATGAGCACAGGATGTGAGGACAAAGGGTGAGAATGTTTATAATGCTTCATAAACTCTATTATCATATTACCAAAAATGGAAAAATATCAAAAAGAGAGTAGTGTATTTAGAGATGTTTCTGAGAGTGGATTCCATTTTATGACTCAAGAGGAGAATATGGTGTTATGGGGAGCTTTGTATATCTTTGTTGTGAAGTGTCAAGACAATGATAAGAAGCACAGTTTCTTAAGGAATAGTTCAAATGTTCTATAAGTTGTTTACAACAATTAGTATGAGCCTAAGGTGAGTTTTCTTAGCATTTCTATGTGTTGTTCATTAAAATTTAGGTCCAATGATCAAATGATAGTTTGTATAAGACCCTTTGTCATTCATGTCAAAAATTGGAGAATGAGAAGATGGGAAAAGTATCATTTTGAAGTGATTTCATTTATGGATACAACCTTGGTGATCCCATCTAATAAATGTTTCACAAGCTAGCTACATCTACTATGATTAGTTGGTCAATTATATAACACTATCCTGAGGGTATATCATATCCAAATTAGTATAAATATCATGAGTTATGTGAATACCACTGTGTTCATGGACATTTTATATGTCATTATTTGTAGTTGAAATACCTTATTGAAAATATGTTGGAAAATGGGGAAATCTAGTTGGATAATAGAAAATTTAGTTCTAATAAAAACCTAGGTATCTACAAAATTACTTTTCCACATCATAACAATGCCAATCAACAACAACAACAAAAACCATATTAATAATAATATCAACAAAAACCATAACAACAACAATATCAATAGTAGCAATAATAACGTAAAACAAATGAATGGAACCAAGGACAAAATGACCCCAACAACTAATAGACTTAACACATAGTTTCACATGAATATAATAACTTTGTAGGTCATATTATGAGTAGGCATGTATCCTTCATTACCATTAATCCTAGACCAAATGCCAATAGACCAGGATCATTGTCTAATAATCCTAACCACCCTACTAGTGCAAATAATCCTTCCTTAACTTTTGACCATAGCTAGTGCAATAGAAACCAAGGATTATCATTTAAATACCTTATATCGATAACTCTTTATTTCCCTATGATCATAACCATGTACACTTGCAACCAAGAATTATCCTCTCTGGCCCATCTTCATCATATTCTAGTTAAAATGGTCTTGTATCCAATCCAAATTGCATAATCACAAATTGATGGTCTAGGATTACCATCTTAGGCCCACAACTTCTTTCCAATGACTGTATCCAACCTACTATGCCATCTAGGAACAAGACAATCACCATTGTTAAGGAAAATACATATGACATTATGGAACAACTCCAAAATACACTCAAACAAATTTCTAGTTTGGATGTGTTGTGCATGACTACCATCCACAAGAATATCCTAACAAAACTCCTAGACCAATCCTAAGTTAAAATGACATAACCCCAGACAAATTCCCTAATTTGGTTAGACACCTATCCCTATTCCAACAATTGACCTTCAACCAAAGTGATATGTCATCCCTTGGCCCTCTATATAACAACACGCTATACATTGAAGTTGTCATCACATGGAAAAAAGTTATATGTGTCCTCATATACAATGGATTAGACTTAAAGATTGTGTATTTAAATCTAATCAAGCATATATGATATAAAACAACCAACATTTATTTGGAAACTATTACTATCAAGGACTATGACAATGAAGAGTGGGAATCATAGGGAACCATAAGTTTTTTAGTGATCATTGGACCTTTAATCCATGATACACTTTTATATATGCTAGACTTAGACCTATAATAAAATTTTATTTTGGGTAGACCATGGATACATGAAATTCTTTCAATCCCTTCAAAATTATACCAGTGTATCAAGTTTCCTCACCCAAGGATGGAGGTAACTATCCATGGAGATTTACAACCATATCAACATTATAATCATTTGGAGGCCAAATATGAAAGTTAAAACTACTAATTTAGCCTAGAATTAGTGCCTAAGAAATACAAATATAAATATATACTTTTTGCATTACTAGAGGCAAATTATATATACCTTAATAGCCTTGCCTCATCTTCACATACACCTCTTATTGAAATGACTAATTATTTTACCATTTGAGATAATGGTCCATGGGAGTATTTTAACCATGACACATTCCATATTTCCAAGCTTATATATAACCCTAAGTCCTATGGAATACCTAAGGATAATCCAAATTTCATGGAATGGTGATGAAAGGGAAAAGTTAAGCTTCATATCCCAACACCTATTATCTTCACACTGGACACTTTCCAAGAAGAAGATCCACTTTCCAATGATGATTCCTTGTTGTAAAATGACAAATTAGGTGATTTCTACCATAGTGTAAATTATCCCATCCCCAATATGATCATGGATAACCATGATTATGAAGGTGGAGGCATGAGGGAAAATTATAAGGGACACTTGAGCCCATTTTTATAACCAAATACAAAGGACCTTATGGTCTTGGATTTAAACTTCCTAAAGTTGATGCCACATATCTTATTCATGTTCCAATGCTAGTGACAAATATGCCAATAGTGAAGGAGAGTCCAATCATAACATATATGAAGACCTTGATAGTACCAACCTTTTTGACCCATATACCATTTACACCATTACACCATTAATCTAAGATTCCACACTTCCCTTTTATTATCGTCAACTTATAGATTAGAACTAGAAAGAATCCATAGTACCTTTATAAGATTTTGAGAATGATGGTGTATTTTGTGATTTTCTAAGGCTAGGAGACAATGTTTCATTAAAATACCATAAATAAAGGTTTTCTACAAACTGGATCCTTTAGCCTAGTTTAGAGAGATAGTGAGCACCCTTATCTAAAAATAAAAGAATAAAATATTGAGGTCCCAAAGTGAAAACCTCTTTGAGGTGATTTTTTACCATGGTAAAATTAAAGAGAAAGGCTAGCCTTTTTGTGAAAACCTATTTTAGGCACCACTAGATGAGGGTGTTCACCTTTCCTCTAATGAAGCTCAGGAGACCACTAATGATGAACTTGTTTTTGGGTTTAATTTTAGTATATAAGAACAACATGCCTTTGATAAAATTATCTAAAAATGTCCTACAACATTTTTAACATGGCCATTACTACCGTTAGGTGATTCAGATTCATCCTAATTGGGAGATCTTGAAGAAATAGTCCGACCAAAGGATTTTTCCATTACAGGATAATTCACATCCTTGTCAACCATTCTAGAAGATGGATCAAATTTCCTAGTAAAAGATACTATTGATGTCAACATTGGGAATCTATATGACCCTAAGTGGATTAAATGAGGCATGTACCTCACTGAAGAGGGATGTGAAATTTTTATAGCCCTATTAAGGGAATTTGTTGGCATATTTATAAGGGCCTATTTAAACATTATAGGTTTATACCCCACCTTGGTTGTACACCATATTTTTGTACATCCTAATTCCAAACTTATAAATTAGAAACTATGTAAGATAAATCCTCATATTATTGTATTAGTAAAGAAAGTGTTATAAAAAATCTTCAAAGTGAGATGTATCAGACCGATTGACTATTCATAGTGTATCTCAAACATTATGCCTATCTATAAAAATCTAAAAAGGATAAGAATTTTCAATAATTTTAGACACATCAGTAAGGTATTCCCTAAGGATGAATTTCCTCTACCAAATATCAATAAGATATTTGACTCCACAATTAGGTATGAAATGTTATCCTTCATGGATGGATTTTTGGGGTATAATCAGATTAGAATTATGCCAAAATACCAACACAAAACATCATTCACCACTCCTTTGGGAAATTTTTTATATCAAGTTATGTCATCTAGCCTCAATAATGTTGGGGCCACATATCAAAGAGATATGACCATTATATTTCATAACATGATGCATGATATTATCGAAGACTATGTTGATGACATATTGGGTAAATAAAAGACCCATGTAGATCATTTAAGTGTGATACATAGGATATTATAAAGGATTGATGATTACAAGGTGTAAACATCCAATTCCTAACACCATTTGTGTTGAAATTATCAATCTTACTTAAATTTCACTCAAATGCCTAATTTAGGTCAAAATCACTAAAAATGTGCTAAATGGTTTGAATTTGTCCTATAAAAGTGTCAATTTAGGCCAATCTATCCCTAAATAGATAAATGCATTTTATATGGTTCTTAAATTTCATCAATTCATTTTGAGTCAAAATGATAATTTTACCTTTTTAAGCTATGGATCACTCTTTTCTTCTAATTCATTAATACACATCACGTACCTTTGTTATTTTGTGTTGGTAACATACTAAATGGGAAATGTTTCCAAATAATATAACAACACTTTCCATTTCTTTATGAGTCAAATTCTGACATAGTAATATGATTTTTTAATCATTTTGATTAATTAAGGGCCAATTTCCAAGATTTGCACCAAAATTGATTAATCATGTTTAAAGCTCATTTATTTTAATAAAGAGATTAAATGGATTTTCCATGGAGGTTATTGATTATTTCATTAATATAAATTGATTATGAGTAAATGCATCACTTAATGACATCATCTATGGGGTGGTATCCATAAACCATAATTGCAACAAATATCTGATTAAGCCCTTCCATGCCTCTTTAATGTCTCTCTATCCCAAATATTTATGAGGGCATTTATTGATTTTAACCTCCAAAATTAAATGGATTATTAGCCATACATATTCATATTAAGATGGATGGTTCGGGTTCATTTTATTCAATTACAAAAATATATAAATAGAAGGCTTCTCAACACCATTTTAAAGCTTAAATTATGTAAATTTAGAATGTTAAAATCTCTCCACAAGTCATTTGTGTTTTGATTTTTTTTGTTATTTGCATTTATATTAGATTAAACTAATAGGTAAAATATATAGTTTATACAATGATCCTAGGTTTTTCATGGAGTTCTTGAGACAATGGAGGAGCAATTAAGCCATTGTTGACAAAGACTATATCTCTAGATCAATGGGAGAACACACTTGGAGCCACTCTTGGGTGGTGGAACCACTTGGAAAGGTAATTTTTAATTTCTTACTATCATTTTCAAACCCTCATCAGAATAGGTTGTCTTGATTTTTTTAGCTCTTTATGCATTTCTCTTTGATTTATTAACTAATGCTTGACTAATCAAATTTTATAATCCATCCTACATTTTATCATTCTTGATGGGATCATGCCTCATGATTTTGATCAAATAAATCTTAAAAGCAACCTAATAACCATTTCCATGCAAAATATTAGATTTTGAATCCAAAAAGGTGAAAAAAAATGATCAAAAATACATTTTTTGGAAGTCACAATTTTGTCACTATGGACTTGTGATAATGTCCTTTAGACCACAAACCCGTAATTGACATAGTCATGGTTTTATCTTATAGTAGAGATATTGGATTTAAAATAGGTTTCTAGACTAACTTTTCTCTATTTTTAGTTCAAGTTATGATATTTTAAAATATGATTTCACAAGTACGATATTGATGGTTTCAATCATGATATTGTAGTTATACTGCTAGTGGTTATCCTATACCATTAGGGTTAAGTGACAGTACCATAACTCTCTAAGTTGTGGGTTTTCTCTATTATTTATGATATTTTTTGTTAGAGTAGTAATTTTATCCATTTATATTGTCTAACCCATGAGTTATGATATTATGTTAACCAATCATGATTTTGTAGAGATATGGTATTGGACTATGGAGTTGCTATATTGCATTGTGCAAACCTGAGAGCTCACTTTTCAAAGTTACTTATTTCATTTACAAAATATATTCTAAGCTAAAAAATATTCTAAAATTTTTCTTGCAATACCTACTTGGAAAGTTATCAAAACATGCTTAATTAAGTCCTTTTAAACCTCTTTTATATTCTTAAAAATAATTAGGAATTTCTATTTGGTGATTAAAGAAAAATATAGGGTATTTACTTGAATCATTTTGTAGTTTTTATTTAAAAGCTTTGTAACTTAATGTTAAGGGACCAAAGAACACCACCAATTCTTTCATTTTAGTGCTTTAAAATTAAACTCACTTTTAAATTTTTATTTTATTCAATTTATTTATCATTTGCTTATTTATATTTGTTTATGAAAAAAGGAAGTTGTTCATGTATGCTCTCCTTCCATCTCCTATAGGTAACTTATGGGATCAAAAGTGTCATCTTCATTCCAAACTTGTGCCTTAGTACAAAGACATAAAAGATATGTTGTCAAGGCTTTTCCTAATACCCATAATCCTTAGGTGATCTAGAAACAACCATAAATATCTTCTACTTAGTTTTGATTTTATTAATATTGGCTTGTGAGGGGGACTTCATCACCTCCCATAAGTTATATATAGAAGATTTGACCCAAGGATTCATATCCTAGCATCATCTTCAACCCCTCTCTATGAGATGTAGATAAATTAGTGTCCCCTCACTAGGATGATGGTTTGAGTAGTTAAACCATCTCTGCTAGTAGAGGCTAAGCCTGAGATGTATGATAACATTGGACATCATACTACACTGAGAAAGTGATGGATGTAGTGATTGTAAAAAGGGAAATACCTTTTTAAAACAAGACATATGGCATGGATTCAATTGATGTTTTGTTTCTCTTGTGTGCTAACATGAAATTTGGTACACATGGGATCCATCTAGAAATGTGTGAAAACTTGTTAGTTTTAGTCAACCCCACTTTGCCACACCTTGTTAGTTTAGGGCTTAAGATGATTACTTAGTTGTATTTATCTAATTTGGTCTTAGATTAATTGGTGTTTATTTTATTCAAAACTTTCTTGTTAGAAAAAGGTCATAACCAAACACATTATCCATAAATTTATTTAACAAGGAGGTGTTATGATATCCAATTGAAAATTAATCTTTTCCTTGTTTAAATTTGTCATCTTAAACATTGTGTCATATCTTTAATTGGTAAAATTATGCTACCCATTTTAGTCTATATCATTTTCCAAATTTTTTTAATTCCTTCATTTATAGTTTAAATTTGAAATTGAACCTTTTTAAGTTTTAAAGGTTGATTTGTTAAATTGGGTTCACCATTTACACTTGACTTGTTTTAACTTGGGTTCAATGTCTCATTTGAATTGGAGGCAATTTATAGACTCATTATCACATCCTCATCTTGGTGGACTCAAGTTATATTTTATATCACTCATTTTTTTAGTCCTAAAACATATTTTTATACTACCATTTCTATTACCAAGTGGTGATGTTTTGTTGCTTGTTTGGATCTTGAGTTTCTTGGTTCACATTGTCTCCTTCATAATTCAAAATTATTTCTTCTAGTTTTCTAGTATCAAATCATCTAAGTTGAACTAAATTTTATGGTATTGATGTATCTCAAAAATTATACATTTTAGTGTACTAGTGACACTCTAGGATTTTTGAGCTATCATACCCTCTTCCAATTCATACAATTTCAACTCTACCCAAGGTTGATGAATTTCATGAACACATTATTATAATTGTGTGTGGTTCCAAGACACCCTCCTTTTATAGTCTCTTTGGTACCTTAGTCACTTGTTTGGAAGAAAGATCAAGTCTCATACCTTGTTTAAAAACATTTGCAAAACATTGATCCAAATCTAATCAAACGTATAGAGTAACCCTTTATAAAAATGATTAAAATGTTCACTCGTAGTGGGGTCCTTTATGGTGGTCATAGCTATGAGGTTGAAAGTTTTTATGATAGACAAGATAATTTTGTTGTATTTGAGGACATTCCTACAACTTTAGGATCCAAAGGGGATTATACTGAATATCAAGAGAACCAAGATGAATCACTCCTTAGGTTGATATAATATGGTGCTAGACTACCCTAAGATTTTCATATGGAATAATTTCACACCTTAGTTAGAGAAGGAGAATAAAAACAAGAGTAATTTTTTTCACAATTAAACATACCTTCTTCCTCTAACAAGGATAAGGAAATACTTAGAGAGTCAAAACCAACTAATCAAGATATTGTCAACAATATTAATAAAAGAAGTCAATGGTATGTTGATCAACTTATTTTGAATTTAACTGACTCTCTAGTTTCTACGTAAATCCACAATTATGCCTTTAAGGAACAAGTAAATTTGATTGAACCTACGTAACAAACATTGATTGAGAACATAATAATTGATCAAGTTATCTCAAATAAATAGAACAATACACAAGAGGTTGTGAATTTTTTTTTTGATAGACATGTAACAAACATTATTTAACCATCTAGATCATTTTGTCACTTTTAAAATCATAGATCAAAACATTCAATTTGCATTAAGGAAATCCCTCAACATAACTTGGCTAGTCCATCTCAACCAATGAAAAAAATGGTAAATAAAATAAGAAATCCCCAAAATCAATAGAGCACATACAATACAAGGTAATGGATTCCAAGAAATCAAAATCCTATCTACTTGAATCTAGAAGAAAATAAGAACCAAGTCATAGATAAAAAGGTGTACATTCCTTATAGATCCATGCAACAATGGGGGAAAATTCCTCCCCAACAATAATAATAGGGGCACATTCCACCTCAATAGCGACAATAGGGACACATTCCATGCCAAAAAAAACACCAAGGGAATATAACACCCCAACAGCATCATATTCAATCCATGAATACACCAAATATGTAAGATGAGAAATCCATGAAGGAGTTTATGCAACATTTGGAAATGAATAATAGAATGAAGAAATACAAGTTCAATGAGATATGCATGTATCCATTTAATCTATTTATTCTCCAAAAAACCTTTCTACCTCATTTCCAGGCACCAAAGTTTGATAAATAAAAATTAAAGAGAAATCTATGTGAGCACATATAGGCATTTTTAATCTTATGCTAAGATATTTCTTATAGTAGTGAGTACTTACTTCAATTGTTACTGTAAAGTTTAGCAGGATAAGCTTTAGATTGGCTACTTAAGATAGTGAAGGAATTGGTTGTGGATTGGAGTGACTTGTAATAAAAGTTTGTCAACCATTTACTATATAACATTGAGCATGAATTGACCATTGTTGACTTGTGTAAATCCAAACAACATGATGGTCAAAACTTTAATACATATCTAAAAAGGTGGAAAGCATTAACTAGTCACTTTCAACATAACTTACTAGATAAAAAATTGGAAGATATATTTTCACAAAAATTACATTCTAAGGTTGTGCATAATCTATGATTATCTTATGCTAATTAATTTGAGGATGTCATAGACAAAGGTGTATAGATTGAGAAGGCTCTTATTGACAAGGGTCTTGTTAAGATGTTCATGTAGGGTCAAACATCAAATCAAACCCATCTTCTAGTCAGATAGTTGTGAAAGATAAGCATAAGGTCTTTAACAAGAATAAGAACATGGTTGGAAATGGGGTGACTGAAACAAGGCATGTAAAAATGGTGTAGGATTCACTAGCCCCAAATATATAATTATCTCCCCTAATCTACCATCTAATTTGTAGATATATCCTCCATAAAGAGCAAACCATGATAGTTTTAGGGTTTTTTATTAGATTGGGACAACCAATCAATATAGTGTTCCAAAATTTCATAGTAGCTAACCTAATTATATGGCCATTACTAAGGCCATTTCCTCAAGATCAATCAAAACCATATTGGTACAAAGAGAATTAATGGTGAAATTTTCATTATGTTATTGGTCATGGTGCTTATCATTGCATCCAATTATGACATATTATTGAAGATCTTATTGAGAGTGGTAAAGTTGAAATTTATTTGGACCCTAATCAAGACATAAATTAGGATATGGTAATATACAAGGGCTCCTCTCCTCAACATAATCAGTCTCCACCAAGGAATAACCAAATCCAAGGATAGAGGTAGAATCAAAACTAGAATCAAGGTAAAAATCATAATTAGCCTGAGCATAATAATGATCATAATATGCATACCAATAATATGGGTTAAATAACATGCATTATGACTATAATAATACTATGTAATGCATTTTTACAACCCATATTTCCACTGTTACTATCAAACCACATGAACCATATTGTGATCCTCATTGTATAAGACCCATCATTGTAGGGGCAATACCCTCTCTCTCTAGTAATATCATATCAAGTTTGTATAACTCTATTACAACTTTATTTGCATGAGTTACTATTTATATAAATCACCCTCCTAATTACAATGGTTCCTTACTAACTCAAAATTGTAGTAATGTAACTAGATGCCCATGAGTCACCCTCCAAGGGCCTTTGCCTTCATCTTCTAATTATATTGGATCCATGCCACCTATAGGTTGTGTAGTCACAACTAGATGCTTGTGAGTTTCTCATTAGGGCCATTTGCCTACTTATTCTATAGAAACCCATGTAGACATTACACCAATAGATCCAAAGATAATTACTATGTCAACCAAAACTAAGTCATCTCATCCCAATGTTGAAAATCCTTATAGTTGATTAGACCAATTGAGCAAAACTCCTACATAGATTTACATTTTGGATCTCTTGTAGACATATAAAGTCCAGTAAACTATCCTAAATAATATTTTGTAAAAATATACTATTCATAATGATATAAATCTTGAACAGTTTCAAAACCTTTTGGGATATTTATCTTCATTTTGTCAAGTAATGTTTAATAAAAAAACATGTCTACACTTGGACTAAACTATAATAAACCATTATATATTGAAGTAATAATTGAAAACCATCAGATTGAACATTTTATTATAGATAATGGTTTAGGGCTAAACATCATATCTCTTAAGTTAGTACAAAGATTAGATTACACTACAAAATACATTCAACCAGAGATGATTACCATGAAGGGTTATGACAATGCTTAAAGGGAGTTTGTTGGTACTATTTGGTTGCCAATCATTATTGGGTCTATTTCACATCATACATTACTTTATATTATGGACATTAAATTTCCTTATAACATACTTCTTGGTCATCCTTGGATCCATGAAGTACATGTCATTCCCTCTATCCTGCATTAGTGCCTTAAGTTTCCTCATCATGGGATCAAGGTTACTATTATTGCCAATAAATAGCCTTATGAGTATTACAAACATCTTGAGGCCCAACTTTATCATTATAACTATTGTCTAGGTTCTGAATATATTATGAAGAAGAATAAGGTTATAGTTTCATATCCACCTCCATCCAACTATATCAACCCTAGTGATCTTCCTTCCACTTTAGCTAATACATTTCCCATAGCTCTTAAAAAGTAGGTTGTTATTAAAGACATGGGTATTTCCATGTATAGTCTTAAGGACACCTTCCATGTTGTAAATTTTCCTAAAACTTCAAAGGATCCTAATAGACCTAATATGATCTAGAAATTTAATAAGAAATAATGAAATCCACAAGTAGTTTTTTACCTATTATTACACCAAAGAAAGATCGAGAGGCTTTTATCAAGGGAGATTGATTATATTTTGAAGGTATTGCTGATTGTTTTTAGAATCCAAAGTATCCAATCCTTTTAATCAAATCATAGATCATCTTGTTTATATAGGATAATTCCTTAGCCCATGAGGTCAAAGAATCTTGGAACCCTTATCATCTAGAGTATTTAATTTGAATCATTGTCTCAAATTTATATTGCCTAGGGGTGGCCTCATGACTTTTGATAATGACTCTTCTAAAGTGACTAGTGGTGAGACTCCTGTTAGTGATACAACATCCCATTATAGCCTTTTCAATGAGCTTATTAGGTTATGGAGCTAAAAGCTTCACTAATGTAGACATGGAGGAGGTTGTTGAGAGGTTTTTGAGTTGCAGGGAAATTGACGTCAATTTGATCAACTGACGTTGGTCATATATAGTGAAGACAACAATCGACATTGGTCAGTATCGGCCGATGTCGGTCATCTCTAGCTAGACAAGGACCGATGTCGGTCACCTATGTAGTTCCATAACTGGCAGTTCACAGATAGTTAGTTAATGAATTGGGTGTTTGCATGTTAAGAGGATAATTATAGACTTGAGTTGTGGATCTAATTATTGTAATTAGATGTCTAATTATTGTTTGCATGAGATCTATATAATAGACTCATGGGCTGTATTGTAATTTATGCTAAAGAGTAAGAGAGAAAATATTAGCTCCTTCTGTGTGTGAAGAGAGAAAAGTGTGTTCTTCCTTGTGCCACAGTGCCAAGTATGGGTGCTGGTTTAGAGAATCAGAAGGATTCTTCATGTATGTAGGATTTTGGTCAGCAGGTGTGCAAGGCCACATTTAGAGATCTACATGGTAAGTAAGATCATTGATCTAGAGGTGTTTGTGTGTGCAAGATCTAGGTTTGCAGGTGTGTAAAACCAGGTTGGTCGGCAGGTGTGCAAGACCAAATTGATCTACAGGTGGTAGCAAGATCAAGGAGATCAGTAACACAACAGGGAGCAAGATCAGGTGGGATCTACTTAGAGTATGGTGTGTACTCAGTTGGAGAGAAAAGAGGAAGGCAAGGTAGTTACTTACAAAGTAAGATCATTTGAGTTGTATATTGTTGCAAGTTCATGGGAGATCTACTTGGAGTACATTGAGTACTTGGAGTGCGTGGAGCACTTGTAGAGTGCGTGGAGCACTTGTGTACTGGCAGTAGAGATACTGACTGGTTAGAGGTGAACACCAACTCTATGTTTGAGTTGTGTGTTGGGACCATAATTGAGAGAGTGAACTCTTGAAGGTGAATTACTGAACATTTGGTGTGGGAAGCCTGTAAGGTGGGAAGAGTGTGGCGTCTCTTCATTTGTAATTCTTTTCTAGAAGAGTATTAATACAATTGGGTATTGTCTCTCATATTCTGTGTTGTTTTTGAATTATAGTTACTTGTTACTTCTGGTTTAATTCTACATATTAAGTTGCTTGGTAATCAATGGTTCTTCCTCGGTCCTAACAGTGGAGTCAGAGCATGTTTGTTGTTCTAGATTCTTGATAGTTGGTATCAGAGCTAAGGTTGCAGGGAGCAGGTTTGTGTTTGATTACAGGTCACTCTCAGGGGTTTTTGATTGAGTGGGAGTATAGTAATGATAGAATAAAGTACACTAAGAATGGAGGAATTCAAAGGCATGAATGGTCAATTATGGTGTTATGGAAAGAAACAACAGGAAAAGAAAGATTGTTGGTTAGTATTAGATCAACATGAAGGAACTGATGAAGCAGATGTTGTAGGTGTTGTTGCATAGGATGCTCTGGGATGTTTCTTGGATAAAGTAGAATCTTGTTTTATAGATTCGGTTGCCTCTTTCCATGCAGTCTGAAATAGACTATTTTTCCATGTTAAGGTCTTTGGAGACTTTGGAAAGATTTATTTAGGGGCTGGTGTGCCTTGCCAAAGAATTGGCAAAGGGGAAGTGAAGCTAAAATTGGAGGCGGCCAACACATGGGTGTTGAAGGAGGTCATGCAGGTCCTGGTCTTAAATATGTGGCTAATTTCTTCAGGAAAGTTGGGTGATGAGAGATGCACAAGAACTCTCATAGCGGATGCACTTGAATTAGCATGTGGTAAGAAAGTAGGTACTCTTTATCTACTTGCTTGTATTATTGATTCTTCTTCTATTGCAAAGACGTGGCTTTGTAGGCTTGGTCACATGAGCAAGAAGGAGATGCATGTTCTTAAGAGGAACTCAGATGTCTTTGACAGACTTAAGAACTAGAAAGCCTTGGTGTTTCTAGAGGAGATGATGGACAGAGATCAATGGAGAAGGCTAGACATCTCTGAGCAGGTTGGTTTAGACAGGGTTTTGATCCATGGAGAGATTGTGGGTAAAAAGTCATCACTCACAGGTGAACACAATTACCAGCATCAGTCAAGGGGAACCAACATCGAATAGATAGGTGCCAATGTCGGTCATGTGTAGACTAGAGCTGGCAGTGTCAGGCAGGGTGGCTACCATCATCAAGGAACTAATGTTAGCAACCAGGTAAGACCAAAATTGGTCAAAAAATTGGCATTAGTAGAAAGGATAGTCACATGGAACTAACGCCAGTTGGATGCAGATTGTGTGGTGACTGAGGTCGGTCACTAGAATAGATTTTGGGTGGACAGAAAGCTATCAAGGAGTCTCAAACACCCATGTGGAGGACTGAAAGAGTAAGTAAGCCTCAAATTTTTTGTTCCTCTTCTTTATACTTATTGCTCACTGTAGAGTAGGAAGGATCTAGGAAATAGTGGGAGCACGACATGATCAGGATGCAGAACCAAATGGGAGATTTGGTAGGGTTTCCAACCCATATGAAAGCCCTGAGATGAATGGATACCTTAGTTAAAGAATAGAGAGAATGGATACGTGAGACAGAAGGCCAGGTCATATGGTCTTGAGAAACCTGCAGGACAGTGGTACAAGTTTTGATAGGTGGATGACAAAGCAGGGCTTTAGTCAACGTCAGTGTAACCATTGTGTTTTTCTTACCAGGTGGATGATGGTCGCGACATTATCTTGTTATTGTATGTGGAGGATGAGCTTGGTGTAGGTTCAGACATACAAGATTTTGCTGAGCTAAGGGTAAGGTTAGTTCAGTGGCATGTCATGAAGGATTTGGGAGCAACAAAATTCTTTGGCATAAGTATGTTCTAAAGACATGGAGATCACAAGTTGATTTTGTCTCCGAATGATTGTGTGATACCAGTTAGCACACTGATGGGTTGGATAGTTCTATGAATAGTGTCCTAATTCACAAGATGAGGTTAAGTACATGCGTATTGGACCTGAGGTTGCCCACACAGTGGGAGCTGTGAGAAAGTTTGGAGC
The DNA here is from genome assembly GCA_037957365.1 of Torreya grandis. Taxonomy (NCBI): domain Eukaryota; kingdom Viridiplantae; phylum Streptophyta; class Pinopsida; order Cupressales; family Taxaceae; genus Torreya; species Torreya grandis. The sequence goes on from JARHVA010001803.1 coordinate 331,864, forward strand.
TGATTTGGGAAAGAAGCATTGGAGGGTAGTTCAATGGATTCTTAGGTATCTGAGAGGGACCAGTAGTAGGTCAACATGAGATGCAGGGTCAAGTTCTTTTCTACATGGGTTTGTAGATGTAGATGCAACAGGGTACTTAGATGACAGGAGGTGCACCACAAGATTTGTGGTGGTTGGTCTTCAAGGTTGAGCTTGAAGAGGGATATAAGCTAGGAAACATATTAGATAGGGTACAAGTATAGGTATAGTGTATCTATTTATCTCCAAGTGGGAGATTGTTAGGTTGTGGAGCTAAAAGCTTCACTGATGCAGACATGGAGGAGGTTGTTGAGAGGTTGCTAAGTTGCATGGAAACTAATGTCAGTCTGATCAACCAATGTCAGTCATATATAGTGAGGATAGCAATCAACATCAATTAGTATCAGCTGATGTCAGTCATCTCCAGCCAGACAGGGACCAACATCGGTCGCCTGTGTGATTCCAGAACTGCTAGTTCATGGACAGTTAGTTAAAGAACCAAGTGTTTGCATATTAAGAGGCCAATTATAGACTTGAGCTATAGATCTAATTATTATAATTAGATGTCTAATTATTGTTTTCATGATATCTATATAATAGACTCATGGGCTGTATTGTAATTTGTGTTAGAGAGTAAGAGAGCAAATATTAGCTCCTTCTATGTGTGAAGAGAGCAAGGTGTGTTCCTTCTAGTGCCACAGTGCCAAGTATGGGTGTTGGTTTGGAGAATCAAAAGGATTCTTTATGTATGTAGGATCTTGGTCAGAAGGTGTGCAAGGCCATGTTTGGAGATCTACATGGTAAGTAAGATCATTGATCTGTAAGTGTTCATGTGTGCAAGATCTAGGTTTGCAGGTGTGCAAAACTAGGTTGGTCGGCAGGTGTGCAAGACCAAATTGATCTACAAGTGGCAGTAGGATTAGGGAGATCAGCAACACAATAGGGAGCAAGATCAGGTGGGATCTACTTGGAGTATGGTGTGTACTCAGTTGGAGAGCAAAGAGGAAGGCAAGGTAGTTCCTTCCAAAGTAAGATCATTTGAGTTGCAGGTTGTTGCAAGTTCATGAGAGATCTACTTGGAGTACGTTGAGTACTTGGAGTGCGTGGAGCACTTGTGGAGTGCATGGAGCACTTGTGTACTAACAATAGAGATACTGACTGGTGGTATTGGTAGTAGAGATACTAACTGGTTAGAGGTGAACACCAACTTTGTGTTTGAGTTGTGTGTTGGGACCGTAATTGAGAGAGTGAGCTCTTGAAGGTGAATTAATGAACACTTGGTGTGGGAAGCCTGTAAGGTGGGAAGAGTGTGGCATCTCTTCATTTGTAATTCTTTTCTGGAAGAGTATTAATACAATTGGGTATTGTCTCTCATATTCTATGTTGTTTTTGAATTCTAGTTACTTGTTACTTATGGTTTAATTCCACATATTAAGTTGCTTGGTAATCAATGGTGCTTCCTCAGTCCTAACAGTGGAGTCAGAGCATGTTTGTTGTTCTAGATTCCTGATAGAGCTTATTGACATGGACCTTTTCAATTCAAATGTCATTTTAACCTAAACCATTAGAGCTTCCCATCCTGAAGTAGGAACCTATTCTATTGGTATTTCCCATCTTGAAGCAGAACATCATATTTTTCCTATTGAAGCTTCCCATCCTAAGGCAAACCCTCATTATTCCTTATGAATTTGCTATCTTGACCTCATTTATTAGGACCAAAAAAATTTAGTCATATGCTTCGATGAATTTTAGAATGAAGAATCACTTGTAGAATACATGGGCCTAAGAGATGGATTACCCATTGGCGATCATAAACAAGGCTTTGATTTTTCATTAGATCCTTCTCCATACTTTGGAGAGTAGTAAAAATTTCTTGGTCACAATAAAGATGAAAAATAAATATATTTGGGTGAAAACCTCTTTGAGGCACTCATTAATCAGGGGGAAAGTAAAGAAAAAGAAAATCCTTTGAGTGAAAATCTATTTTAGGTGTTATTAGTTAGAAAAGTTTGCTCATCCCCTTAGGATGTAGAAAGTCCATCTAGCCCAAGTTCTATAGCTAGTAAAATTAACTCTTTATAAGAACAATAAATGTTTGAGTGTCTTGCTCTTGAGTTTCCATATGTTTTTTTACTTGGCCTTTACCATAGATGGTAGATTATATTTCATCACACTATCCAAAACTTTGGGAGGAACAACAAGAAGATGTAGTAGAATAAGATGATCATGATTATACCTTACCTACAATTCTAGAAGATGGATCCACACTCCTTATGGAAAACATGATATAAGTGAACCTAAGAATGTATGAGGATCCCAAAATTGTTTATCTTGGATCTTCCCTTACTAAAGCAAAATGTTAACAAATCATATCCATCCTAAGGGATTATATTGACATATTAGCATGGGCATACTCCAACATTCTAGGCTTAGACCTAGATTTCATTATACATCACCTTGTTTTCCATCTTGATGTTAAACCAATCAAGTAAAAATTGAGGAAGATGCATCCAAATATCACCCTATTAGTTAAATTAGAATTATAAAAATTGTTAGGAGAAGGTTTTATTATGCCATTGGATTACTCTAAATGGATTTGAAACATAGTCCTAGTGAGTAAAAATACCCTATGTATACATGTTTGTACTAATTATAGAGATATCAACAAAGAATGCCCCAAAAATGATTTTCCTCTATATAACATTGACATGATTGTCAACTTGACTATTGGGCACATGATGATATCCTTAATTGATGTATTTTTTGGATACAACCAAATCAAGATAGCCTAAAAAGATCAACACAAGACTATAATCACCACTATATGAGGAGCATTCTATTACCAAGTCATGTCATTTGGCTTGAAAAACATTAGAGCCACATATCAACATGCCATGACTATCATCTTCTATGACATGATGCATGATATTTTTGAGGACTAGGTTGGTTATATACTAGTAAAATTAATAACAAGAGCTAGACGTCTTGATGTTCTATGAAGAATATTTGAGCAGCTTTATGAATATAAAGTCTACCTAAATCCTAAGAAATGTGTCTTTGGTGTCACTTCAGGTAAATTGATAGGTTTCATTGTATCACAAAGAGGGATAAAATTCAACTCTACCAATGTTAAGGATATTATGGAAATTCCTCCATAAAATAATCTTAAACAACTATGAAGCATGTAAGGAAATATCCAATCTATATGTAGGTTCATTTCTAAATTGGTAGAAATTACCACACATTTACCCATATCTTGAAGAAAGGGATCATGTTTCAATGTGATGAATATTATTAGATATCACTTGAAAAATTTAAGACATACTTGGCCAATCTACCAGTCTTAAGATTGTCAACACCTAAGTAACCACTACTTCTTTACACATCAACACTAGAGTATGCACTAGGGGCACTTTTGGCCCAACATGATGATCATGGTAAATATCATGTAGTATATTATTTAAGTTGTACTCTGGTGGATTATGAACATAATTATATGCCTATTGAGAATGTGTGTTTAGATATGGTGTTTAATACCCAAAAATTGTGACATTATATGCTAAACAACAAAACCATTATCATTGCTAAGGTGGACCCTCTGAAATTATTATTGTCTAAAATAGATCTTCAAGGATGCATGGTTAAATGGGTTATGTTACTAAGTGAATTTGACATTGAGTATTATAATTATAAATAAATTAAGGGGTAAGTTATTACTAATCAACTTGTAGATGTCCCTATCAAGGATACTCGACCATTGAAATTCAACTTTTTAGATGATTCTATTATGATAATAGAACAAGCATTATAGGAACATGAATAATAGAAGATATATTTTGATGGATCCTTTACATCTCATGGATCTAGAGATAACACATTATTTATTACACCCCAAGTAGATCTAATTCCCAAAGCATTTCATATATAATTTCATTCTATGAACAATATGGTAGAGTATGAGGTAATGATCGTAGGGCTTTACCTTGCTATACAGTGGGATATTTAGAACTTAAAATTTTATGGTGATTCCTAATTAATCATCAATTAGACCAATTATTAGTATCAAACTAGAGATGACAAGTTTATTCCTTACAAGAAAATTGTTGATAATCTCAAAGATCATTTTAAATCTCTATAGTTTGAACAAATTTTGAGGGCCAATAACAGATTAGTTGATGCAATGGCAATGATTGGTTCCATGATACAAATTTATAGTGATGCTAAAGAGTATCAATTTTTGATTAAAACATTATTTATCCTACACATATTATATTAAATTTAAAAAGGGCATGTGTCATTGTTGGTCCCAATCCCCCACCTGAATTACCCTAGTTCTAAGATTTTTATAACTACTTCCATGACCATGTTTTCTTAATTGACCTATCCAATAATCAACATAAAATATTCCATAAATTTTTATCATGTTATACCCTCCTTGGAAGCACACTTTATCATAATGGCTATGATGGAGCACTTCTTCATTGTTTATCTTAAAGAGAATCTAAACTACATTAAGGGAGGTTCATAAAAGAATGTGTGAGGCCCACACCAATGGTGTAGTTTTAGAAAAGAAACTCCTCAAAATAGGCTATTACTAGCCAAAAATGGAGACCAATGCTTTAAATTATGTAAATAAGTGTGTCCTTTGTTAGAAAATGGAAATTTGATACATCCACCTTCTTTATCACTACAACCAATCACAACACCATGGACTTTCTCAACATTGGGTCTTAATCTCATCAAGAAAATTAACCCAACATCTTCAGATGGCCATAAGCACATTTTTACTGCTACCAAGTACTTTACTAAGTGGATTTAGGCCATTCCTCTCACTTATGTTACCAGGAATTAGATAGCCAAATTCATTCATTACCATATCATCTATTGATATGATATCGTAGCATGCATTATATATGATAATGGTAGATCTTTTATAAATAGAGATGTGAAAGAAATTTGTGCCAAATTTAACATCAAGCACAATTAATCAACTCCATATAAAATGCAAGGAAATAAACAATATGAGGCATAAAATAAAACCATTGTAGACATTTTAAAGAATATTGTTAATGATGTTGGCCATAATTGGCACTTGTAAATCTTTCCTACCCTTTAGGCTTATATAACTAGTCATCGAACCCCAATAAGAGTGAATCGATACTCCCTTGTCTATGGAATAAAATATATTATCCTAATTGAGATCAAACTACCATTATTACAAGTATTGTTGGAGCATATTGAAGATGATGAGGACTATAAAGTCTCAAGACTGTAATAAATAGAACTTCTTGAAGGAAAACATTTAGCTTCCCTAGAAAACTTTCAAACCTATTAGAATAGATAATGAAGAAGTTATAACAAGTGCATTCTCCCTTAGGAGTTTGATATTGGTGATTTGGTCTTAAAAGAGAACAAAAGGAAAAAAATGATGATCATGAGAAAAAAGGTAAGTTTCAACCTAATTGGTTGGGACCAATTATTACCATGACAAACTATAGATCATGGTGAGGAACTTCTAGATCCCATGAATATTATACACCTTAAGAGGTTATACACATGAACAACTTCAAACCATTTTATAAAATATCCCTTACTTGGGGGAAATTTGTGCTAAAGTAATTTAATCCTACCATTTTATACTACCTTATACCACTCTTGCATGAGTCCTATACCTTTCATGACTCAGGATAGTGAAAAGGTTTAGACCATTGGTACTCTGAATGCATTTTATCATACCCTATATTGTTCTCTTTGAGAACCATATTCTTTGGACCATTATCTATGAGAACCCTATTCTTTGTTATGTTTTGCGCTTGTTGTAACCCAAAAACCTTTTCCCTTAAGAAATTATGATCTTGATTATGTCTCATCAATATTATGAACACCTTCGATGCCAGTTCTACATAGAAGTTCAACCAAGACCATATTTTATAGCTTATTCTACAGATAAGTGAACAAGAAAACCTTTACAACTTAGGATATTTACCTACCACATGGTTCTTTAGAATGATTTCATGGTGTACACTATTCTATATTTCATTTACTCCTCTTTAGAGAAAATTATTATCTTTTCAGGATCCTCATTTGTGAGCATGTGCGATTGTAGCTAGCATTAGCTATTATTAGATACCTTAGTTAAATCCTTAGTCTATTATTTATATCTATGACTGATGTTGCATTTGACATAGTTATTTATTTGAAAGTTTACTCTCGACAAGCATCTCCTTGACTAGTTCATCCCTATTTGTACATATTTTATCTCAAAACACCAAAAAATTTATAAAATGATCCACAAAAGAACAAAAACATTGTCTTATACTTTTGTACATTTTGATCCTCACATCCTTACCATTTTTTCAAGCATTTTATCTTACTAAATTATTTTTATGTGAGTCAATATTATCCCATACACTTGTCATTTTTCGAGATCATTCTCCTTCATCCCACCATGCCATGAGCAAATTCAGTCCTGCTAGCTTATGATTTTGCAATTCATCTTATCCCTCTTGCTATTTTTAAAGACCAATCTCATTTGTCAAGTCTTCCCTTTTATTTTATAACATTAATCATATGTTTTTTTATCATCATCATGTCTTATATCCCACTTCTTGGGATAACTACGTTTGGCCTAAATTTTATGTTAGAACATGCATCTATGGAATTATCTAGGCAATGTCCACTTATCTTATATATCTAGAGTCAGCTCAGCTAACCCCTTCCTTTTATTCTCTTCCCCATTTCTTTTATCATTGTTCCTCTTTGATTAGGGAAGAAATTTTTTTTCCTTGTTCTTTTTACGTTGTGGTGAAAATTAACACCCATACCACACATGCATAAACAATTATTTTTAAACCACACTAACTTGGTTTTTGTTTGTGTGTGTTTATTTAAATTTTCTTGGTGTCTTGTTATTTTTTATTGGTGTTTTTTTGTGATTTCTTTCCCGTCTATTTATTTCTTATTCTTTTCTTCTTTTTACTACTTCTTGTCTCACCTTGGTCTTGTGTTTCCCTATATGTTTTTGCTTGTCTATTTTGTGTTCAAGAATATCCTAATGATCCACATGGATCTTGATTATTTATATCTTGATCTCATTTTACTAAGTTCTTAAACATTTTTGTTTACTTGATTGTTGTTCATTTTGTTTAGTCTTTTATTTTCCTATTTCATTTTGCTTCTTTATTTTCTTGCTATTATTTTTTAAACATTTTTGTTCCTACTTGAACCCTGATTATTCATATCTTGATTTTTAGTTTGGTTCATTTATGTTTATCTTTTTCTTTGTCTTTGATTTTTTATTTAAATTTAAATATTTATAAATCTGGTTTTGGTCATTGTTTCCCATTATCCTTAGTTATAGGTATTCACATTTGAACTAGCTCTGCACATCTAAAATGCCATGTCATTTTGAGTTCTTCATACTTATGATGCCTAATTTATTTTAATATAGAAAGAACTTTGTACTCTAGACTCAAGTATTAAATTCCAACATAACTTTGATGAATGGATCTCAAGGAAAATATGCATAAACTAGGCTCAATAGCTTTGGCATATGACTCAATGTTTATACATGCATATCTTCACATACATCATGAGTCTAATCAATATTTGGTCATTTTTCTTCATCCCTCATTCCATTCTCTCCTATTTTTGGGTGAACTACATTGGCCTAAATTTCGATTGGAACCATGCATCTATATAACTATGTAGGCAACACCCACTTGTCTTGCACATCTAAATTTAGCTCAGCCACCTCCCTTCTTCTTTTCATCTCTTTCATCACTTTGTACATTCTCATATGCCTAATTTTTTGTTGATTTTTCTAAGCCATTACAACATCGCATCTATGTTTTAGGTTATATCCTTGATCTAATTTATTGATAATTTCCCCATGTATGGGTATCCTATTTCAACTAGTTAACAAATCTAAATCAGCCCTACAGGGACAAGACATTATTATTCTTATCAATGATCAAAATTTTCCCCATTGGGGTTAAAATATTTTATCATGATCAAATATGATCTAATAGGGCACTTCTTATTATCATCTTTATGGATACCACATTTTCCTTTTCCTCTAATTCCAATCTCTCCACACTTTTACCCATGATGACAATGTATTAGTGTGCAACTTGTCTCAGGTTTCATTAATGCTATAAGCATGTAACTTACACTATAAAATTGGGTGCATTTAAAGTGTGTCCCTTACATGTTTGGATTGAATCCTTCCCATACCCCCCATATTTGTGCCATATTATACCTTTGATTATATTTTGATCATTGATGGTAATCACATGTGCAAGAATTAGCTTGTATGGATGTGATATATTCCATGGGTTAATTTCTTACTTTCTTTCTCTTTTCGAGAGTCCATCTTTCTCTTTCATCCTAATATGTCCTCTTAAGGGGGCATCATGGGTCATTTCTATTTTCTTATTGACAATTCTTTTCTTTGAAAAGACATTGCTTCACCTAAATGCCTCGCTTTACCTTCTCAAATAGGGGTAAAATGTAGACATCTAATTCCTAACACCATTTGTGTTAAAATTATCAATCTTGAATTGCACTCAAATTTCCAATTTAGTTTAAAATCACTAAAAAAATGATAAATGGTTCAAACTTGTCTTATACAAGTTCTAATTTAGGACAATGTATCCCTAAATAGGGCAATGCATTTTATGTGATTCTTAGCTTTGATCAATTCATTTTGAGTGAAAATGATGATTTTGCCTTTTTGTGCTCTAAATCAGTCTTTTCTTATAATTCATTAGTACATGTCACACAAATTTATTATTTTGTATTGATAACATCCTAAATGATAATATGGTTCCAATGCATCTAACAATGCCTTCCAATTCTTCTTTATTCAAATTATGACCCATTAATATGACTTTCTAACCATTTTGATTAATTAAGGGCCAATTTCCAAGATTTGTATTGAACTTGATTAATCATGTTTAAAGATAATTAATTGAGTCAATAGATTAAATGGATTTTCCATGGATATTATTGATTATTTCATTAATGGAAATTGATTATGAATAACTGCATCACTGTTGAATATCTAATTGCACCATAGCTGGGCAAGGGATTGTTTAGGTCTTTTACCCAAATTTAGCTCAACATGAGAATGACCCTAGGTTGTGGGTATCCTATAATATGGCCAAACCTCTAAGGTTTTTAATGAGGCTAACTCCTCAAATTTCAAAATTTAGACCCCTATTTTTAAAACCTTAAAATTGGTTGGGATGAAAATAGTCAATGAATTACATAAAATAAACCTATCTAACTTGTGATGATGCACCATGATTTTTTTATATCCACTCTTAAGCTTGGACCCTTGAACACACTAATGGATGATGCAATGAGTTAATGCAGTGTCTACTATAATTTATAAACAATGGTATTTCATATAGAGGTTAGTTTGATGCATTAAGACTAGAGAGAAATGAAAGTAAGGTTTGGTTTAAGACACTTACATTCATTATTCCACTAAATGTAGAAATAAATCAAAGCTAAGACACATTATATGACCTATAAATAAATTTACTAGCATTTAGGTTATGCTTAGCATTATGAAGGGAGGATTAGACCACTTATAATATTAATCAAACACAACAATACTAACACATATTGACAAAATACTACAAAATGCTCTAGTCATTACTTCCAAGAGGTACATAATACAAAATATGGTAGAGTCTTATCATACCAGCTTATAAGAGGAGTATTTTTAGTTTGATGTTGAGTGTCCTAAATTACCAAAACTATCTCTTTTTCTTGCTTCACATATTCTACAAGATGTTCATACAATCCTTTACCTTGGACTAGCTTTATGACCTTGAATTCAATGTCATACTCCATGCACTTATTGACCTATCCAACTCTATTTTCACTTAAGTCCCTATTGAGGATAAAATATTTCACACTTGGATGAGCTACCATTAGTATAATATTATTATTTGAAACTAGATGTTTGAATTTGTTTGAAATTACTACAATAACAAGTACATATTGTTTGACAAAGATATATCTTTCATCATACACTTCCAAATCTTGACTAAAGAAATCAATAGGTTATTCTAGACCTTCACTATTCTTTGCATAAACATGGTTGAAATTGCATCTAATATAGATAAGGTATACAAATATAATTCATTTTCAAAATTAGGATTAAGGAGTGTGGGGGCATGATATATGGCCTCTTTGATGATTCCAAATCTTCTCTTACCTTCTCTTGTCCATGTAAACTCTTTGATTTTTCTCAACATATGAGTGAGGGTCTTGACCATCTTTGTAAAGCCTAAAATGAACTTCCTATTGAAGCTGATCTTGTCCAAAAATCTCTTAAATCATTTATTATGTTTAGGAAATTATAGAGAAAGGATTTCTTCTATCCTTTCAAGATCACTGGAAAGGTCAACTTTAGACACCACATGTCTAAGAATTCTTCCTTCATGCACTAAAAAATGCATTTCTTTATATTCAATAAAACTCCACATTGTTTACATATATCAAAAACAATTCTCAAGTGTGTTAGGTGATCATTAGGATTATTTGAGAATATTGTTATATCATCAAGATAAACTAAAACCATATCATTCAAAAGACCATGAAAAGTAAAATCCATTGATCTTTGGAAGGTGGCTCCAACATTGGAGAGTTCAAAAGGAATTTTACAATATGCATAGGTTCCCCATTTTATAGTGAATGTAGTCTTATTCCTATATTCTTCTTTGATCATGATCTGATTAGATCCAAAATAGCCATCAAGTAATGAGAACCTTTGAGAAATTACCACCCTTTGTAGAATATGATCCATGCAGGGTAGTGGATAATGGTATTTTAAGGACACCTTATTGAGGTTCCTAAAATCAACACATAAATGAATATTTCCATTCTTTTTCCTCATTGGCACAAGGTTTTCCACCCATGAGGAATACTTTATTATAAATATTATCTTTGATTAAATTAATTTTAAAGATTTCTCTTCTCATGAGGTCCTCCACTCTTGGATTTACATCTATATGTACATATAGACATCAACTTGGAACATATTGATGGTGTGGAAGAATATCTTAGAAGTCTTAGAGAAGTCATTAGAAGATTGAAGACCAACTCATACACCACATCTCCACTAAGTCCTCTATAAAAGGTAAGGAAGACCAATTTGTATAATTATCTTTAGATAGTATAATAAATATAAGGGTACCTATCTCAATCCCCAATAAATCACCCCTAATTCTCCCATTTCCCCAAGATTTGTAAATCTTGATCCTACTCAACCTACTAAGAGTCCCCCAAGGCAAGTGTAAATAGAAAGGCCTAGATTGAAAGCTTTTATACCCTTCACTGGTGGTATCCCTCTTAACCTTCAACATCATGATGATATCCCTACTACTTCCTTAAATATTTTTACATACTTTATAGGAGAGAATTTTACTCCTCCTATAGAACACATAGTTGACATTACAAACCTTTGCTTATTGTATAATATCAGACAAGAGAATGTAGCCATGAGGCTATTAGCCACCTCCTTGAAATGGAAATCCTTGAAATGGTTTATGGGTCTAATTCATAATTCAATCAAATACTAAGATGAGTTTGGTGAATTCCTATGCAAGAATTTTGAGGATATAAGTGACCATGTGTCCCTTGTTGAGCAACTTATTTCCATCAAGAGAGTATCCCAAGAGTCCATGGTTGATTTAAATTATAGGTTACAAAATACCTAGGATAGGATACTTATTATCATCAATCCCACCCCTAACTATGATTTTAATTACTATTTGAGATATTTGAATTCAGACATTATAGTCATGATCTAATCAATGGGTGGGACAACTATGCTTGGAGCCTATGAGATATTCGTAAAGGCAAAAAATTACTTAATACAAGTTGGGAAGTTCATGCCAAGAAATTTCATGCCACTTTTCCCTAAGATTCAACCTACCCCACCTATTATTGATCCATTTCCTACACCAAATCACTAGGCTCAAACTAATGATAGTAAAGTGGACAAGTTTTCCAAAATTTAAAGATTGTTGAAGGTACAAAATAATAAGTCAATGTCTATAGAAAGGCAACAACAAGCTTCACATAGACCATTCTAAAGTCCCTTCCAAACCCAATACCATGTTTGGTCTTATAATAGACCCTATTATCCACCAAATAAACAAAATCAAGGCCAAATTACCCAAGGTAGATCTAAAAATGGATACAATCCTGGAGCTACAAGTATCTCAAGAGCCATGGTACCCAACAAAATAACTTTGCTCAAGAAAGTTAATGGCAGCCAAGGGGAAAACCCAATGAAATGGTGATTGCCACTACTAGAGACATGTATAAATACCCTATTTGGTATCAAGTTCCTCTATTCCAAGGTTATGATATTATGCCTCCTCTACCATAAGGTCCCCAAATGAGTAAAGACAACATGTTTGCCATGTCATTATCAGAAGCTCAAAGTCAAAAACAAGGGAATATGGGTAAAGCAATATTTGATACCACATTCATGAATTTTCAAGAAGGGGAACATGTGTTAGAACATGTATTAGCTAATATGGAACAAGCTTCATAAGGAATAAATGAACTAGTTGTAGCTCAGACAAGGGATAAGAAGAGAATGTTGGAGGATAACTTGGGGCAACCTAGGATTTATTCATCTCCATAGGCTAATAAAAAACCTACTTAAATGTAAATACTAAAGATCTTACAAATCAAAAAGTACCCTAACATCATGGATAGTAGCAGAAGTCCCCTTTGTTTCTCATGTTACTCAAATGCCAAGTGATGCTTCTACTTCTAAGGTGCAGTCCAAAGGTACTAATCTTCTTTTTAATATTGTTGATCATTTGAAAAAGTCTAATGTAATATATATATATAATGCTCTATCTATTCTAGGATATAAATATATTATTCTAGGATATTAAACTTTCTCATGTGGACAAGATAGTTGATAAGGTGAACACTATTTTCATAAATAATAGTCAACTTATATAATCCCCTAACCAAGTTACTAATAAAATTCCAAGTAAAGGTTAATCTCATCATTCCTCTAAATTTGTTAAGCCCCCTCAATTTTGTTTGTCAACCATCTTAGGGGACTGTTTAGTACACAATTACATGATAGATTCAGGGGCTTCAACCTTAGTGATGCCTAAAACCATAATATATAATATTGAGCTCAAATATGTACCTAATGAAAAAAATATATTCAATTGGATGGATCCCCCAATAATATAATTGTCATTTTAAAAGACCTTCAAATCACATTGGTAGCATGTCTAAACCATATCATTACTCAAGATGTAATGGTGGTAGACCTACCTCGATATTTTCCCCTATGCTTGTCTAAGGACTTTACTAAAAAAATTAGAGAATATTTTTCATGTAATTGGTCATAAATAGTTTTTAGAACTAGATATGGAACTAAATTCACTATTAGTTTAGAAACTATCTCTAGGTTCCACCTAAAACCCTATATGCCTAATCTTACAAATACCAATTGTGCCATATTTGAAGATGATGAAGAGGTTAATGAAAAAGAGCCCAATTATCATCTTGAACACATATTATATTTATACTTGGATAAATGGGTAGTTGATAGTCATGTTTTTAAACCTTATAGCAACACTGAAGAGACATAAGAGTGTACTGTATACATGAATAAGGTGTTACTAAACCTTGCTTAACTAACACTGCCTAAGAAGAGGATGGTGTATAGACTTTGTTATTTGATGGATCAAGGTAAAAAAATGGAAGTGGAGTGGGATCCATGTTGATTTAACCCTTAGGTAAAAAAATTCAAGATCTGATAGTGAGGATTTGAGAGGCCAATTGGAATAAAGACAAGTTGGAGCATTTTAATTTGCCTGAGTATTTTTTGATGAGCAAGGTTGAACCAAAGGGAACATTTTTTATTGGAGAAAATAAAATAATGTAGGGTAAATTATCTATCATTGGATCTTATCTAAACATCATTAAAGGGACACATTGATGTAGTCAAGCTAAGGGACATAAAGGTACCATTATCAAAGCTCAATATTGACTTTTGGCTTGAAGGTTTGTGTCATAGAGGGTTCATTCTATGATTATGTTCACCATTTTTTGAATAAAGGGATATCATTTCAAAATATGACATGAAGGCATACATGTAGATCCAAAATACATGAAAAGCACAATATTTTCTACTACGCATGCCATGACAAACTAGTTAAGAATAGTTAATAACAAGATAAAATTCTAATAGACTAGTCTAGTTTTTGTATCTATATGGATGTTGGAACCTAGCTCAAAACAAATTATGACCACCATTGCAACAATAAAACAACATGAGTGGAGTAATAATGTAAATATTAAATAAATTGAAGTGATTTGAATCAATTAGGAGGGTTAAATGAGTATAATTTGTATACATCATCTTGGAACATATTAATGGGGTGGAAGAACATCTGAGAAGTCTTTGAGTAGTCATCAGAAGATTGAAGGCCAACTCATGCACTACATCTCTAGTAGGTCCTATACAAAAGGTAAGGAAGTCTAGTTTTTAGAATTATCTTTACATACCAAAATAAAGAGAAGGGTGCCTATTTCAACCCATAATCAAGCACCCCCTAATTCTCCCACCTCCCCCAGATCTACAAATTCTACTCCTACTCAACCTACTAAGAATCCACCAAGGCAAGTGAAAATGGAAAGGCCTAGATTGCAAGATTTTTTACCCTTCAATGGTGGTAGTCATATTAACATTTAGCATCATGATGAGATACATACTACTTCCTTCAATATTTTTCAATACTTTATAGGAGATAATCCAAATACTCCTATAGAACACATAGTTGACATTGGAAACCTTTGCTCAGTACATAATATCACATAAGAAAATGTATCCATGAGGCTATTATCAACCTCATTGAAAAGGAAATCCCTACAATGGTTTATGGGTCTAACTCCTACTTCAATCAACACCTAGGATGAGTTTGGTGAATTCCTATGCAAGCATTTTGAGGATAAAAGTGACCATGTGTCCCTTGTTGAGAAACTTACTTCCATCAAGAGAACATCCCAAGAGGCCATGGTTTATTTCAATTATAGGTTCTAAAGGACCTAGGATAGGATCCTTGTTATCATCAAACCAACCCATAACTATGATTTTAATTACTATTTGTGATATTTTAATTAATACATTATAGTATTGATCCAATTTATGGGTGGGACAACTCTACTTGGAGCCTATGAGATATCCATAAGGATAGAAAATTGCTTGATAAAATAATGGAAACTCATGTCAATACCTCTCGTGCAACTTTTCCCTAAGATTTAGCCTACCCCACATACTATTACTCCATTACCTACTCCAAATAACTAGGGTCAAACTAATGATAGTCAAGTGGACAAGTTTGCCAAGACTGAAAGCTTGTTAAAGTTACAAAACAACAAGATAATATCTATATAAAGGCCAAAAGGCTTCACATAGACCATTCCAAGGTCCCTTCCAAACCTAATACCTTACTTAGTCTTATAATAGACCCTCTTATCCACAAAATCAACAAACTCAAGGCTAAATTACCTAAGGTAGATCTAACAATGGCTAAAATCTTGTAGCTACAAGTAGCTCAAGAGCCATGGTCCCCACATAAAATAACTTTGCTGAAGAAGGTCAATGGTAGTCAAGGGGATAATGCAATGAAATGGTAATGGCCACTACTAGAGACATTTATCAAGACCCTAGTTAATATCATGATCCTCCATTCCAAGTCATGATATGATTCCTCCTACACCACAAAGCTACCAAATGAGTCAAGGAGACATGCCTACCATGTCATTATAAAAATATTAAAGCCAAAAAAAAGGTAATATGGGTAAAGCACCAGTTGATACCACATGTATGAATTTTCAAGAAGGGAAACATTTGTTTGAATATATAATAGCTAATATGGGATAATATTTACAAGGAATAAATGAAATAGTTATAACTCAGACAAAGGCTAGAAAGAGAATGTTGGAGGACATCTTAGGGAAACCTAAGATTTCTTCATCATCTCCACATGATAGTCAAAAAATAAAATGTAACTACCAAATCTCCAAAAAATCCTTAAGTAACCCAAATTCATAGACAACAACATAATTCCCCCTTTGTTCCTCATATTACTCAAATTCTAAGTGATGCTTCTACTTCAAAGGTGCAGTTCAAAGGTACTAATATTCATTTTAATATTATCGATTAATTGAAAAAGGATAATGTAACTATGAACACATATGATGATTTATATATTCTATGATAGAAAGAGATTATCTAACAAGAACTCTCCAAACTTTCTCATGTGGACAAGATAGTTGATAAGGTGAACACTATTTTCATAAATAATAGTCAACCTATATAATCCCCTTACCAAGATCCTAATTAAATTCCAAGTAAAGACCAATCTCAAAATGTTGTTATTTTTTATAAATTTGTTAAGCCCCCTCAATTTTATCTATTAGTCATATTAGGGGACTGTTTAGTACATAATTGCATAATAGATTTAGGTGCTTCAACGTTTATGATGCCTAAATCCATAGAAAATGAGCTTGAGCTCAAATAAGTACCGAATGAAAAATGTGTTCTTCAATTAGATGGTTCCCCCACTAAGATGGTTGGAATCTTGAAAGACCTCAAAATCACATTGGTAGTATGTCCAAACTATGCCATTACTCAAGATGTAATGGTGGTAGACCTACCTCCATATTTTGCCTTATGATTGTCTGGGGACTTTACTAAAAATATTGGAGGATATTTTTCATCTAATTGGTCATGCATGGTTTCTATAAGTACATATGGAACCAAATTCACTATTAGGTCAAAATCTATCTCTAGGTTCCACCTAGAACCCTATATGTCTAATCTAGAAAATACCAATTGTGCCATATTTTAAGAGGATGAAGAGGTTAATGAAAAGATCCCCATGATCATCTTGAAGGCATATTATATATATACATAGATTAATGGGTAGCTTATAGTCATGGTTTTGATCCTTATAGCAACATTGAAGAGACAAACTTAGGAGTGTATTGTATGCATGAAGAAGGTGCTACTGTACCTTGCTTAACGATCACTTCCTAAGAAGAGGATGGCATATGAAATTTTTTATTTGATGGCTCAAGGTCAAAAAATGTAAGTGAAGTGGGAGCCATGTTCATTTCACTCTCAATTCAAAAATTTAAGATCCAATAATGAGTATTTGTAAGGCCAATGGGAATAAAGATAGGTTGGAGCATTTTGATCGGTCCAAGTATTTTTTGATGGGAAAGGTCAAACCAAAGGGAAAGTTTTTGATAAAATAAAATAATATCTTACTTGGTCATGGATATGGAATTGGAGCTTAGCTAAATGTCATTAAAATGACACATTAATGCATTTAGGTTAAGGGAGATAAAGAGACCACTATCAAAGCTCAATATGGACCTCTAGCTCGAGGGTTTGTGTTATAGAAGGTTAATTTTGTGATGGTGTTCACCATTTTTAGAATAAGGAGATATAATTTAAAAATATTCCATGCATGCATACATATAGACCCCAACTACATGAAAATGACCATTCTCTCCAATATGCATACCATGATAAACCAGTTAGGAATAGTTAATACTAAGATAAAATTATAATATATTAGTCTAGTTGTTGTAACTACATGGATGTCAAAACCTAGTTCAAAATGAATTATGTTTTATATTTCAACCAAAAGGAACTTGATTGGAGGAATGATCTAACTATGTAATAGATTAAAGTGACTTGAATCAATCAAGAGGCTTAAATGAGCATAATTTGTGGAGATAGTTATAACTACATTGTAAATGAAATTGAGATAATTTGATTCCATTTGGAGTGCCAAAAATCCCTCTATCTTTCTTCATTTATTATATAAATATATACTTTAAACTATTATTTATCATCCCTTAGGTTGGTCTGACAAGACTCTACCAGATTTTATATTTTGCACTTCTTGGAAGTAATTTTATAGTATTTTGTCAATCTATGTTAGCATTATTGTGTTTGATTATTAGTAGAAGTGGTATAATCATCCCTTTATAATGTTAAGCTAACCATAAATTCTAGTAACATTCTTTGTAGGTCATATAATTTTTTTAGGTTTGATCTCTTTCTAGATTTAATGGACTGTCAAATGTAAGTGTCTTCAACTAGACATTACTTTCATTGATCTCTAGTATTAATGCATAAAATTAACCTCTATATGAAATATTATTTCTTAAAAACTATAATAGATAATACATTATCTCATTTCATAGTCCATTAGTTTTTTAAATGGTCCAAACTTAAGAGTGGATATAATAAATTCATGGTGTATCACCACATGTTAGATAGGTTTATGTTATGCAATTTCTTGACTCTTTTCATCCCAACTAGTTTTTAGGTTTTAGAAATAAAGGTTCAAATTGTGAAATATAAATATATATCCTCATTATAAACCCTAAAGGTTTGAACCTATTATATGATATCCATAGCCTATGGTCATTCCCATGTTGAGCTAGATTTGGGTAAAGGACATGAACAATCCCTTACCTAGCTAGGGTGAAATCTAGATCTCCAATAGTTATGGTGCACCTAGTGTGACATAAGAAGGACATATATACATCATATTGGAACATATTGATGGTGTAGAAGAACATTTGATAAGCTTTGGAGTAGTCATCAAAATATTAAAGACCAACTCATACACCAAATCTCCACTAGGTCCTCTACAAAAGGAAAGGATGTCCAATTTGTAGAATTATCTTTAGATAGTAAAAGAAAGAGAAGGGTACATATTTCAACCCCTAATATATAACCCCCTAAATATTCCACTACTCTAAGATCTACAAATCCTTCTCTTACTCAACCTACTAAGAGTCTACCA
Organism: Torreya grandis; assembly: GCA_037957365.1. Lineage (NCBI taxonomy): Eukaryota > Viridiplantae > Streptophyta > Pinopsida > Cupressales > Taxaceae > Torreya > Torreya grandis. The sequence goes on from JARHVA010001803.1 coordinate 350,775, forward strand.
AGGCAAGTACAAATGGTGAGGCCTAGATTATTAGATATTTTACCCTTAAATAGTTGTATCCCTCTTAACCTTCAACATCATGATGAGATTCATGATACTTTCTTAAAGATTTTTCTATCCTTTATAGGAGAGAATTATATTAATCCTATAGAACACATATCTGACATTATAAACCTTTGCTCAGTGCATAATATCACACAAGAGAATGTATCCATTAGGCTATTGGCCACCTCCTTGAAATGTAAATCCCTAAAATGGTTTAGGGGTATAAATCCTACTTTATAAACACCTAGGATGAATTTTTTGAATCCCTATGCAAGCATTTTGAGGATAAAAGTGACCATGTGTCCCTTTTTGAGAAACTTACTTCCATCAAGACAACATCCCAAGAGTCCATGGTTGATTTCAATTATAGGTTATAAAATCCCTAGGATAGGATCCCTATTATCATCAAGACCACACCTAACTATGATTTTATTTAATATTTGAGATATTTAAATTCAAACATTGTAGTCATGATCCAATCTATGGGTAAGATAACTCTACCTGGAACCTATGAGATATAAATAAGGGAAGAAAATTACTTGATACACGTAGGGATGCTCATCCCAAGACCTCTCATGCCACTTTTCCCTAAGTCTTAGATTATCCAACCTACCATTTCTTTATTGATAACTCTAAATCACTAGGATCAAATTGATCAGGGTTAAGTGGGCAAGTTTTCCAAGATTGAAATCTTGTTGAAGGCACAAAATAGCAAGCTAGTGTTTATAGAAAGGCAACAATAGGCTTCACATAGACCATTCCAAGGTCCCTTTTAAACCAAATACCCTAATCAGTCTTATAATATACCCCTTATCCACCAAATCAACAAAATCAAAGATAAATTACCCAAGGTAGATCTAACAATGGTTACAATCTTTTAGCTACAAGTAACTCAAAATCCATGGTCCCCACACAATATACTTTGCTTAAGAAGGTCAATGGCAATCAAGGGGACAACCCAATGAAATAGATATGGCCACTATTAGAGACATGTATCAATACCCTAGTTGGAATCATGTTCCTCCATTGTAAGGTTATTATATTATGCCTCCACCAGAAGGTCCCCAAATGAGTCAAGACAACATACATGCCATGTCACTATCAGAAGCTCAAATCCAACAACAAGGGAATATGGGTAAAGCACTAGTTGATACCACATTCATGAATTTTTAATAAGGGTAACATGTGTTTGAATATGTAATAGTTAATATGGGACAAGATTCATAAGGAAAAAATGAACTAGTTACATCTCAGACAAGGGATAAGAAGAAAATGTTGGAGGACAACTTGGGGTAACCTAGGATTTCTTCATCATCTCTATAGGCTAGTCATTAACATAATTATTCAAATGTAACTACCAAAGATCCTAAAAATAAACAAGTACCCAAACATCATGGATATCAAAAAAATTCCCCCTTTATTGCTCATGTTACTCAAATGCCAAGTTATGCTTCTACTTATAGGGTGTAGTCCAAAGGTACTAATCTTTCATTTAATATTATCAATCATTTGGAAAAGGCTAATGTAACTATGTCCATGTATGATGCTTTGTCTATTCCAAGATAAAAAATGATTCTCCAGTAAGAAATCTCTAAACTTTCTCATGTGGACAAGATAGTTGATAAAGTGAACATTGTTTTCATAAATAATAGTTAGCCTAGCCAATCCCCTAACAAAGCTCCTAATCAATCATGTAATAATGGTTGGAGAATTTTGATTGGTCTGAGCATTTTTTCATGGGAAAGGTCAAACCAAAGGGAAATTTTTTTAATGGAGAAAACAAGATATTTTAAGGTCATCGATCTAGAATTAGAGCTTGGCTAAATGACTTTAAAGGGACACATTGATGTAGTTAGGTTAAGGGACATAAAGGGACCCCTATCAAAGCTCAATATAGACCTATGACTTGAGGGTTTATGTCATAAATGGTTCATTCTATGACAATCTTCACCATTATTAGAAGAATGAGGTAGAATTTCAAAATATGACATGAAGGCATACACGTACACCCCAAATTCATGAAAAGAACCCTTCTCTCCATAGTTCATGCCATGACAAACTAGTTAGGAATAGTTAACAATAAGATAAAATTATAACATAGTAGTCTAGTTTTTGTAACTACATGGATTCCAAAAACTAGCTTGAAATGATTTAAGCACATCATTACAACTAAAAGTAACATGAGTGAAGGAATAATGTAATTGTGTAATAGATTGAAGTGACCTAAATCAATTAGGAGGCTTGAATGAGAAAAATTTGTGGAGATAGTTGTAACTACATTTTAAATGAAATTGAGCTCATTTGATTCCTGTTTGAGTGACAAAACTCCCTCTCTCTTACTTCTTTTCTTATATAAATATAAACTTTGAACTATTTTTGATCATCCCTCAGGATGGTACAACATGATTCTACCATGTTTTTTATTCGAAACCTCTTAAAACTAATGAATAGAGAATTTTGTAATATTTTATCAATCTATGTTAGCATTCTTATGTTTACTTGATATTAGAAGTTGTCTAATCCTCCCTTTATAATGATAATCTCAACCTAAATGATAGTAATTTTATTTTTAGGTCATATAATGTATCTTAGCTTTCATCTCTTTCTAGATTTAGTGGACTTATAAATGTAAGTGTCTTCAACCAGACCTTACTTTCATTTCTCTCTAGTCTTTGTGCATCAAAATGACATATATATGAAATACTATTGCTTAGAAACTATAGTAGAGACTACATTATCTAATTTCATATTCCATTAGTGTGTTAAAGGGTCCAATATTATGAGTGGATATAAAAAATTCATGGTGCATCACCACAAGCTAGATAGGTTTACTTTATGCAATGTCTTGACTCTTTTCATCCCAACCAATTTTTAGGTTATAAAAATAGAGGTCCAAATTTTGAAATCTAAGGATCTAGCCTCATTGAAAACCCTATAGGTTTGAATCTATTATATGATACCCATAGCCTAGGTTTATTCACATGTTGAGATAGATTTGGTTAAAGAACCTAAAAAACTCCTTTCCCAACTACTGTACAATCTAGATATCCAACAATTCTAGTACACTTGGTGGGATACAAGAAGGACATTTGGACATCAGCTTAGAGCATATTGATGGTATAGAAGAACATCTAAGAAGTCTTGGAGTAGTCATCAGAAGACTGAGGACTAACTCATGCAATATATCTCTAGATTTCCTCTACAAAAGGTAAGGAAGTCCAATTTGTAAAATTATCTTTAAATAGTAAAATAAAGAGAAGGTTACCTATTTCAGCCCCCAATCAAGCACCCCCTAATTCTCCCACCTCCATAAGATCTATCTTTCATGCTCTTATTCAACCTACTAGGAGTCCACCAAGGCAAGTAAAAATGGTAAGGCCTATATTTCAATATTTTATACCCTTAAATGGTGGTATCCATATTAACCTTTAGCATCATGATGAGATCATTTTTTCTTCCTTAAAGAGTTTGCCATACTTTATAGGAGACAATGTTAATACTCATATAGAACATATAACTAACATTTCAAACCTTTGATCAATGCATAATATCACATAAGAGAATTTATCCATGAGGCTATTGGCCACCTCCTTGAAAGGGAAAGCCCTATAATGGTTTAGGAGTCTAACTCTTCCTTCAATAAACATTTGAGAGGAGTTTGGTGAATCCCTATACAAGTATTTTGAGGATATAAGTGACCATGTGTCCCTTCTTGAGAAACTCACATCCATCAAGAGATCATATTAACAATCCATTGTTGATTTCAATTATAGGTTCCAAAATACATGGGATAGGATCTTGTGAACTATGAATTTAACTCAAGAGAGGTGATTAGTATTGTGTTAGTCCAAAAATGCAAATAAATTGATAAAAATGCACTAATTAGCATACATCTCTAGGCCTAGTTACTAGGATGAGCTTAATAATTAAAAAAATGAAAATCACAAATAAAAATAAGAATCCTTCACCTTCTTTGGATGCTCCAAATGGTTGTTGTAGTGGCTTGCTTAGCTTGTGCTCATGAAGTCTTCATCAAAGGAGGCTTCACTATCTCCTCTTCTTCTTGGCACCTTGTGGCTTTGGATTGGATTGGTTCAATATTTTTTCATTGTAACTTTGGCATGTGAGAGCTATTGGAATCAATTTGACATGGTCAATTTTCACAAATTAAGATTAAAAATGATGTTCATGGCCTCTCTATTTATAGATTTTCAAGAATGACTAGAATAAACCATGATCATCCATCTCAAAATTGATATGTGTGGTAATGGATTAATTGAATTATGTAATTAAAATCCATAATTATCCTCATCATGACATTGGAATAAGGGACATTAATGAGGTATGGGAGGTAATAAAGAGGCATGGGAGACCCATAACCTTGATATTTGTGGCATTTATAGCATAGGGATGTCTTCTCAATAAATGAGGTCACCTAATGATGCAAATATTCAATATTAATTTATAAAAATAATTTTTTAATAAGTTTCCATGAAATTGTTAATTAGGCCTTGATTTGGATTAATTATCTCTTAAGCATGATTAAGCAATTTGTGAACAAATTACTCAAATTGATCAGAATGCCTTGTTATTGGCCTAAAATTTGATTGGATTAGAATTGGAAGTTAATGTCATATTCATTGGATCTACTATCCCATTTAAGATGTTTTCAACATAAGACAAAAAAGGCACATGTCTCATATAAGAAATTTGATAGAAAAGAGCAATCTAGAGCACCTAGGTGCAAAATTAGCATTTTGACTCAAAATGATTTGATTAAAGTTAGATATCCCATAAATTTAATTACCCCATTTAATGATAATCTAGCCAAAATTGGCACTTTAATATATCAATTTCAACTCACTTATGTGATTTAGTGTTTTTAGGCCAAATTATGCACTTTGATGAAAATTGGTCACAAGCCTAGTTGGAAGTTATCGATGGCTATATTTGTGTATCTATAATTTTCCCCTATTTGGGAAGGTATTATAAGCTATAATCATAGTAACATCTTCTAAACTAATGAAAATTTCATGTATGCCTACAACTATAATGATGATAAACTAACTATATGATGGTTTGCCCCCTCGAGGGAATGGTTGGCACAAGTAGGCTGACAAATGGTCCCTCGATAAGAAGTGAAATAAGGGGGCCAAAGAAAGGAAATATGATGGGGTGAAAATGCAATAATTATTAAAAATTAGTCAAAATCATTAAGAATGCAAGTGGAATAGTGTACAATTATTTTCCCAAAGGCAGTTATAAACATTGTACCCCAATAATGGCAATGTGGTATGATAACACAATGATTTGCCCAAATGTGGTTATAATAATTGAGAAGATAGAGCTAACCTAGTTAGAATAGATAAACAAGATAAAAATGTTCCCCTATATGGACAAAAAAAGGGAAGTGGTGATAATATAATGATTTGCCCAAAGATGGTTATAATCATTGAGAAATACAAGTGAGATGGTGTATAATGATTTGCCCATATCTGGTTATAATAATTGGACCCTGATTATGGTATACATGATAATCTTGGTCAAGGATGATGATAAATTAAAATAGAGGGTAATTATGAACTAGAATCACATACTAGTAGGGTAATGTTTGTTTGAACTAATAAAGGTTGAAATTTTTTTGTGGTTAATTACTCTATTTGGGATATGATTGAATTAGGATACCAATGTCAAAGACATGTTGATGTCATCATTGTTGAATAGACTTATTAAAGCTAAGTTTTGTTTTATCACATGTCATTAGACATCATGGTATAACATCATGAGGACTTGGCTGAAATATACATAAGGACTAACTCCTATAATCCAATACTCAATAGAAAACAATGCACTAGTGATAGAAACCATGATGACAATGTAAGAATATGAATATGGATAGATTCAAGTGTAAGTGTGGGCATGGAATCACCCAATGAAAACACATAAACTAAATCAAGGCAATAGTGCTAAAATCAAAAAAGGCACATAAATAAAACAACAAAGAAATAAATAAATAAACACTCAATAGAAACCATATGAACATTGCCCTTATAAAATAGGTGACAACTTAATAAATAAACAAAATGGGGGAATAAAAGAAAATAAAGGGGGTGGATGCTATCTCCATATGAAATAGGCAAGTGGGCGCTACCTACATAGTTCCATGGATATAATATCTAACAAAAAATTCAAGCCAAATGTAGTTCTCCTAGGGAATGGGAAGAAAAATGATAACTAGTGAAAACAAATAGAATGGATGCAATAGAATAATATGAATGGTCTTTCAAAATGGCAAGTGTGTGAGAGAAAATGCCAAAAAGGATGGGGAAACTAAGTGATAAGTGGTTTTCTTGCAACTTAATAAGGGTTCCCAGAATCCTTAAGGCAAAGAAATGGTCAATATTTTTGGTTTATTCTAATGATTTTACAAATGTTTTGGAATTTTTTGAAGTATCTCAATTTGATCAAGAATTATGAGACACTAAATGTTTCAAGCTCACAAAATGGGGAGAGCATTCAAACTTAGGTTGCTCATAAAATGGTGAGAACATTAAAACTTAGGTTGCTCACAAAATGGTGAGAGCATTCAAACTTAGGTTACTCACAAAATGGTGAGAGTGTGGAAAGGGGGTGACTGAGCTAACCTCAACAAGTATCAAGTGTTACCTACATAGTCCCAAATTAGGACCTCAAGTCACTATAGTTTTTCCTTACAATAGACGAATTCAACTAGTGTAGCAGTCAATTCAAACAAAATAGGCACACGTGATAAAAAGGCATAGTATGGCATAGGAAGTATGAAGTTGGTACATCAAAAATTAATAAATAAATGGTGCTCCTAATTTTCCCATAGGAATTTATAACTAGGACACAATATCATAGATCAATGGTACTAATTTTCCCAAAGGCGGTTATAATTAGTAGCAAGACTAGTGATAAAAAAGGAATAATAAATGAAGGATGCAACTACAAAAACTTCTATCATACTACTCCAAAATATGATCTATATCTGAAGTACTTGAAATAATTGATGAAACTAATCAAATTACTTGATGCTAAAAATGTGTAATGAATGGCAAAAACCAAGGTCAAATGGGATAAGCTTTAGAACACATCTAGTCAATAGAATGGAATAGAAAAATGGATGGAATGGGCTAAATGAATGATAATCAATGATATTTGTACAAAGAATAATATTGATAAAATGGTGCCAATTAAATGGTTATTATAGATAATAAACCTTAACACTCAATCATAGTACCACTTAAGGTGAATAATATTCATCAGCTTAGGAAGTTCATCTCCATCTGGTGTGGAAAGCTTGTATGCTCCTAATCCATAATCTGTAGTAATGATGAAAGGCCCTATCTAATTTGGTTTGAATTTACCTTTATGTTTCTTCTCAACCATGGTATTCTTTTGGTTTTATTTAAGAACAAGATCACCAAGTCTAAATTTTATATATTTTACATGTTGATTGTAGTGGCATTTGAGTTGATTCTGATATGCCTAAAGATTAATGAGAATAGCTATGAATTTTTCATCAAGTAGGTCTAGCTCTTGTATATGAGCAACTCGATAGTCATGATCATCTAAGACATGCTTGAAATATATGTGTAGTGAAGGTAACTTGACCTTAATGGGAAGGATGGATTTATTACCATAAATAAGTGAGTATGGAGTGGCTCTTATGGGAGTATGATGATTGGTATGGTATGCCTAAAGAGTAGAGAATATCTATAGGTACTAATCATGATTGGCATTATTGACAATATTTTTGAGAATATTGACAATGGTTTTGTTTAATGATTCAACCTATCCATTACCTTGAGGGTAATATGTTGTAGAAAAATGTTGTGTGATGTTATATTTTATACATAGCTGGTCTACATTCTTTTTCTTAAATGATCCTCCATTATTAGATATAGTGTTAGAGGGGATACCATAGTGGCAAATGAGATGGTTGAAGATAAATTTGGAAATTTTCTTTCTAGTCATGTAAGTGAGGGGTATAGCTTTAACCCACTTAGTGAAATACTCAATGGTGATAAGGATTTGTTTATGGCTATTAGATGAAGTGGGGTTGATCTTCCCAATGAGGTCGATTCCCAATATATTAAATGGCCATTGTGTTAACATTGGCTTCAAAAATTGTGTTGGGGCATAAATCAAATTAGCATGTCATTGGCATTTGTCACACTTATTTACATATGTAGCTATAACTACTCCCATTGTGTACCAATAATAACTAATACACAAAATATTTTTGGATAGGACTGTCTCTCTAGAATGAGATCCACATGCTCCTTCATGAACTTCTCTTAATGTTAGTGTAGACTTTACCAAAGTTAAACAATGAAGTAGAGTTCCATCAAAACTATGATGGTAAATGGTGGATCTAGGTAAAGTATAATGAGTGGAATGATGAATAAAGGCTTTGGTTTTTTTTTTTTGAGATAGCTTAAGTGCTATAACTTAGTCATGAAGGTATTTGTAAATGTTTGAGTACCAAATAGAATTAGGACCAATAATATCACAAATCATTATAATAGTTAAAGGTTCATAAGCTGGTGCAAATAAATTCTTAACAAGAAACTGATATTCTCTATATTTGTCTATTTGTCAAATCAAAGAGCTAATAGTATCCATGGCATCTATAGTTCTATTACTAGCCCTTGGTATATGCTCAAATTGGATATTTTCAATTTGCTACTTTAGGGTATCAACCATAGCCTTATATGGAACCAACTTGTCATTTTTGGTATAAAACTGGTCTACAGACTAATTGATGATTAATTGAGAATCACCATGAACCTTTATATGAGATATATTACATTTTACTTCCTATCAAAGTCCTATAATAAATGCTTCATACCCATCCATGTTATTTGTACAAGGAAAATTGATTTTGAATGATTTAGGGATTAGATCCCCCTGTGGAGTAATAAATAAGAGATGTGTAGTAAATGAACCATAAAATTATATATTTTAGTGCTACTCCTCAAAATTTGTGTCAATTATAGTCATTATGGATTCATTAGGAAAATGAAATGTGAGTGGATTTGTGTCTGCAAGGGTTGTTTTATCAAGTTGATCTATAAGGACTTGTCCTTTGATTCCCTTTTGATTGACATACTCTATGTCAAACTCACTAATAAACATGATCCATTTGGTCATTATACCTTGTAAATATATTTTAGATAGTATATACTTGAGTGGATCTACTTTTTAAATGACCATGGTCTTATTGTTCAACATATAATGTCACAGTTTATGTGTTGTGAAGACCATGGCTAGACATGATTTTTGAATAGGTGCATAGTTGTGTTCATATGTGACCAAGGTAAAGCTTAAGTAGTATACTGCATGCTCTTTTCCAAAATTATCATGTTGAGCCAAAAGTGTCCCCAAGGCATTGTCAGTAGCTTATAGATACAACAAAAATAGCCTTCCTGGCATATGAGGTAACAAAATAAGTGGATTAACTAGATAGTCCTTGAGTTGTTGAAAAGCTGTTTGGTAGTGGTCATCCTAGTGAAATGCAGCTCCCTTATTTAGAAGATGTGTAAATGGATGACACTTTTCTACTAATTGAGAGATGAAGCATTAGATTGACTAGATCTTTCCCTATAAACTATGGTTTTACTTCAAATTGGTTGGTGGCAGCATCTCAATTATAGCATGGACGTTGGCTAGATTGACTTCAATGCCCCTATGAGACATAATTAAGCCAGGTAAATTTCTTGAGGTTAATCCGAATACACATTTATTTGTATTGAGTCTACCTTTATACTCCTATAATCTTTTAAATATCCTATGTATCACTTTTAGATGGTTGGCCCTAGTTTTGGATTTTCCTAATATGTCATCGACATAGTCTTTAATAATATCATGCATCATATCATGGAATATGATAGTCATGGCCCTTTGATATTATCTCCAACATTATTAAGACCAAATGGCATTACCTAATAATAAAATCTTCCCCATGGAGTGGTGAATATTGTTTTATGTTGGTCTTCTAGTGATATTCTAATCTGGTTATATCCTAAAAAACCATCAATGAGTGAAATAATTTCATAACCTACTATGAAGTTGATAATTATGTCAATATTAGGCAATGGAAAGTCATCCTTAAGACAATATTTGTTTATGTCTCAAAAATTAGTAAAAATTATGATTCCTTTAGGCTTTTTGATAATAGGTACACCATTAGATATCCATTATAAGTAGTTAATGGAATTGATACATCCTATTTCTAAGATTTTTTCTAACTCTTTCTTTACCAAGATAGTAATGCAAAGATGCATCTTATGTAGCTTTTGTTTCACTAATTTGGTATTAATATTGACCACAAGGTGGTGTAGAACTAAGGTAGGGTCCAAACTTGGCATGTCAAAATAAGCCCATTCAAAGATATCTATAAATTCATTCAATAGAGATATAATGACTTCACATTCCTCCTCAATGAGGGATGAACCTAATTTATCCATTTTAGGTCAAATGAAGCCTTGATATTTACCTCTATTACAAATTTGACTACAAGGGTCGAATCATCTTTTATAATAGTAGGAAAAGACTTCAACTATTGGAATATATAAGGGTCCTCTATTAGGAATTTCTCTTCAACATATCCTAGGCATGATGAATCTGAGTCCCCCAATGGGAGATCTGACCATGTGACAAAAATAGTCAAAAATTCTTGAAGAATTAGATCAAATACTTTTTTGTACACAAAAATAAATGTAGATCTATAAGAAAGTTCATCATTGGTGGTTTTCTAGTGTAAACTCAAATAAGAATGAACACCACCATCTAATAGTTCTTGAAACATGTTTTCACCACTAGATTGGACTTTATCTTTACTTTTACCCTGGCCAGAAACTACCTCAAGAGGTTTTCACTTAGGGATCTCAATGTTTTATTTATTTTTATTTTGGCTAAGGGTGTTCACCCACTCTCTAAAATAGGCTTCAAGATCCAATGTAATTGAGAATCTTGATTTATGATCTCCCAATGGAATGTTGTTTCTAAGGCCTAAATATTCATATAATGCCTCATCATTCTAAAACTCATCAATCAGCAAATTATATTCTTGTTGGTCCCAATATATCAGTTGGGAATAGTATAATCCTAATGGGTTATGAAAAATTATTGGGGTAAGAGTACATATGACATTATTATCAAACATGTTAGTCTTATCTAGGTCATCAAAGGTGAGGCTATGATCAGACTCTGCTTCACCATTGGCATCATCATCACTAGCCACCAGTGATGGAACTTGAATAAGATATGTGGGGTCACCCCAAAGTAGTTTAAATCCAAGTCCATAAGGTCTTATGTCCTTAGTCATGTAAATTGGCTCAATGGTTTATTTTTTATTTGATCTAAGGCCTCTTCCATCATAATATTGATACTCCATGATCCTATTAGGAATAGGATACTTTACACTTTTATAACAATCAGCTTGGTTATCATTATACAACAATGATTTGTCCCCTTCAAGAGGGTCTGGTTCTAGATTAGATGTTGGTACAAACATGATAGGTCCCTCATATTTGTTCTTTTGTTTCCAAATAATGTGTGGGGTATTTTTAGGTCACCCAAAGCTCTTTGGATTCTAAGAAAGATTGGTAATATGTAAGGTTTCATGGGTCACATACTCCCCTGGGCCATTATCAAAAATGGTGAAATGATTGGAAGCTTTAGGAGGTGATATGTGGGAAAGGGAATCCAAGGTATTATGATCTATGTAGTTATCCTATGGAGGATCAATAAGTATAGCCTTTCCTTTATCCTATTTGAAACATGGATTCATGCCATATTGGTAATTGTAGCTTTGAAACTTGGCCTCAAGATGTTTATAGTGTTAATATGGGTGTAAATCTCATAAAATATTCACTTCCATCCATAAGTTGGAGAACTTGATACAATGGTGCAGCATTGGAAAAATTGCATGAATCTCATATAACCATGGACTAATTAGAAGCATATTATTTGACAACTCAAGATCAAGCACATGGAAAAGTGTATCATGGGTCAAAGGCCCAATGATTATTGGTAAGCTAATGGTGCCTTATGATTCTCTTTCCTAATTGTCATAGGCTTTGATAGTTATCATTTTTTACTAGAAATTTACCATTATGTACCCAAGAATCTTGATGAGCTTTAGAGACACTATGTTGAGGCCTGATCTATTTTCTATAAGGACATGCTTGTGATCTAGGAATTTGACTCAAGAGAGATGGTTAGTATGGTGTTAGTTCTAAAATGAAAACAAAATGAAATAAACACACTAATAACATAACATCTCTAGGCCTAGACACTAGGGAGAGCTTAGTTAATAGAAAAAATAACAAACATAACTAAAAATTAAGTAATAAAATGCAATAATTCCTTCACCTTACTTGGATGCTCCAAATTCATTTGTAGTGGTGGCTTGCTCGACTTGTGCTCATGAAGTCCTTGGAAATGGAAGTTTAGCTACCTCCATCTCTCCTTGGCACCTTTGGCTTGTGGCTTGGCTTGGTTTGAAATAAATTTGGCATTATAAATTTGTATAATCAAATCCTTGAAGATATTTGATCATAATAACTTTTCACCAGAATATCTTAGAAATGATGTTGATTGCCTCTCTATTTATAAATTTTTGAGATTGATCAAGATCAACCTTAACCATCCATCTCAAGATTGAGATGTCTGGTTAAGGATTAATTCAATTTTTATAATCAATTTTTTAATTATCCTCATCATGACATTGTAATAAGGGGAAATTAAGAGGCATGGAGGGAATCATGGAAGGCATTGATGATGCATGAAAGGTATGAATCTTGATATTTGTGGCATTTATGGCCTAGGGATGTCTTCCCAAGAAATGAGGTCACATGATGATGTAGATATTCCATATTTATTTCTAAAAACAAGTATTCAACAAGTTTCCATGGAATTATTAGTTAGGCCTTGATTTGGATTAATTATCTCTTAATCATGATTAAGCACTTTGTGCATAAATTACTCAAATTAATCAGAATGTCTTGTTATTAGTCTAAAATTTGACTAGATTAGAATTGGAAGTCCATGTAAGATGCATTAGAACTGTATTCACATTTAGGATGTTACAAAAATCAAATAAAAAATGCACACATCTTGTATATAAGATTTTATAGGAAAGAGCAATCCAAAGCATCTAGGTGCAAAATTGGCATTGTGACTCAAAATGATCTAATCAAAGTTAGCTAGCCAATAAATTACATTACCCCATTTAGGGATACCCTAGCCAAAATTGGCACTTGAATATGTCATTTTCACATCATTTAGCATGTTTTAGTGTTTTTAGGCCAAATTGTGCATTTTGGGTGGAAATTGGCCAAAAGCCAGATTGGGGGTTATTGGTGCTAGTTTTAGGTGTCTATAGTTTGCCCCTATTTGGGAAGGAATTGAAATATATAAAAATAATAACATATTATCAAAGAATGAAAAGGTCATGTATGCCTACAACTACGATGATGATGAACTAACTATGTGATGCCCCCTTAAGGGAATGGTTAGCACAAGTGGGTCAGTGAATGGTCCTTCGAAAAGAAATAAGCAAAACAAGGGGACCAAAGAAATGAAATATGATGGTGTAAAAACATAATGACATTGAAAAATTAGTCAAAATCATTGAGAATTCAAGTGGGATGGTGTACAATGGTTTTCCCAAAGGTGGTTATAAGCATTATACCCTGATAGTGGTAGCATGGTATGATAACATAATGATTTTCCCAAAGGTGGTTATAATAATTGAAAAGATGGAGCTTACTTAGTTAGGATAGACAAAAAAGATAAAAATATTCCCCTGTATAGGTATAAAAATTAAAGTGGTGACAACACAATGATTTTCCCAAAGACAGTTATAATCATTAAAAAATGTAGGTGGGATAGCACGCAATGATTTGCCCATAAGCGATTATAATCATTGGACCCAAATTATGGAAAACATGATAAACTTGGCGAAGGATGATTATAACTTAACATAGAGGGTAATGATTAATTGGAACAACCTACTAGTAAGCAGATGCTCGTTTGAACTAATAAAGATTAAAAAAAATTTGTGTTTAATTACCCTATTTGGGATATGATTGGGATGAAATTGGGATGTGAGTGTTGAAGAGAGACCACCATTTCTAAATATACTTCTTAAAGCTAAGGTTTATTATAGTATGTGTTGGTAGTCATCATGGTATAACATCATGAGGACTAACTCTCGTAATCCAATATTCAATAGAAAACAATGCACCAATGATAGACACCATGATGACAATGTAAATATCTAAATAGGGATGGATTCAAATGTAAGTGTGGGTAAGGAATCACCCAATGAACACACATAAATTGAATCAAGTAAACAATTATAAAAGTAAACAAATAGGTAAAAAAATAAATAACATAGGCTGAAATAAACAAACAACACAATAAAAACCCTACAAACATTGCCCCTAGAAAATAGGTGACAACTTAATAAACGAAAAAAATGGGGGAATAGAAGAAAAGGAAGGGGTGGCTGAGCTATCTCCATATGCACTTGAAAAGTGGATGCTACCTACATATTTCCATGGATGTAATATCCAATAAAATAACTTTAAGCCAAATGTAGTTCTCCTAGGAAATGGTAAGAAAATGATAACTGATGAAAACAAATAGAATGGATGTGATATAAGAAGAGGAATGGTCTTTCAAAATGACAAGTGCATGAGAGAAAAGGAAAAAAAGGATGGATAAACTAAATGACAAGTGGTTTACTTTTAACTTAGTAAGGGCTCATCGAATACTTAAGGTAAAGAAGTGGTCAATGTTTTTGTTCTTCTTTAACGATTTTTTGAAATGTTTTTGGAATTGTTTGAAGTGTATCAACTTGATCAATAATGTTGAGACATTAAATGGTTCAAGATCTCAAAATGGTGAGAGAATTTAAATGAAGGTTTTTCATGAAATAGTGATAGCATGGCTTAGGTTACTCATAAAATGGTGAGATAATTCAAACTTAAGTTGCTAAAAAAATGGTGAGATCATTCAAACTTAGGTTGCTCAAAAAATGGTGAGAGAGTGGCTTAAGTTTCTCATAAAATGGTGAGAGTGTGATTTAGGTTATTCAAAAAATGGTAAGAGCATGGCTTAGGTTACTTGCAAAATGGCAATAGCATGGTGGATAAGGGTGACTAAGCTAACCTCAACAAGTATTGAACACTGCCTTCATAGTCTCAAAGTAGGACCTCAAGTCACTGTAGTTCCACCCTTATAGTGGAGGAAGACAACTAGTATAGCAATCAATTCAAACAAATAAATCACAGTTGGTAAAAAGGCATAGTATGACATAGAAAGTGGAAAGTTGATACATCAAGGCTAAATGTTTCCCCTAGCTTTCCCATCGGTGGTTATAACTAGGACACAATGGCATAGATCAATAGTACTATTTTTCCTAAAGGTAGTTATAATTAGTATCAAGGCTGGTGGTAAGAAAGGAATAACAAATTAAGGATGCAACTGGTGAAAATTATGTCACACTATCCCAAAATATGCTATTTATTTGAAGTACTTAAATTAATTGATGAATTGATCAGATACCTTGATGTTGAAACTACGTAATGAGTGACTAAAACCAAGGTCAAATATAATAGGATTTTAAAAGACACTAGGTCGATAGGTTGGTAGTGGAAAGTGGATATGATGAAGAGGATGGATAAGGATGGTACTTGTATAGAGAAGAATAGTGATAAAATGGTACAACTAAAAAGGTTCTTATAGACAATACATCTTAATGCTCAAGGATAGTACCACTTGAAATGAATACTATTCATCAGCTCTAGAAGCTCATCTTTGTCTAGTGTGGCAAGCCTTTATGCTCTTGATCCATAATCTATAGTGATGATGAAAGGCCCTATCCAGTTTGGTTTTAATTTCCCTTTATGATTCTTCTCAATCATGGTATTATTTTGGTTTTCTTTAAAAACAAGATCACTAAGTTAAAATGTTCTATACTGAACACACTGATTATAGTGGCCTTTGAGTCAATTATGATATGCTTGAAGATTTTTAAGCACATCCATGTGTTTCTCATCAAGTAGATCTAGCTCTTATAGGTGAACTACTCAATAGTCATGATCATCCAAGACATGCTTGAAAGAGATGTGTAGTGAAGGTAATTCAACCTCAATGGAAAGGATGACTTTAGTACCATAAACAAGTGAGTATGGAGTGGCTCCTATGAAGGTATGATGATTGGTATGGTATGCCTAAAGGGTAGGGAATATTTGGAGGTGCCAATCATGATTGACATCATTAACAATATTTTTGAGAATGTTGACAATGGTTTTGTTGGATACCTCAGCCTGGCCATTACCTTGAGGGTAATATGTTTTATAAAAATGTTGTGTGATGTTATATTTAGTACACATCTATTATACATCCTTGTTCTTGAATGATCCTCCACTATCATATATAATGTCAGAGGGGATATCGTAGTGGTAAATGAGATGGTTGAAAATAAATTTAATAAATTTGCTTTCTAGTCACATACGTGAGGGGTATAGCTTCAACCCACTTAGTGAAATACTCAGTGGTGGTAAGGATATGTTTATGGCCATCAGATGATGTGGGGTTAATATTCCCAATGAGGTCAAGTCCCCATGTAGAAAATGACCATGGTGTCAACATTGGTTTTATAGTTTTTTTTGGGGCATGAATCAGATTAGCATGTCATTGACATTTGTCACACTTTTTTACATATGCAGTGGCATCTGTGTCCATTGTGGGCCAATAATAACTAGTACACAAAAGATTTTGAGATAAGACTACCCCATTAAAATGAGTTCCACATACTCCTTCATGAACTTCTCTTAACACTAGCATAGACTCTATCAAAGTTAAACAACAAAGCAAAGTTTAATGGTAAAGGGTAGATCCAAGTAAAGTATAATAAGTGGAATGATGAATGAAGGCTTTGGTTTGTTTTTGAGATAGGTTAGGTAGAATAAATTATCCATGAAGGTAGTTGTAAATTTTTGATTATCAGATAGAATTAGGACCAAGAATATCACAAATCAAGAAAATAGTTAAAGGTTCATGAGCTTATACTAACAAATTATTGACAAGGAACTGATACTCTCTAGCTTTATATATTTATTGAATTAGAGAGCCACTAGTAGCCATGGCATTTTCAGTTTTTTTACTAGCCCTTGGTATGTACTCAAACTAAATTTTGGTAATTTATTGCTTAAGAATGTTGACCATGGCTTTATATGGAACTCACTTGTCATCTTTGGTTTTAAAATGATCTATAACCTAATTGATGACTAAATGATAATCACCATAAACTTAGAGATGAGATATATTCCAATGCACTACTTGTCAAAGTCTTGTAACTAGTGTTTCATACTTGACCATGCTGTTTGTGCAAGGAAAGATAATTCTAAATGATTTAGGGTTTATATACCCCTATGGTGTCATAAATAATAGGCCTACCCTAGATCCATGTGTAGTAAATGAACCATCAAAATATATTTTCTAGGGTTGTTCCTCAAGGAGTGTATCAATGATAGTCATGATAGATTCATCAAGAAATTAAAATATGAGTGGTTGTGTGTCTATGAGAGGTGCTTCAACAAGTTGATCTATAAGAACTTATCCCTTGACTACATTTTAGTTGACATACTCTATGTCAAACTCATTGAGAAGCATGATCCATTTATCCATTCTTCCTTGCAAAGTTTTTTTAGATTGTAGATACTTGAGTGGATCTACTTATGAAATGATCATGGTCTTATCATTCAACATGTAATGGCACAGTTTATAAGTTATGAAGACCATGGCTAGATAAGCTTTTTTAATAGGTGCATAGTTATGTTCATATGTAACCAAGGCATGACTTAGGTAGTATATGATGTAATCCTTTCCATTGTCATCATGTTGAGACAAGAGTGCCGCTAGAGAATGGTTGGTAGTTGATAAGTATAATAAGAATGGCTTTCTTGGCATAAGAGGTAATATAATAGGTGGATTAACAAGATAATTTTTGAGTTGTTGAAAATTTGTTTGGTAGTGATCATCCTAGTGAAATACAACTCCATTATTTAAAAGGTGTGTAAATGGATGGCACTTGTCATCTAACTAAGAGATGAATCATCATATTGACTAGATCTTACCCTATAAACTATGAAGTTACTTTAAATTCGTTGGTGACAACATCTTGGTTATAGCATGAAATTTAGTTGGATAGACTTTAATACCTCTACAAGACATGATGAAGCCAAGTATTTTGCCTAAAGTTACACCAAACACACATTTATTTGGATTGAGTCTGACTTTGTACTCCCATAATCTTTCAAATATATTAAGTAGCACTACTGGATGGTCAGCCCTAGTTTTATATTTTCTTGATATGTCATCGACATTCAACAATATCATGCATTATATCATGGAATATGATGGTCATGGCCCTTTTATATGTAGATACAACATTATTAAGACCAAATGGAATCACCTGATAATAAATTGTTCCCCATGGAGTGGTGAATGTTATTTTATGCTAATCTTCTGGTGTGATTCTAATCTAGTTGTATCCTAAAAAGCCATCCATGAGTGAAAGAATTTCATAACCAACTATGGAGTCGATAATCATGTTGAAATTAGGCAAGGAAAAATCATCTTTAGGACAAGCTTTGTTGATGTCTGAAAAATTAGTATAAATTTTGATCCCTTCAAGATTTTTTGTAATAGGTACCACATTAGAGATCTATTCTAATTAGTCAATGGATTAGATACATTTTTTTTATAAGATTTTTTCCAACTGTTTCTTTACCAATACAACAATGCAAGGATGCATCTTACGTAGCTTTTGTTTTACTAGTTTGGCATCAAAATTAACCACAAGATGGTGCAGAACCAAGGTAGGGTCTAAACCTAGCATTTTAGAATAGGTCTAAACAAAAATATCCACAAACTCTCTTAATAGAGCTACAAAGACATCGTGTTCCTCCTTAATGAGGGACACACCTAATTTTATCCATTTCAAGTTTGATGGATTCCCATATGTTATCTCTATTGTTTCTTCAGCTAGAAGGGTCAAAATATCTTCTAGGATAATAGTCAATGACTTGAATTATTGGATTATGTAAGGGTCCTCTGTTAGGACTTCCTCTTCAACTTCTCTTAGGCATGATGAATCTATGTCTCCTAATGGCAGATATGGCCATGTAACAAAAACATTTGGAAACTCATGGATAATTTGATCAAATAATTATTATTATTCAAAGCTAAAATTTGATCTATAGGCAAGTTCATATTTGGTGGTCTCCTATTCTAAATTCAAATAAGAATGAACACCTTCATCTAATGGCACTTGAAATAGGTTTTCACCACTAGATTGGCCTTTATCTTTACTTTTTCCCTAGTCAAAAAGCACCTCAAAGAGGTTTTCACTTTATGACGTCAATGTTTTATTTATTTGTTTTTAGATAAGGGTGTTCACTCGCTCTCTAAAATAGGTTGTAGGATCCAATGTGATTGAGAATCTTGATTTTTTATCTCCCAATGGAACATTGTCTTTAAGACCTAAGAAATCATGGAATGCCTCATCGTTCTATAACTCATTAATCAACAAACTAGATTCTTATTGGTCCCAATATATTAGTTGGGGATAATATAATGGAAAATGGTTATGATGAATTTCCAAGGTAAGCATACAAATGGCATTGTTATCAAACAAGTTGGTTTCAACTAGATCATCAAATGTGAGACTATGATAGAACTCTACTTCACTGTTGACATCATCATCATTAGTTGTTGGTGAGGGAGTTTGAATAAGATATGTGGGGTCACCCCCAAGTGGTTTAAATCCAAGTCCATAAGGTCTTTCATACTTAGTCATGAAAATTGGCTTGATGGTTCCTTGTTGATTCAATTTGAGGCCTCTTCATAATTATGATGCTCTATGATCCTATTGGGAATAAGATACTTTGCACTTTTATAACAATCAGCTTGGTTGTCATTGTATAACCATGATTCATCCCCTTCAAGAGGATCATGTCCTAGGCTAGATGCTAGTATAAATGTGATAGGTCCCTTATCTTTGTTTTTTATTACCAATTCATATGTGGGGTGCCTTTAGGTAATCTAAAGGTTTTGGGATTCTGAGTAAGATTGGAAATATGAAATGTATCATGGGTCACATACTCTCTCGATCCATTATCTAAAATGGTGAAATTATTAGAAGCTTCAAGAGGCCACATGTGGGAAAGAGAATCCAAGGTATTAAGATCTATGCAATTATCCAATGAAGGACCAACAAGTATAGCCTTTCCTTTATCCTAGTTGGAACTTGGATTCATATCGTACTAATAATTATAGCTTTGAAATTTAGCCTCAAGATGCTTGTAGTGTTCATATGATTGTAAATCTCTTAGAATATTCACTTCCATCCGTGAGTGGGAAAACTTGATACATTGGTACAACATTGGCAGGACTACACAAATCTCATGTAACCAAGGCCTACTTAGAAGCATGTTGTATGATAAATCAAGATCAAGCACATGGTAAAGTGTATCATGGGTTAAAGACCCAATGATAATTGGAAAACTAATGGTGCTTTGTGATTCTCTTTCTTGATTATCATAAGCTTTGATGGTTATTTTTTCTAGTTGGAGATCTGCCATTGTGTACCTAAGAAGATTGATGAGCTTTAGAGACACTATGTTGAGGCCTGATCCATTGTTAATAAGGACATGTTTCACTTTATGCCATCTTATATAAACCTCTATGTATAATGGATTATTATGGAGTGGGCCAAGGGAAGACATATCACTTTCATTAAATGTGACTTATTGGGTTGGAGCTAGGTGTCCAAACAAAGATTGAAATTTATTAGGGGATATGTCACTAGCAATAGTGGATTGGGTCAAAAACTCATTCAAGATGTTTTGTGGATTATTAACATTTGTAACAATTCCAAGATAGAAACTTGTGCTTGTGTGTTTTGTAATTTTTCCATAATATCAAACTTTTTGTCTTGGTCAATATTGAATGGTTTATTCTGAGGTTGAACAATTGGTTGGATGACAAGCAAAGTGGTAGATGGTTGTGGGCTTGGGATAGTAATCTTTGAACTCTAATTTGTGATTATTTAATCATTATTAAATGTTGGACCCTTATTGCTAGCTAATTTTGAAAATGGTGTGGGACCATATAGTACAAGTCTTGATTGCCAATGCATTTGCATGTGGTCACGTAGCAAGAATGAGTTCTCACTATAAGATCTAAAAGGGGAAGTCCTAGTTTATTGGTTTGCCTGTATGCACTCCCAGGTCAAAGAAGGATTATCCATGTGATTTGGATAAATATTATTGTTTATAAATGGTCTAGATTGATTAGTCTTTGGTATAGGATTAATGGAGATGGTATTAATGTTACCCCTTACAATATGACCTACAACCCTATTGTAGTCATGTGAAACTGCATGGTAGGTTTGTTGGTTGTTACCATTTTGACCTTGGTTCTATCCATTTTTTTATCATTATGGGTTCTACTATTGATTTTGTTAGTTTTGTTGATTTGGCCTTTGATTTTGATACTATTAATTTTGATGTTACACCGGTCATTATTGTTGTTGTTATTGTTGATTTTTATACTACTATTGATTATTATGTTAGGTAAAGGGGTTTTGATAAATCCCAAGAGTTTGATTATAAGTGGAAGCACCATTATATAATTTTATCTCCCCATTCTCTAGCATATTCTCAATTAAATGCTTGATTTGGACACAATTTTTTAGATTATGTCCATTGACCCATTGATAGTCATAGAATTCATTTTCATGGTACCAATCAGGAAAAGGAATATCTTATGGATAATGCTTTGGTATGGGCCAACTAATTAGATTAGTGATAGAAAGCTTATGAAATATAGACTCAGTAGGTTCTCTTAGGTCACTAAAGACATGACGTGTAGGTACGATTCTCCTAGTAGAAAGAGTTTACAATGGTAACGGATACTATATTTGTTGTGTAGGTTTTGGTTGTTATACTTATATCACTAGCTGAGTAGGAGTAAGTTAAAAAGGTGGTGCAAATGATGTTTTTAGTATCTTCACATGATAGGATTTAGTTACTCCATTTCCCACAACATTCTTATTGTATTTGAATTACTTTGGTCTTTTGTGGTTATTAGCCTATGTTGATTATGATGCTTGCACTTGGATGGGATGTTAGTCATTTCCCTAATTAGTACCTTGATTTTGATTAGTTGAATTAAGATTGATGAATATTTTATTGATGAGCACCCTCTCAATCAACAAACCTTTGTCAATGATCTCCTTGAACGTATGTGCACATTGTAGTTCCAAGTGATAAGCTATTTCACTGTGCAAATTTTTGGTAAACATAATGGCTAATTGTTAATCTAGTAAACTATGGGTGAAATAGCTTGTAAGGGATCTCCATCATTGTAAATAACTTGTAAAAATCTCACCAGATTTTTGTTTTTCTTACGTTAAGTCCACTAATGAAATCTCATTCTTGAGATTATAGGAAAAGTGTTGCACAAATTTATTAGAAAGATCATCAAAATTTGCTACTGAGTTCTTGGGCAAATTTAAAAACCACTCCAAGGCTTATCCAGCTAAGCTTCTTGGAAACAATAACAAAAGGTATATGTCATTATATGCCACTGATTAACATGTGATAAAGAATTTGGTCAAATGAGCCTTAGTGTCACCTTTCCCTTTGTATTTGTTGAATTTTGGTGGTTCATATTCTGGAGGAAATGGTATCTAAAAATACTCTATATTGAATGGATAGGAACATGCATCATCTAATTTGAACTTTTTAGTTTGTTTACCATTTTGAATGGTAGCAATTGAATCCTTCATCTGTTATAATTCTTGGGATAGGAAATTGGAAAGAATATTGGTTTGAGGGAGAACATTAGTTTAGATAAATGGTTGGGAGGTCACAAGTTAAACACTTTGACTAGGGTATGATGGAGATACCTACTAGGTTATATTGGCTTGGTTAGGGAATTGACTAGGAATATCCATATATGGATTAGGATGTACATGAAATTGCTCATTTGGTTGTGGGATATTCTAGTTTGGGTTGGTGATAAAAGGTTTGACTTGGAGGATTTTTTGGTTGGGATGGAGGGATATAACTATAATGTGCCTATTTTGGTTGAAAAGAGACATGCTACCGATTAATCAAACCTTGATATTGAGTGGGAACTAAGACTCTGTCTCTAGATTTATGGCACATTTTGAAACAATAATTGTCTAGTAGGTACTTGATAAACATGGGGACCTCCTTGTTTCATGAATCCTTATAAAAAAGTGAAAGTAGGTTATAGATTTGACATTTATTTTTGACCAATATTTGCACATTGTTGACTAGTCATTACTTGGTTTTGGATTAGAATATTAGTTTGTGACTAAAGAGGTATGTTCATTATTACTTGGTGAGGTGGAACATTTGTTACCCCTGATTAAGGTGGAAATGTATTTTTCCTCTATTGCATTGATACACCAAAACCTATTGTTGTGGAATACTACTCGTTACCTATCAAGGAGGAGTAGGTTACATCACATTCTATCATTGAGGCATGACATTGGCCATTGTTTGATTACCTATTCTCATAGGTTATACACTTGAAGAAGTAGTCAATTGAGGTTGGGGTATATAAATCCCCACTCCTTTGTATGATGGATTATTCATATGATTAACTATAGGCACTTGTTGTTGGCTAGTTGTTTATGCATTAGTACCACTTTGATCGAGATTGGATGTTGTTTGTATATTATCTACTATGTTTAGCTCACTATTCAGTGTAGAGTCTAAAGACCCTTCTTAAATAATAGGCATATGTATCAAGTTATTTATTGAAGTGGTTTATATGAATGGGTCAAAATTTGGATTCTCTTGTCTATTTAACTTTATCAATACTCCCATTTAAGTAATTAGGTCAATGAGAGGCTTACTTATCATGTTCATCTGATTGAAATCACATGCTAGATTTAGGTAGGTTTGGTATGCTATTTGCATTTGGTTAAAGTGATTTTCCATGATGTTTTTCTGTGATAAGATATATTAGAATATTGGAATGTTGTTTGGACTAGAGCCATAGGATTTATAGAAGAATCCTATTGATCATAAATGATATTGTGGGGCACTCTTACTAGACTTGGTAAATTTTCATATGGGAGTTATGTTGGAAACTTAGCCCCTACCTCTATGGCTCTAACCAAAATCTCATCTTTGCTATCTAAAAAATGTCACTCAAAAAAAAATGGATCATATGTGGAAGCCTTATTAGTATAATATGACTGTTGAAGAACTAGTTCATCCACTATAGGTATTGTAGCTAGGTAATGCAAAATTTGCTCTTGGTCTTGTTCTAAATAAGGCAATGTGTTAACAAGATAGTTAGGTAATTGATCTTGGATTTGTGCCCCTAATTGAGTATTATAAGAGAGATAAGAATCCACCTCATAAGTAATATTATCTGCATAGGGGTCTTACACTATTTCTTCTTGTGCAACCACATTACTAATCCTTGGATTGTACATGAGTCCATTATAAGTGTAAGAATACATGTTAAGATCCATAGTAAATACTTTAGTGATAAAGGTCAAAGAGTTTTACAAACTCTAAAAAGGACAATGTCTAAAATAGATGATGTTCTAACTTGGTCTAGTTTTATCAAAAGGATCAACATGTTTATACAAAGGTTTGTGAGGAAACAAGCTATCATGAAGTATCTAATATTTCACTATTCACACAAAGGTAAGCAAGTAAATAGACCTAAATCAAAATGCCATAATCTAAGGTTTAATTATTTCAAATTAGTCTAATCTATGAATTTAAAAGTTGTTAGGTGTTTTGGCCAAACACAACATCAAAAGATAGGCTCAAACAAAGCATGTGCTAGGACTCTTGGCCAAATGGCATCAAAAGATAGACTTTGAAAATAGATGAAAATTTTAATCAAATAGATTTGAAACACTTCTAAAAAATAGTAGGCATTTGATTCTTGGACATGAACTTGATCAACTAGGTATAAGGTATGAAACAAAAGGCACTCTTTTTGACAAACAAGCTAGACAAAAGATCATGAAAGTACACTGAGATTGGTCTAAAAATAGAAGAGAAAATTTGGAACTTTATGTAATAAGGTCTATGAAATAATATTCAAAATGTTTTGGGCAGCATAATTATGCTATAATATCAAAAAGGTATGACAAAAAGGTTTGTTTCAAAAACTCTCTTAAGGAAAAGATGCTTTCCTACAATTTCAATAGCATAACACTACCCCTCTTGACTCAAAATGTTGTGGTGCATAGACTTAAAGTGCTAGTGTTTAGCACAAAATGCCTCAAGTCTAATAAATGATGATAATGATTATGAGTCTTAAATGACCTTCAACCTAAATTGGAAATTAAAATTAAGTTCCCTCAAGTTTAGTGAAAATGGTGAACCCACTTAACACATCAACTCTATGAACTTATAAAGGTGTAATTTTGAATTTAGATTATAAGTGAAGGACTTAAACAACTTTGGTAAAGGTCTAAACTCAATTAGGTAGCATAACTGCACTAAAGTGGATGATATGACTCTCAAGATTTTGATGAACTTTTGAAAAAGGAAAATTGATGATCTCACATGAACATCATAAGGCCTCTATGTTCAAAGGAAAATTTGAACCATATGTTTGGTTTTGATTGTTTGTTTACACCAAGTTTTGACTCCAAACAAGACTTTAACTAGGAAAAGATCAACTAATTAATTTCCCTTAGATCCTAAACTAAAAATATTTCTTGGTATTATTACAGTCCATTATATACATCATTTGAGAGGACTTTAAGTGTTCATCCAAAATTATATGTATATTATATAGTAGGTTTTTTACACCCCCCTTCTCTCAAATGATAGTACTATGACATGGACCTTGAGGGACACCTTGAACTAACAATACTTATGTGATAAGTGAGGATTTTTCTAAGCTCTAATAAGTTTTCAAATGATCTATGGGAATCAATTACACAATGACTTTCATGTAAAATAATGCAAAAAAAAAAATCATAGATTTTGGGTCTATATCACTTGGCTTATTGCAAAAAAGTCTAGTCCTTTTTACAACCACTACATCTTGTTGTTTGCTCAGTGTAGTGTGATGTATAGAGTACCACTACATCCCATGTACAACTCCAAAGGAGCCAAATGAAGCCAATGCCAAGAGATGAAACCCTGAGTCAAAGTTTCCCTAAAGAAATTGTAGGAGGTGATGAAGTCCCCCTTGCAAGCCAAGATGCAAAAAAATAAATAAAAAATGAAATTAGAAAGACTTTAGAGTCATTTTCAAGGTCACCCAACTTTGACAAGTTTTTGAGGAGTGCTTTAGATTACTTTCTTTCTAAGCCTTGGACTAGGCTACTTGCAATAGGAATGGATTTTTTGATTCCAAGGGTTCCCTATAGGGGAATAATGGAAGAGTATACATGTAACATTCCTCTTTTTTTATAAACAAATATTTGATTAAACAACTATTGCAAACAAAAATTGACAAGTGTGTTCAATTTTAAGCCCAAAATGAAAGATTTGGTGGTGTTTATTTGACCCCTTGGTCTTAGTTGTAAACTTTGAAAACATTCACCAAAACATGTAAATTCTTTGTTAAACACCAAAACAGGGTTTCTAATTAATTTTTAGGCATGAAAAGGTGGTTTAAACATGTTTTTAAAAAATATCAAGCTTGTTCCTATAGCAAAACTATTATCATGTCCTTTAGCGTTAAAGCTCTTTTAAGCTTGAAATAATGAACTTTGAAAAAGTAGCTCTCAAGTCTGTGTTTTTAGAAAAAACATAGTGACTGACATCGGTTATTACCATCGACATCAGTTACTCTAGCTAACTAAGATCTAACAGATGTTAGTTTTGCTAACTGATGTTGATTAATTAGGTAACTGATGTTGGTATTCTTACTGACATCAGTTACAGTGTAAAATTGTGGTAAATAAAAATGGAAAAATAAATTTAGAAAATTAATTTGCAAGAGTTTTAAAGGCTCAAATAAATATTTTAGAGTTGAAAATGATCTTATTCATGTGTAGGATGAGTCTAGTCCTACCAAGTGTGCCATAATGTGATCTAGGAATTTGAATCAAGAGAGGATGGTTAGTATAGTGCTAGTTCCAAAATGAAAATAAAATGAAATAAAAACACTAATAACATAACATATCTATGCCTAGACACTAGGGAGAGCTTAGCTAACAAAAACAAATGACAAACACAACTAAAAAGTAAGGAATAAAACACGATTATTCCTTCACCTTCCTTAGATGCTCCAAATGCCTTTGTTGTGGTGGTTTGCTCAACTTGTGCTCATGAAGTCCTTGGCAATGAAATCTTGGCTAGCTCCATCTCTCCTTGGCACCTTTGGATTCAAGATTGGATTGGATTGAAATCAATTTGGCATTATAACTTTTCATAATCAAATCCTTGAAGATATTTGATCATAATAAATTTGCACTAAAATAGCTTAGAAATGATGTTGATGGCCTCTCTATTTATAAAATTTTGAGATTGATAAGGATCAACCTCAACCATCCATCTCAATATTGATATGTGTGGTTGAGGGTAAATTTAATTTTTGGAATTAAATTTTAATTATCCTCATCATGACATTAGAATAAGGGGCAATTAAGAGGCATGGAGGGCATAAATCTTGGTGTTTGTGGCATTTATGGCCTAGAGATGTCTTCCCAAGAAATGAGGTCACCTGATGATACAGATATTCCATATTCATTTCTAAAAACAAGTATTCAACAAGTTTCCATAGAATTATTAATTAGGCCTTGATTTGGGTTAATTATCTCTTAAGCATGATTAAGCACATTATGCATAAATTATTCAAATTGATCAAAATGTCTTGTTATTGGTCCAAAGTTTGATTGGATTGAAATTATAAGTTCATGTTAGATGCATTGAAACCATATTAATATTTAGGATATTACCAAAATCAAATAACAAAGGCACACATCTTGTGCATAAGATTTGATAGGAAAGAGTAATCTAGAGCACCTAGGTGCAAAATTAGCATTTTAACTCAGAATGATATGATCAACGTTAGTTAGTCCATAAATTGCATTGCCCCATTTAGGGATACCCAGGCCAAAATCAGCACTTGAATATGTCAATTTCACATCATTTAAATTTTTTTAGTGTTTTTAGGCTAAATTATGCATTTTGGGTAGAAATTAGCCAAAAGCTTGATTGGGGCTTATTGGTGGCCAATTTTAGGTGTATGCAATGCTTAACTTTATGCCACTTTATATAAATTTCTATGTATAATGGATTTTTATGGAGCAATCCAAGGGAAGATATATCACTTTGGGTGAATGTGATTTGTTGGGTTGGAACTAGGTGTCTAACTAATGCTTGAAATTTATTAGGGGATATATCACTAGCAATAGTGGATTGGGTTAAAAACTCATTCAAAATGTTCATGTGGATTGTTGACATTCATAGAAAATATAAAATAAAAATTTGTGCCATTGTCTTCTAAAATTGTTCCATAATATCAAACTTCTTTTATTGGTCAATGGTGAATGGTTTATTCTGAGGTTGAATGGTTGGTTGGATAACAGATAAAGTGGTAGATGGTTGTGGACCTGAAATAGTAATCTTTGACCTCCAATTTGTGATTTCACAATCAAGATTAGATGATGGAACATAAATGCTAACAAATTTTGGGAATGGTTTGGGACTAGATAGGAAAAGTCTCAGTTATTGGTGCACTTGTATGTGGTCACGTGGTAAGGGCAAGTTATCAGTATATGGTCCAAAAGTGGGAGTCCTAATTTATTAGTTTGCATGTGTGTAGTCCTAGGTCAAAGAAGGATCATCCATATAATTTGGTTAAGTGGTATTGTTTAGCAATGTTCTATATTGATTAGTGCTTGGTCTAGGATTAATGGAGATGGTATTAACATTGCCCCCTATAATATTATCTATAACCCTATTGTATCATGTGCAACTACATGGTAGGTTTGTTGGTTGTTATCATTATGACCTTGGTTTTGTCCATTATTTTGATGTTGAGGATTTTATTATTGTTTTGGTCATTTTATTGGTTTGTCCTTTGATTTTTATACTATTGATTTGATTGTTGCACTAGCCAGTGTTGTTGTTGTTGTTCTTATTTATGATTATTATGCTGCTGCTATGTGTAATGTTAGGGAAAGGGGTTTTGATAAATTTGAAGAGTTTGATTAGAGTTGGAAGCACTATTATCCAATGTTATCTCCCAATTATTCAACATATTCTCAATCAAATTCTTGATTTACACACATATTTGTAGATTATGCCCATTGACCTAATGATATTCATATAATTCATTTTCATGGTACCAATCAAGATAAGGAATGCCTTATGGATAATGCTTTGGTATAGGCCAACTAATTAGATTAGAAATGATAAGTTTAAAAATATAGACTCAATAAGATCTCGTAGGTCACTAAAAACATGACATGTAGGCATAATTCTCCTTGGAAGAGGGGTTTGTAATGGTAAAAGTTGCTAAATTTATTGTGCAGGTCTTGGTTGTTGTGTTTACAACATTAGTTGGAGAGGTTATTGGGTAGGAGTAAGCTAAAAGGGTAGTACATATGATGTTTTCACTATTTTTACATGATGTGACTCAGTTACTCCATTACCCACAACATTCCTATTGCAGTTGAATTTCTTTGGTTTATCTTGGTTATTGGCCTATGTTAGTTGTGATGATTATACTTGGATTACATGTTGTTTTTTACCACTTCCTTTATTGGTACCTTAATTATGATTAATTGAAATACGGTTGATGATGCCTTTATTAATAAGAGCTCTATTGGTACCTTAATTATGATTAATTGAAATATGGTTGATGATGCCTTTATTTATAAGAGCTCACTCAATCAACAAGCCTTTATCAGTGATCTCTTTGAAAGTATGCACACATTGTAGTTCCAAATGATAAGCTATCTCACTATGCAATTTTTTAGTAAACAGAGTGGCTAATTGTTTACTTGATAAAATATGGGTGAATCACCTTGTAAGGGCTCTCCATCATTGTAGATAACTTGCAAAACTCTCACCAGCATTTTTTTTATTTATGTTAGGTTAACCAATGAAATCTCATGTTCGAGATTATAGGAAATGTGCTATAAAAAATTATCAGAAAGATCATCAAAATTTGTTACTAAATTATTGGGCAACTTTAAAAGCCACTCCAAGGCTTGTCTAACCAAGCTCCTTGGAAAAAACAATAAAAGGTTTATATCATTATATGTCACTAGTTGACATGCAACAAAGAACTTAGTTAAATGGGCCTTAGGGTCACCTTTCCCTTTATATTTTTCAAATTTTGGTGGTTCTTATCTTGGAGGAAATAGTATCTACAACTACTTTGTAATGTCCCTTACTTAGGGGCTCTTTTCCTACAACAAAAGCTCTGATCTGGATACAAACTTGCAGAATATTAATCCAAATAAACAAATTACCACAATATAATTTCTTATTTATTTACTCAGACTATTACAATAGATCTCTGTTATGCACCTCAAAGAATATTACAATACTGTTTCAAAACCCTGATCTGTGCAAATCTAGAAACAAATATGAATCTGGAAGTCTCGGCCTGCTGTGTTGAACACACAGTCGCCGGCGTCGGTCGATATACTGCCGACGTTGGTCTCTGTAGGTCCTTATCTACCGATGTCGGTCCTCAGATGGCTGATGTCAGTCACTGGGGATCTCTGTCTGCCAAAGTCGGTATCTACGTGGATCTGTACAGACTTGTATGGACTTCGTACGGCCACCAATTTAGCACAACCTATCTGTTTGATCCCTGATCTAGAAATTTATGGTATCTAATACAGCAGATCTCTCTCTGTATGATTTATTAAAACAAAACATAAATTAAATCAAGAAATCCCTGGAATACTGTGATAACTTCTATGTGAAGCTATCTCTCAAATCTATATACCTCTATGATAACTTCTATATGAAGCTATCTCTCAATTTGGCAATAAATCAGCTGATATTTCACAGCCTCTAAATTACACACAATGAAGAGTTGACGTTCTCCACTGCAATGGAATCCTGGAACCCTTGGCTCAGTCTTCACAGAAGAAATTCTTCAAAATCAATAATCAATAATCAATGGCTAATCTCAACTTTCTCCCATGAGAAACCCTTATACCCTCCAAAGGTGTGCTTGCTAAAATTAGATTTCCTCAAATTAGAACTTGGGTTTCTTAAATTAGAATTCCTCAAATTAGAACTTGGGTCCTAAAATTAGACCAATTCTTAAATTAGAATGAGGGTCTTAAAATTAGACCAACTAATTAATAATTAATAAATAATTATTAATGAGACCAAATAATTAATATTTGATTAAATCAATCAAATATTAATATCTCCCTTAATTCATATCCAAAAAACCCGAACAAAAAACAAGCCCAGCTCCATCAAGACCCTCTATCCATCCCATCAGCCTACGAAGGTCACATAATAGGCTAATCCTCAACTCTGAACATGTCAACTCAAAAGGGGACATGATAATCTGCCCCTCTTGAAATTGCTTGCCCTCAAGCAATCACTAAATGATACACCCATTAATCCATCTGGATCCCAAATGTAGTCATGATCTACCCTGCTGTCAATCAATGCAAACTCCATGCCATGTTTGTCCCAACTCTCATCTAATGGTGTCACATCATCCTTAGTGCTAAGATAAGCACCCCAACATCCAATCCATAAATGAAAATCAGTGAGCAACTCAAGCAAACTCCTTACCTGAATAATATCTAAATCTGGATTGTGAAGGCTAGAATTAGTCATATCATCATCAACCTGTGACCTGATTGTAACAGAAATTTGAGTCCCTACCACATGTGATAACTCCTGATCGACACTCACCTCAAGACCAAGCTCATCCTCATATCTCTCCTGTGTTGGTGCCAATGTGCACTCATCATTGCACTCTATCATGTCATGTCGTCTGCGCATCTCCATGCGATGAAAAAACATATATCTGAAGCTGCTGCCCCGTATTGCCTTAAGAATATATGTCTTCCCATCAACATCAAAGTGAACCTCCATGTCCTTGAGATGAAGAGTAACTTCCTCAAATGAATGAAGCCACTTCATACCCAAGACTAAGTCTATATCCCCCATGTTCACCACATAATAATCAGCCTTGAACTCATAGTTGTTCAAGCGCAATGGGAGGTCTCTAATCATACGCTCACACCTAAGAGTGTGACCATCAGCTACTTTAACTCTAATGCCCTCAAAATATTTAGTAGTGAGTCCACATTTCTCCACAAATCTAGCTTTTATGAAATTATGTGTGGCTCTTGTATCAAGAAGGGTGATGACCTTCTGCCCTGCTAAGACTCCACAAAGTCTGAATGACTCATCTGACTGAATGTTGGATAGGTGTGCCTCTTGTATATGA
Organism: Torreya grandis; assembly: GCA_037957365.1. Taxonomy (NCBI): domain Eukaryota; kingdom Viridiplantae; phylum Streptophyta; class Pinopsida; order Cupressales; family Taxaceae; genus Torreya; species Torreya grandis. Next base: position 383,337 of record JARHVA010001803.1, read on the forward strand.
AGTTCTAACTCTACCACTGCCTCTTCAAAACTACTCTACTATTTGGAATCCTCAGAATCTAAATCCTCGTAATATGCCCACATCACATGATTCACCTTGCTCTTAGGCCTCAAAGGACAATCGTGATGGATATCATATGGACCTTTGCAGTAGAAGCAAAGCTTCTTTCTGCATAGATTGTTAAGCGCCTCATGATCCAAAGGTGGTGCTACTATATTGGCCTTTGAATCATTCTTTACACCTGATTTATCTATGTTGAAATCCGGTCTCTCTGTATCTGCATTGGAGCACTTATGGTCTCTAGATGAAGAAGTACCTTTGGAGTTAAATTTATGGGATGGGGCTGCCATCTCCATACTATGCACCTTATTCATAGCTACCTGTAATGAAGGAGGATCAAAAGCTTTGATCCAACCTCTCAATGGATCTATCAACCCTCCATGAAGAGTACTATAAGTCACCGCTCTGAAATGTCAGGAATCATGACTGATAACTTTTGGAAGTCACCAATGTAAGACTCTAGACTCCCACTCTAGCGCAACTGAGCTAACTCTCTGAAATAGGACTCTGGGTCCTTCCTATCAAAATGCTCCACCAACCTATCCACAAACTCCTGATAAGATGTGATCGGATCATGATGGAGTGTCACCATCCCGTGGTGCCACCAATCATGAGCTATTCCCTCAAGATGTAGTGTCGCATATCTGATAGCATCATCCTCGGCCATCGAACGCATTGTGAGAAAGGTGTCCAGCTTACTAACCCAGGCCTACACTGTGACCTTACCACTACCGTCGAACATCACGAGTGTGAGCCTGCTTGTAGCATGCTTAAGATCATTGTTCTGGTGTCTAGGTCTCTTGTCCTGTCTAGCCAATCTGTAGTGCTCTCTCCTCATATTAACAAAATGATCAAAGGTCATCCTCTCCTGAACATGAGGAGGTAATAAGTTCCACTCATCATCTATAGCCAGGTAAACATCTACAAATGAGGAATCTCCTGCCTCTTCCTCTGCTGGAACTTTTGGTTCTTCTTGCACAAACGTAGGATGTGTAGGTCTATCCACTGTTCTAGAGTGGGCCTGTTGGGGTTTCTGATTAACCGTAACATCTCTATTATCACCTTGGTCCCCATTCTATCTATCAGGTGGTTTCATCCTCCTTATCATAGTAGTTAGTGCCTGTAATGCCTGTGTCATCTCATGATAGGTTTCTCTGGTACTCGGATCATCATTATGTCGGTGGCCCCTGGGTGGGCTACCCTCACATCTGTCACTCATGATAATCCGCTGTTGTTCTAACAACTGGGTACTTTCAAGCAAAGCTCTACTGTGTGTGTTATACTTGTGTGGTCCCAACTCTTGTGGCTGCATAAGATTTTCAAACCCTCAGGATGGCAGGATTTAACTCTGATACCACTGTAATGTCCCTTACTTAGGGGCTCTTTTCCTACAACAAAAGCTCTAATCTGGATAAAAACTTGTAGAATATTAATCCAAATAAATAAATTACCACAATATAATTTCTTATTTATTTACTCAGGCTATTACAATAGATCTCTGTCATGCACCTCAAAGAATATTACAATACTGTTTCAAAACCCTGATCTTGTGCAAATCTAGAAACAAATATGAATCTGGAAGTCTTGGCCTACTGTGTCGAACACACAGTCACCGGCGTCAGTCGATATACTGCCGACGTCGGTCTCTTTAGGTCCTTATCTGCCGATGTCGGTCCTCAGACGACTGATGTCGGTCACTGGGGATCTCTGTCTGTCAAAGTTAGTATCTACGTGGATCTGTACGGACCTATACGGACTTCGTACGGCTTCCAATTTAGCACAACCTATCTGTTTGATCCTTGATCTAGAAATTTATGGTATCTAATACAGCAGAACTCTCTCTGTATGATTTATTAAAACAAAACATAAACTAAATCAAGAAATACCTGGAATACTATGATAACTTCTGTGTGAAGCTATCTCTCAAATTTGTATACCTCTGTGATAACTTCTGTATGAAGCTATCTCTCAATTTGGCAATAAATCAGCTGATATTTCATAGCCTCTAAATTGCACACAATGAAGAGTTGACGTTCTCCACTGCAATGGAATCCTAGAACCCTTGGCTCAGTCTTCACAGAAGAAATTCTTCAAAATCAATAATCAATAATCAATGGCTAATCTCAACTTTCTCCCATGAGAAACCCTTATACCCTCCAAAGGTGTGCTTGCTAAAATTAGATTTCCTCAAATTAGAACTTGGGTTTCTTAAATTAGAATTCCTCAAATTAGAACTTGGGTCCTAAAATTAGACTAATTCTTAAATTAGAATTAGGGTCTTAAAATTAGACCAACTAATTAATAATTAATTATTAATGAGACCAAATAATTAATATTTGATTAAATCAATCAAATATTAATATCTCCCTTAATTCATATCCAAAAAACCCGAACAAAAAACAAGCCCAACTCCATCAAGACCCTCTATCCATCCCATCAGCCTACGAAGGTCGCATAATAGGCTAATCCTCAACTCTGAACATGTCAACTCAAAAGGGGACATGACATACTTCATTTTGAATGGATAAGAACACATGTCATCTAACTTAAATTTTTTAGTTTTTTTCCTAGCTTGAAAGGTAATAATTGCATCCTTCATATGTTGCAATTCTTGGGATAGGAAACTAGAAGGAACATTGGTTTGAGGGAGAATATTGGTTTGGGTAGATGGTTGGGAGGTCATAAGTGGGACACTTTAACCAAGGTATGATGGAGATATCTATTGGGATATATTGGTTTGGTTGGGAAATGGACTAGGAATATTCATATGTGGATTAGGATGTACTTGAAATTGCATATTTAGTTATGTGATATTATAGTTTGGGTTGGATATGAAGGTTTGATTTAGAGGATTTTGTGGTTGGGATGGAGGGATATAACTATACTATGTCTACTATAGTTGAAAAGGGGCATGCTATCGATTAATTAAAACTTGTTGTTGAGTGGGAACTTACGGACCAAGACCCTATATTTGAACTTGTGGCACATTTTGAATCAATTTTTGTCTAGTAGGTACTTGAGAAACATGGGAACCTCTCTATTGCATGAATCCTTGTTGGGAAGTAAAATAATGTTGAAGATTTGACATTTGTTACTGACCAATATTTACACGTTGTTGGCTAGTCATCATTTGGTTTTTTATTAGTATACTAGTCTATCACTAAGTAGGTATATTTGTCACTACCTGATGAGGTGGAACATTAGTTTCCCCTTGTTAAGGTGGCAATATATTCAGCCTATGTTACATTGTTACACTAGATTATGCCTACTATTGTGGAATACTATGTGTCACTTGTTGAGGAAGAGTAGGATTCGTCACATTTACCTATTGAGGTATGACATTAGTTGTTGATTGACTACCTAATCCTATTGGTTACACACTTGATGAAGTAGCTAGTTGAGGCTGGGATGCAAAAACTCTTACTTCTTGGTATGATGTTCCACTTATGGTATTAACTACAAGCACATGTTGTTGACTAGTTTTTTGTGCATTAGTACTAATTTGATTTGGATTAGATGTTGCATTAGTACTATTTTTTTGTGCATGAATTTTAAGAAACTATTTTGTTAGCTATGAGTATTGTAGATAGGTATTATGTGGTTTATTCTTGGTCTTGTTCTGAATAAGGTGGTGTATTAACCAAATAGTTAGCTAATAGATCTTGTCTTTGTGACCCTAATTGAGTATTATAAGAGGAATAAAAAACCTTCTCATAAGCAATATTATCTGTGTAGGGGTCTTTCACCATTTCTTCTTATGCAAACACATTACTAATCCCTAGATTGTAAATAAGTCCACTATGAGTGTAGGAATACATGTTGGGATCCATAGTCAATGCTTTGTGATAGAAAGGGAAGAGAGTTATACAAACTTTAAAAGAACAATGTCTAAAAATATGATGTTAAAACTTGGTCTAGATTCATAAAAAGGATCAAAAGGTTTATACAAAGATTTGTGATAACACAAGCTAACATTAAGTGTTTAACATTACATGTCTTACACAAAAAGATTAAGTAAATAAACCAAAAATTGAAATACCAAACACTAAGTTCAAAGTGTTTCAAATTAGTCTAATCTTAGAAATTAAAATTTAATAGGTCTTTTTTTCCAAATGTGGCATCAAAAGCTAGGCTCAAACAAGTCATGCACTAGGACTCTTGGCCAAATGGTGTCAAAAGCTAGACTTTGAAAATAGATGAAAATTTTAATCTAACAGATTTGAAACACTTATAACAAACATTAGGCATTTGATTCTTGGACATGGACTTGATCAAATAGGTATAAGGAATGAAACAAAAGGTACTTTAGAGATAGTTTATTTTCTCACAAGTAATGGTATAAAACATGGTTCTTTTGACAAATAAGTTAGACAAAAGTGAATAGTGTAACTGTGCTAGACAAAAGTTCATAAAAGTATACTCAAATTGGTTTGAAAATGTAGGAACAAATTTTAACCCTATGTAAGAGGGCCTATGAAGCAATATCTGAAATGTTTTGGGTAGTGTAACAGTGCTAGACTACCCTAAAGGTGTGACAAAATGCTTGTTTCAAAAACTCTCTAAGGCAAAGATAATTTCTCAAAAATTTGACAACATAACACTACCTTTCTTGACTCAAAATATTATGATGCATAGACTCAAAGTGAAAGTGTTTAGCATGAAATGACTTAAGTCTATCAAGTGGTGATAATGATCATGAGTCTTAAACAACCTTCAACTCAAATTGGAAATTGAACCTAAGTTCCCTCAATTTTAGTGAAAATGTTGAACCCACTTAATATATCAACCCTATGAACTTATAAAGGTGTAGTTTTTAATTTATATTATAAATGAAAGACTTAAACAATGTTGGCAAAGTTATAGACTTAATTGGGTAGCATTACTATGCCAAAGTGGATGATATGACTCCAAGTTTTGATGAACTTTGAACAAGGCAAATTGATGATTTAATGTGGGAAACATAATGCCTCTTTATTCAAAGGAAAATAAGGACCATGTGTTTGTTTTTCATAATTTTTTTACACCAAGTTTTGAATCCAAACAAGACTTTAATATAGGACATAACCAACTAATTAATCACTCTCAGATCCTAAACTGAGAAGGTTGCTTGGTATTATTATAATCCATCAATATACATCATTTGAGAGAATTTTTAGTGTTCATCCAAAAGTAAATGTTCATTATATAGTAGATTTTTTACACTCCCCCTTCTCTAAAATGATAATACTATGACATGAACCTATAGGTGCACCTTGTACCAACAATATTGTTATGACAAGTGAGAATTTGTGTAAGATCTACAATTTTTTGAATGTTCTAGGGGAATCAATTACACAATGAATTTTATGTCAAAAAATGAAAAATAAAAGTATAAATTTTGGTTCCATATCACTTGGATTGTTGAAAAAAATTCTAGTACTTTTTACAACCATTACATCATGTTGTTCGCTCAGTGTAGTCTGATGTCCAAGGTGACACTATGTCTTGTGTGCAACTCTAATATGGAGTGAAATGAAGTTAATGTCAGGAGGTGAAAGCCTGAGTCAAAGCTTCCCTAAAGAAATAATGGGAGGTAATGACATCCACCTCACAATCTAAGTTTACATTAAATAAATAAATCATAAAATAGAAAGACATTAGGATGGTTGTCAAGGTCACCCAATACTTTTGTGAGTTTTTGGGGAGTGCTTTAGATGACGTTATTTCTATGCCTTGGACTAGAAAATTTAAAAATAAGGAAATTAATTTTGATTCCAAGGGTTCCCTAAAGGGTAAAAATGGAAGAGCATACTTGTAACATCCTTTCATTTTTTGAAAATAAAGTGCTAATTGAAACTAGTGAACATAAAAGCTTTGAAAGATGAGTTCATTTCTAAGCCCCAAATTGAAAGGTGTGGTGGTGTTATTTTGACCCTTTGGTCTTAAATTGTAAATTTGAAATGATAACTATCAAAAAATTATTTTTAGCACCTAAATATTCTATTAATTACTAAAACAAAGTTCCTAGTTCATTTTAAAAGCATGCAAAAGATGGTCTAAAACATGTTTTAACAAATTCAAAGTCTGTCGGTTACCTATCTACCTTAAGGCATCATCCCAAAAGCAAATGTGTTAGTATATAAAATATTAAAAAAATAATAATAAATATATGAACACATACAAATAAAAAATTAGAAGGCTCAAAATAAAATATAACACAACACATACAATCCTACACATAAAATATAAAATCCTGTAATTAGTATTTTTAACCTCAATTTTAAAATATAGATCAGTTTACTAAAAAATTATTACATGTTTTCAATACCTATATGTCACACATATATGAAAAATTTTAAGTCCAAAAAATGAATACAAAAAAGTTATCAACTCCAGTCTAACCATTTTTACCAGAAAAATAAAAAATAGAAAGTGACAATCACTAAAACATATATAACTTATAAAATATAAAGAATTTTTGTGTGAAATTTTTAAAGAGTATCCATGACATATTTATATATATTAATACAAAAATTTATATAAAAATATTAATTAAATACAAATTTATGACTTGTTTATTAGCCCTTTTTACTCAAAGCAAAAATAATAAAAAAAGAATCAAAACTATGAAACACAAAAAAGTATGTGGATTGTGCTCTCATGAAGATCATCCCAGCAGGAATGCCATCATGTGAACTAATAATTTGATTCAAGAGAGGTTATTATTATTATTTTAGTCCAAAAATACAAATAAATTGATAAAAACACACTAATTAGCATACATCTCTAGGCCTAGTTACTAGGGTGAGCTTAATAACAAAAGAAGATGAAAAACACAACTAAAAAATAAAGAAAAACAATAATCATTCACCTTCCTTGGATGATCCAAATGATTTTTGTAGTGGCTTTCTCATATTGTGCTCATGAATTCTTCATCAAAGGAGGCTTGGCTATCTCCACTTCTCCTTGGCAACTTGTGGCTTTGGCTTGGCTTGGCTAAATATTTTGGCATCATAACTTTGGCATGTGAGAACTATATGAATAAATTTGACATGTAAATTTGACAAATTAAGCTTAAGAATGATGTTCATGACCTATTTATTTATAGATTTTCAATAATTATCAGAATCAACCATGACCATCCATATCAAGATTGAGATGTGTGGTCATGGGTTAATTGAATTATGTAATTAAAATCCATAATTATCATCATCATGAATTTGGAATAAGGTACATTAATTAGGCATGAGAGGTAATAAAGAGGCATGGGAGACCCATAATATTGATATTGATGGCATTTATGGCCTAGGGATGTCTTTCCAAGAAATGATACAAATATTCAATATTCATTTCTAAAAACAAGTTTCCATGTAATTATTAATTAGGCGTTGATTTGGATTAATTAGATCTTAAGCATGATTAAGCACTTTATGCACAAACTACTCAAATTGATTAGAATGCCTTGTTATTAGTCTAAAATTTGACTGGATTAGAATTTGAAGTCAATGTTAGATGCTTTCTATATGCTATCCCATTTAGGATGTTGTCAACACAAGATAAAAAAAGGCACATGTCCCATATAAGAAATTTAGTAAAAAAGAGCAATCCAAAGCACCTAGGTGCAAAATTAGTGTTTTGACTCAAAATGATTTGATCAGAGTTAGCTGACCCATAAATTGCATTACCCCATTTAATGATACTCTAGCTAAAATTGGCACTTGAATATATCAATTTCAACTCATTTAATGTGATTTAGTGTTTTTAGGCCAAATTGTTCACTTTGGTGGAAATTGGTCAAATGCTTAGTTGGAGGTTATCGATGGCTAGATTTAGGTGTCTATAGATCCCTCTTATCATCAAGCCCACCCCTAACTTTTATTTACTATTTGAGATCTTTGAATTTAAACATTACAGTTATGATCCAATCTATGGGTGGGACAACTTTTCTTGGAGCCTATGAGATATCCATAAGGACAAAAAAATATTTTATAAAAGCATGGAATCTCATGTCAAGACCTCTCATGCTCCTTTTCCTTGAGCTTTAGCTTACCCCACCTACCATTTCTCCATTGCCTACTCCAAATCACTATGCTTAAATTGATGATAGTCAAGTGAACAAGTTTGCCAATATTGAAAGATTATTAAAGGCATAAAACAATAATTTAGTGTCTATAGAAAGGCAAAATCTGGCTTCACATAGACCATTCCAAGGTCCCTTCCAAACCTAATACCTTGTTAGGTCTTATAATATACCCCCTTATCCACCAAGTCAACAAACTCAAGGCCAAATTACCCAAGGTAGGTATAACAATGGTTATAATCCTACAACTACAAGTAACTAAAGAACCATGGTCCCCACACAAAAACTTTCCTCAAGAAGGTTAATGGCAGTTAGGGGGACAACCCAATGAAATGGTGATGGCTACTACTAGAGACATGTATCAAGACCCTAGCTGAAAATATGATCCTTTGTTCTAAGGTCATGATATCATGCATCCTCCACCACAAGGCCCCCAAATGAGTCAAGATAGCATGCCTGCCATGTCACTATCAGAAGCTCAAATCCAACACCAAGGGAATATGGGTAAGTCACCAGATAATACCACATGCATGAATTTTCAAGAAGGGAAAATGTGTTTGAACATGTATTAGCTAATATGGTATAAACTTCACAAAGAATAAATGAACCAGTTATAGCTCAAACAAGAGATAGCATGAGAATGTTGGAGGACAACTTAGGGAAACCTAATATTTATTCATCATCTCCATAGGCTAGTCAGTAACCTACGTCTTCAAATTTAACTACCAAATCTTTTAAAAATCAACAAGTACCCTAATATCATGGATAAAAGCAAAAGTCCCCCTTTGTTCCTCATGTTACTTAAATGCCAAGTGATGCTTGTACTTATAAGGTGAAGTCTAAAGGTACTACTCTTACTTTTAATATTGTCAATCATTTTAAAATGGTTAATGTAACTATGTCATTGCATGATGATTTGTCAATTTTAGGATAGAAAAAGATTCTCCAACAAGAACTCTCCAAACTTTAATCATGTGGACAAGATAGTTGATAAGGTGAACACTATTTTCATGAATAATAGTTAGCCTAGCCAATCCCCTAGCCAAGATCCTAATCAAATTCTAAGTAAATGTCAATCTCAAATTTTTTTGCATTCTTATAAGGTTATTAAGCCCCCTCCATTTTATCTATCAGTCATAGTAGGGGACTATTTATTACACAATTACATGATAAATTCAAGTTTTTCAACCTTAGTGATACCTAAAGCCATAATAGATAATCTTGAGCTCAAATATGTACCTAATAAAAAAGGTGTTCTTCAATTTTATGGCTCCCCCAAGAAGATGTTTGGAATCTTGAAAGACCTTCAAATCACATTGGCAGCATGTCCAAACTATGTCATTACTCAAGATGTAATGGTGGTAGACCTACCTCCATATTTTCCCCTATGCTTATCTAGGTACTTTACTATGAAAATTAGAATATATTTATCATATGATTGGTCATACATTGTTTTTATAACTATATATGGAACCAAAGTCACTATTAGGTTAGAACCTATCTCTAGGTTCTACCTAGAACCCTATATGCTTAATCTTGCAAATACAAACTATGTCATATTTGAAGAGGATGAAGAGGTTAATGAGAAAGAGACCCATTATAATCTTGAAGGAATCTTAGATTTATAATTATATGAATGGGTAACTAATAGTCATGGTTTTAATTCTTATATAAACATTGAAGAGATAGACTTAAGAGTGTATTGTATGCATGAAGAAAGTGTTATTATACCTTGCTTAACTATCACTACCCAAGAAGAGGATGGTATATGGAATTTTTTATTTGATGGCTCAAGGTAAAAAATGGAAGTGGAGTGAGAGCCATGTTGATTTCACCCTTAGGTAAAAAGTTTAGGATTTGATAGCAAGGATCTATGAGGCCAATGGGAATAAAGATAGGTTGGAGCATTTTTATTGGTTCAAGCATTTTTCAATGGGAAAGGTCAAAAAAAGGGAATGTTTTCCACCAAGAAAATATGATCTTATAGGGTCATAAATATGGCATTGGATCTTGAATAAATTCCATTAAAGGGACACATTGATTCAGTCAGGTAAAGGGACATAATGGGACCACTATCAAAGCTAAATATGGACCTTTGGCTTGAGGGTTTTTGTCATAAAGGCTTCATGTTATGACTATGTTCACCATTGTTAGAGGAAGGAGATAGAATTTAAAATTATGCCATAAATTCATACACGTAGATCCCAAATTCATGAAAATGACCCTTCTCTCTACTGTGTACACCATGACAAACCAATCAAGAACAATTAACAACAAGATAAAATTCTAACATACTAGTCTAGTTTTTATAACTACATAGATGTTGGAACCTAGTTAAGAATTAATTTTTCCCGCCATTGTAACCAAAATGAACATGAGTGGATGAATAATGTAACTATGAAATAGATTGAATTGACCTAAATCAATCAGGAGGCTTGAATGAGCATAATTTGTGGAGATAGTTGTAACTACATTTTAAATGAAATTGAGCTAGTTTGATTCCCCTTTGAGAGAATAAATTCCCTCTCTCTTGCTTCCTTTCTTCTATAAATATAGAATTTAAACTATTTTCGATCATCCCTCATGATGGTATGCCAATATTCTACCAAATTTTGTATTTTTCACCTCTTGGAAGTAATGACTAGAGCATTTTAAAATATTTTGTCAATCTATGTTAACATTCTTGTGTTTGCTTGATATTGGAAGTGGTCTAATCCTCCATTTATAATGATAAGCTCAGCCTAAATGCTAGTAACTTTATTTTTAGGTCATATAATGTGTCTTAGCTTTGATCTCTTTCTAGATTTAGTGGACTGCCAAATGTAAATGTCTTCAACCATACCTTACTTTCATTTAGTGCATCAAACTCACCTCTATATGAAATATTTTTTCTTAAAGAATATAGTAGACACTGCATTAACTCATTTCATAGTTAATTAGTGTGTTAAAGGGTCCAATATTAAGAGTGGATATAACAAATTCATGGTTCATCACCACAAGTTAGATAAGTTTACTTTATGCAATTTCTTGACTCTTTTCATCCAAATTAGTTTTTAGGTTTTATAAATAGAGGTCTAAATTGTGAAATATGAGGAGTTAGCCTCATTAAAAACCATATAGGTTTGACCATGTTATATTATATCCATATCCTAGGGTCATTCCCATGTTGAGCTAGAATTGGGTAAAAGATTTAAACAATCCCTTGCCCAGATAGGGTATAATCTATATCTCCAAAAATCACTTAATGACATCATCTATAGGTGGCATCCACAAGCCATAATTGAAACAAATATCTAATTAAGCCCTCCCATGCCTTTTTAATTCTTCTCTATCCCAAATATTTATGAGGGAATGTATTAATTTTATCCTTTAAAATTGAATGGATTCTCAGCCACACATCTTCATCTTGAGATGGATGGTTTAGGTTCATTCTGATAAATTATAAAAAACTAAAAATAGAAGGCCTCTCAATACCACTTTTAAGCTTAAATTATGTAAACTTATAATGCAAAAATCTCTCCAAAAGTTATTTTTGTTTTGATTATTGTGTTATTTACATTTGGATTAGCTTTAATTGATAGGCAAAATAGATAGTTTATATCATGAGCCTAGGTTTTACATAGAGTTATTAAGGAAATGGCAGAGAAAAGAAGCCATTTTTGACAATGACTATAGATATAGATCAAGGGGAGAACACACTTGGAGCCACTCTTGGGTGGTGAAACCACTTGGGAAGGTAATTCATAATTGATTTCTTTCATTTATATCTTACTATCATTTTTAAACCCTTGCTAGAATAGGTTGGCTTGATTTGTTTAGCTCTTTATGCATTTTTATTTGATTTATTGATTAATTATTAACTAATCAAATTTTATAATCCATCCTACACAAGGTTATACTCAATCCCAAGAATTTCATCTTTGGTGTCACTTCAGGCAAAATTTTAGACTTTATTATCTCTCATCTAGGTATTGAAGTTGATTGTACCAAGGTATAATCCATTACCAAGATGATTCCACCTTCCATTTTGAAGTAGATCTACATTTTTCATGACAAAATTTAGTCTATTAGACACTTCATTTCATAGTTGTCTAATAAATTCCATCCTTTAACTAACATATTAAAGAAAGGTGTCATATTTATTTGGGATGAATAATATTAGAAATCCTTTTAGTGCTTGAAGTAATATATTTCCAATTCACCTATTTTATTACTACCAATGTTAGGTAAGCCATTTTTACTATACTTATCTAACATGGCTAAATCTCTGAGGGAACTTTTAGCTCAGCATGATGAAAATGGGAAATAAAATGCCATGTACTATCTAAGTTTTACATTAGTAGCATATGAATATAACTATGCACTAATAAAAAAATCTTATTTAGCTATGGTTTTAGTAACCTAGAGACTACGCCATTACATGATTAACAATAAGACCATAGTCATTACCAAAGTAGATCTGCTCAAGTATCTACTATCAAAGATACCTTTACAGGGTTGCATGGCTAAATAGATCATGCTACGAAGAGAGTTTGAGATTAATTATGTCAATCAAAAATCCATAAAGGGACAAGTACTTGCATACTAGCTTACTAAATCTCCCCTTTTAGATACCAAACCACTCACTTTGTCATTTCCAAATGAGTCCATCATGACCATCATAGAAACACCTCTTGAGGAGCAACATTAGATTAGAAGTTGTATTTTTTTACACCATAAAAGGATCTTATTCCCAAATCATTCCATGTCATCTTTCATTGTACTAGTAACATGGATATTACAAATCACTCATTATATGGCTTCATCAAGTAATATGATGGAACATTCAATATCTTATGGTTCATGGTGATTCTCAGTTAATCATCAATTAGGTTACAAACCACTTTCATACTAAAGATGATAAATTGGTACCATACAAGGACATGGTGGACATTCTCAAGCAATATATTTCCATATTCATATTAAACACATACCTGGGGATAATAACAAGATAGTGAATGACATGGCTACTATTATTTCTTTGATCCATAACATAGACAAGGCAAAATAGTATTAGTTCCTTGTTAAACATCTTTTAGCACCTGTTCATGAACCTTCGACCATTCCAATTATATGTGATATTGTTAGTCTTAGTTTTATTTGGTATTTATAAGTATATAACTACCTACATGATTACATTATTCCACTTGATCTTTTAATTAAAAAATAAAAAAGCCTTTGTAAATCAATCCTTCCAATATACCCTACTTGTCCCCACCCTTTACCATAGAAGATTTGACAAAACTTTACTTCATTATTTGAATTTGGTAGAATCTACATTACTATTGAGGTAATTACATGAAGGAGTATGTATAACACACACCAATAGGGCCATCCTTTCCAAAAAGCTCCTATGTACTAGATCCTATTGGAAAACTATAGAATTAGATGTAGTTGATTATGTCAAAATATGTGACAAATGTCAAAGGCATGCCAATTTGATTCATGTTTTGGCTAGAACACTCAAACTAATGCTTAAACCATGGCCATTTTTAACTTTAGGACTCGATCTCATTGGGAAGATTAACCCTACTTCATATGATGGCCATAAATACATCATTACCACCATTGACTATTTCCCTATGTGGGTTGAAGCTATACCCCTCAATTACATGATCAAATAATAAATTTCAAAATTCATCTTCAACCTTCTCATATGTCACTATGGTATCCAATCTAACATTATATCTGATAATGGTAGATTATTCTAAGAATAAAAATGTCAAATCCCTCTACGTCGAGTTCAATATCACTCAACATTTTTCCACCACATATTAACCCCAAGGTAATGTTCAATTAGAGGCATCTAATAAGACCATTATCAATATTCTAAATAATATTTTCAATGATGATGGACATGATTGGTACCTCTAGATATTTTGTATCGTTTGGTCTTATTATACTTATTACCATACTCTAACATGAGCCACACCATATTCCCTTGTCTATGGAACTGAATCCATTATTCCCATTGAGGTTAGATTACCTTTTATGTGTATCTCATTGAAACACATCCTAGATGATGAAGATTATATATTATCTCACCTACAAGAGTTGGACTTACTAGATGAAAAATGCATGGCTACTTTAAATATCCTTCAAGCATATCAAAATTGATTAATTAATAAATATAACCAGTGGATCAAACACAAATAGTTTGATCTAGGTGATCTTATCCTCAATGTAAACCAAAAGAATATGATAGATTATAAAAATAAGGAAGGCAAGTTCAAGCCTAATTTGATAGGCCTTTATTTCATTATTGATAATTATGTATTTTGAGTATGCATGCTCACTACACCAAATGGAGATGAACTTGATGAGCATATGAACATAATATATCTCAATCATTATTTCACTTAAGTGACCTGAGGTATTTTCTATGAGGCTCATTTCTATCATACCATATTTCCACCTTCCTTGTATCATACCATATAACATTCTTTCCATACCTTCACTATTGATCAAATTTGTTTTACCCTCTCTACCTACCCTTTTAGACCTTGGTTTTGATCCATTGATTCTTTGGGTACCTTTAACAATTGGACTCAAATGGTGTTTCAATAGTTGATTTAGTATTTCACAAAGAGATAATATCTTGGACTACTATGATAGTGGTTTGTTAATTACATTCTTCATTATTGTCATGTTCTATTTCATTCTTAGTGTTACTAATTTTAACCACCTTATGGAAAATTAGTTTAACACCAAATTTATTACATTGACCTTAGATGATGCTATAACTCAACCCTCTCCAACCATCAAGGATATAATGGTGTCTTTTACATAACTAGTTAAAGAGAGTGGTGTGCAACAAGCACATGAAGTGAAACCACAACTACAGTCCAAAGCTATGAATAAGTAAAAGAAGAGCCTCACTCTAACTTCAACCTCCATAAATAATATAACTATATAGAGGGGTATTATTTTGGAATCATCTTCTTTGAAATATTTAGAGTCATTCATAGTACTAGAATCATATACCCCCATGGACACACATAAAGAAACTAGCTTACCACTACATTAGCCATAACATGAAGTTGCACATGAGCAATAAGATCTATCAGAAGCATAAAATGAGGTTTTGAGGAAGGATAAGGAAGAGAAGATTAAGAGGAAGTAAGAGGAAAAGTGTAAGGCTATAAAGGAAGAAAATAAAAACAAATAACAAGATGTAGAGGTAAGTGCAGAAAGAAATTCGAAGAAGCAAAGGATTGAAAACAAAGAGATGAAAAAGAAATAGATGAAATGAATAAATTAGAAGAAGTAGAGGATAAAAATAAGAGAGTTTAAAAATCAAAGGACAAGAAGAAATCACAAGAAGAAGCATAAGATAAATAATAATAATAAGTGTAGTTTGTGTAAAAGAATAAATGAGAAGAAAAAATAATTATGAAGTCTCAGGTAGAGAAAAAAGATAAGCATGAAGCTATAGAGATGGAAGCTAAATACAAAGCCAAGATTAAAATAAAAACTAAGGCTAAAGATAAATTAGACACCAAAGCTAAATCTAAGACTGAAGCCAAGGCTAAGGTTGATTTCAAAGCTAAAGTGAATCATGAGGTAGAGGAACAAGCCAAGCAACAAGCACAAATCACATCACAATTGTCACTTACCACACAAGGAGGTGCATAGGAGGAGGTTTCTCGTCCTACACCATACATACCAATAAAATGGTTATGTGATGTTCCCACATCATCTAACTAGTGCACCACCTTTTCACCACATTTGGCATAGTTCATGGTATCCCCTATAACACTTGCAGTAACATCCATGGCTTTGACTATGAATACATAGGAAACATCTTTGGATATTTCTCAGTTTCCACTAACCAAGAAAATTAAAGGTATGATTACTTTTCAAGAGTTAATTGCATATAAATATTTGACATTAAAACAATAAATCTTAAAATTGATCCTTCAGTTCAAAAATGCACACTAGACCATTGATACTAGATACCCTACTCTAGTGATGGAAGTCTTAGAAAATCAAGTACTATTTGAAGACAATTAATTCTCATATTTATTTATACAACTCATGAAGGACTAGTTGTGTTCATAAAAGCTACAAATGTTATAAACACAAGGGTAGAATATCAAGCAAAAATTGAGGCCATATTTGAGATATTAGAGGAGTATGAATAGGTGTTAGACACTAATGAATTTTAATCCAAGTAGATAGAATAAGTTATTCTCAATTAGAAGTAGCAACTAAACAACTCTTTGATCATAGATAATCTATATTTCAACATGGCGAACAAAGCCAAAGCTATCATGGAGGATCACATGGCTACATATTAAAAAATGAGTGACATAGTCAATTGATTATTGGATTCAATGGATGCATCCATGTGAAAATTATAAACCTAGCATAATAATACTTTTCAAAACTCATTTATAGACATTTAGACACAAATTCCTATGGATAGGTTGGATGAACTATTGCACAACATTATATTTAAAATATCAAATTCTAGGGCACTCATCACCATCACTAATGATGAAGACATTCAGAACCTAATGGTGATTGAAGTCCCACTACACATATTGATGACTATGGTGTGGGAAGTGATGACTGATTTGAATATGTTAAATTAAGACTTTCCACATCTTGACATCACCATTGCATGAACCATTGATGAACTATAATACATACCCTCACAATAGTTATAATAATTAATTCACTAGATGAAGAGTGGTGCAAGTATGCAACCAACTCTCTATCAACCATATTAACCTCCACCAATAGTTTCTACATGACCAAGTGTTTCATCCACTCCTCTAATAGGTATTTCATCAAAACAAACTATTATGTATCCAACACAAAGTATGTCACCATCTACATAGTAGGTAATGTGTAGTTCCAATTTTTTAGTTTTCACAATGTTTTGGTATGATTTTGTAGGATAACCTTAAACATTAGGAGTGGGGTTAGGTTGGTTGAAAATATTTAAATGGTAGCCACCTATTTAATCTAGTCTATCAAAAACCCAAAGGGGTGTTAGGCTGGTATGCTACTTAGTTTAAAACCTAAAAGAGTGGCTAAGTAGTGAACAAAGGGTGAAAACCAATAAATGACACCTAGAGTGATAAATGTGACCCTTTTTTGTTTAAATCATTATATTAAGCTTTAGATCAAGATCATGTGTTTCCACTTTGTCTTGAGACGAGAAAAATGTTTATGTCTAGGAAAATGTTGAGTGTAGAATACGGCTATTAAGTTTGTAGAGTATATATATTGGAAACATGTGTGATTTACACTCATTTTATATTTTCTATAATATTTTTGTATATATTCAACCTATGTAAGCATAATGATAGATGATATAAGTGAATTTTCACTCCTTTTGGAAATATCAAAAGGCTAGAATATGAAGAGACAACACCAGGTAAAATTATATATATAACACTCAATTGTATTTGTATATGGTTCTAATGTGATTGAGATTAATATATACTATTGTAAATTGATTTTCCTATGTACATTTTATGATTATTTTGTGCATAGTGAGTACTTTGTTTTCTTTAATTTGTTAATTAATGAGTTTATGCCATCTATTATGATTATAGTAAACCTTTGTCTATGTATGCATCTATTTGTTTGGTCTGGTTCATAAATATATTCATTATAAAGATGGTATCAACTGATTACTTTATTACTCCATGTGCAAGTTATTCCTAAATTAACATGTTTTGAAGCATTTATAGGAACCTCTACTAACAATGATCAATATATGCCCTGATAAATAAGGAAATAATAGCTAAGTCATCATCCACAATTTCATTGTCATCAAATGAAATAAAAGGTCTCAAAACCATAAGAGGTATCTCACATATAAATGTACAAGTAATTCCATATAATGAGTGCCCATAATTGGGTGGAGGAGGATGTGCATGATATTCCATTTTCACTTTTGGATTTGTCTTAGAATTATTTTTCATTGGATTGTTGAATATATATTTTTTGTGATACTAAATCTTTGGGATGATCCTCGAAGGTAAGTTGATCACCATAAATAAGTTCATATATCTTGTGATTTAGTTTATAACATTTGTTTATATAGTTACCCACACATTAATGATAGTCACAATAGGTATTAAAATCATATAATTTTAGTAAAGGTTGACTCGTATTAACCACCATAGGAGGAGGGAGAGATATGAGATGGCACTCTACTAGCTTCAGAAGTAATGAAGACTTAGGTAATAATGTAAATTGTATCTTAGGTACATTGGATAATATGAGCCTATTAGTTTGTTTTAACATTGTATTAACCATGGTAAATATGTCCTCTTTAACTTTAGTAGGTTTTAGCTTATAACTTAGATTGATATGAAACTTTTTAGTGGATTTAGTTGTGTGTTAGCTACATACTTGAGATTTTTTAATGCAATAAGTTTCATTTATCTATCTCGAATAATATGGCATAAGTCATCAAAAATATTTGAATTTATTGACAATAATAGACTCATGTAAGGGAATAAGAAAACTTCACTTGAATATGTCTTGAATATATTTATCCCCTTTGGATTTCTCATTTTGGCCAACATAGTCTTATATCTCAAGACATATTCATTAATTGATTTATTGGTTCCTTGTTTGATCATGTCAATTTGTGTATATGACATATTTTAGTAATGTTGATTCAAAAATGTGCAAAAATTTCATCAACTATGAGTTTAAATTCTCTTATTGATTATAATGGTAGATCATAAAACCATCTCAAAGCATAGTACTTAAATATTATTGGAAATAATTTGGTGAAAATTGTTATTAGAATCATAATCAAAGGATTCCACATTAAAGTATCAAAGATATTTCTCAAGATCACCATTGCCATCATAAAGTGTGAACTTGGGTGGCAAAAAAATAGTTGGCAAAGGGTATAAAGTTATATTAGGTGAAAGAGGTTTATGCAATACATATTGTGTATCGATAGCATGGAGTGTTTTCATATAATTTATCTCAATGTTGGTAACCTTAACTTATAAATTTTTAATAATTTGTACAATATCTTGCACATTTTTACCACTAAGGTTTGAAGTTTGAGAAGTCACCAAAGGGGATTAAAACACTTATGTTGAAATAATAATTAAAAATAGTAATTGGGTTGAAGTGATAATGGTTCCCATGGAAATGTAGTAATAAGTGTATAAGTTTCAAGGAATAATGGTTTAAAATTATAACTCATGCCCCCACTATATGTAGTATGCAATGTTGCACTCAATGGGAGAAAGAAAATAATATGGGGATGTCCCATAGATCTAATATGATGATCAATAGATGCACATGTGGATTCGTCAAAGATTTTCATTATTTTGGTGTCTAATATAGTATGGAGTATATTATGAATATCTTTAGGATTTTCATGAATATGTTCATAAAATAATGAAATAGTTTTAACTTCTTTATGATATACTTGTTCATTTTCATTATCCTCTTGATCAAATAAAGATTCTATATGAAATATTTCATTATGTGGATCATTATTACTATTTTCACTCACATTATTAAGATAATTTGACATGGTATTATATTGAGACATTTTAGGTGGTCCAAAGGGAAGCTCAATTTTTTAATAGAAACACCACCTATTTTATCACTATGCCTAGATTGCATACAAAGAATAAAATATGTTGATGTGGGTTTTGTGCATACCAAATAAGTTTTAACAAGTTAGACTCTAACATTTTGAGATCTATATGGAACAAGGTTCCACTCCAGGGCATGAGTTCCATGTATGTGATTAAAATAACTAGGTGATGGAATAGCAAGTTGAGCTTATGGGTTGTTTAACCAAGTTTTGTAGATGGATGTGTGGAATCTAATAGAAAGTAATCACTAAGTGAGTTAGATGGGTGGAGAAATATTCTATGGTGGTTATATCTCAAATAAAATAAAAAAGTGAAATAAGGTTAAGTGAAAAAATAAGGATATATGTCTTTTGAAAGGTCACTTATAAGATTGTTTCTTTGGTAGACAAGTATCTCCAAAACCAGTATTTGTCATTTGAAATTATTGCACATTCATGAAAAAACACAATTAGTATTCTAGGAAAACAAGTATACGATGCTCAATGATCTCAATTGAAGGTTTCTCTCCTTAGGGTTATTGTTTCACACCCTTGTCTAAGAGATTATATGTTGGACCAAAAATTTGTCTAGGGTAGTTATGGCACATGCCTAGATGAATATATAAAAATAAATACCTCTACACACCTCAGATTATAATAAATTCAACCTAAATAATGACTTTAACTAGTGAAATTTACCAATCCTTAATTATTTTAGCACATCTAAGATGAATATT
The DNA here is from genome assembly GCA_037957365.1 of Torreya grandis. NCBI lineage: Eukaryota > Viridiplantae > Streptophyta > Pinopsida > Cupressales > Taxaceae > Torreya > Torreya grandis. Next base: position 403,804 of record JARHVA010001803.1, read on the forward strand.
CATCAATTAAAATAATCATATTCATCTATAACATTAGTACACTTCAGAATTATTGAATTGATACAAATAAAAAAACATAAATTTTATTAACACAAAGAGGGAAGAAGAAAGGACAAACATAGTTTCATGATAATAAATACCTTGATCTCTTCTTGTATATTTATCCAAAACTTTAACCCTTTAAAAAGAGGCTTCTACATGTTTTTAAAGGACTTGGCGAAGGGGTCACCTCATCCTCCAAAGATAAAAAAAATTGATTACATCATGATAACTAGACCATAAGTTTTAGTTTGATATTAAATTACATGTTATAAATTATAGATTATCTCAAACATGCAATGTATGCATAATGGCAATTTCTTTTTGTTTAATTACAACATGGATGTAACTAAACTTAACTATCCATTTGTGATCATTACATGTAAAGTTATACAAAAATAACCTTTGATTAAGGCTAAATTAGCTCTTGATTGATGCTTTTTATTATTTTTGTTGGAACTATAGTTGTAATTAGAGTGGTGTTGGTGAGTGGAGTTGAAATCATTATTGTAGTAGACATGGTAATTGGAGTTGTATCTAGGGATGCACTCATATCTTGGATTAGAGTTATAACTGGAACCAAACTTAGAGGTAGTGTTGATGCACTTGATAAACTAGGAGGAACTAAAGATGATGATGGTGTTGTAGCTAGCACTGTAGGTGGAGTCAAAGTAGTGAAAATAGTAAGTGGTGTTGAGGCTTCTTTATTATTTACATCCAACTCTTGATAATGTTTGTTTACTTTGGAATGTTGTACCCTAATTATACTCATATCAAGGAGATGAGATCTAGTTACCCTATCTACCCATTCCACCAGCCTTGCATGATCTTCTTGGTGGCTCAAAATCCAACCTAAAAGACCTCCACTTTAATTTCCTTATTCCTCACTATAGTAAAATTCACTTCAATATCTTTTAGACTTAGTCCTTGTAGACTTTTTTTGAAACTATCTAAAGATTTTTGAATCATTTGATCAAAAATACCTTAGGATACCATCTTCCCAATATTATCTCTTATTTATGTTAGTTATAACTCATCCAAAATTTGTGTTTCTTGTGTTTCTTTTAATTTTTGCTCATTTATTAATTTTGGAAGAAGATAAAAAACTAGTAATAAGGGTGTGGTATAAATTCATAGTTGGTGATTCACGCATAATCT